>HE671112.1:0-13104 GCA_000313835.2 Heliconius melpomene melpomene | reverse complement strand
ATGTATTTAAAATTAAATAATAATAATTTAAAAGACAATAGACATAAAAAAATTAAACTTTTAGATAATTTATTAAATAATTATATCACACTGACATAACATTTCTGATTTTCTATATTATTAAACATATTTGACGCGTATGTTTATAATATAATTTAATTTATATGAAAAAAATATAATACTCAATTTAAGCCTTAACTTCAAAGAATGAAAATAAATTATACCATTATATTTTATATAACATCAAAAGCGAAATCCTTACCGATCTTCAGAAGATGTTTACAAAACGATAAAGAGACTTTACCCAAAGCAAATAAGTCATATGTTTACGGACACTTTTTCACAAAATGTCTAAAATACTTTTATTTATCTGCTTTTTTCAGTAACACGTTGTCCTTTTTTATTATATAAAATTAAGTCTTATATATGAAAATGTCTCATCTTGTACTGTACTTTCTATAACGATTTTTCTGACATAGTAGAGGCAGAACACATCCTGATTTTTCCTTCGAGATTTTCTAGGTTGAGTGGTGGAATTTAACGCCGCGTTATCTCGTAACAATGTGGGTAAAAATAAATTAAATGTAATCATTCCTCCGAATGGAAATCAAATTTACAGCGGCGGGTTGCATTTATATTCAAACTAGCGGACGCGCGCAGCTTCGCTTGCGTAATTAGGGGTGAATTCTAATAAACCACGAAACATGTGTTCAATGAAATATTTTTAAGAGTCTAAATTTCAAATTTTATAAAAATCGGTGGCGATTTAAAGATTTTTCCATACAAACTTTCAACCCCTTATTTGCACCCTTAGGAGAACAATTCTAGAAAATCATGAAACATGTATTCAATTAAGTACTTTTAAGAGTCTGAATTTCAATTTTTTTTAAATTGGTGCCGATTTAAAAAAAGTTCTATACAAACTTTCAACCCCTTATTTGCACCCTTAGGAAGTGAATTCTAGAAAACGATGAAACACGTGTTCAATTAAATACTTTTAAAAATCTAAATTTCAAATTTTATAAAAATCGGTGCCGTTTTAATTTTTTTTCCATACAAACTTTGAACTCCTATTTTACCCCTTTAGGGTTAAAATTTTTCAAAATCCCTTCTTAGTGGATGTCCAGATTACGAAAGTAAACATCTGTCCAAATTTAACGTTTCTACGCACAGCGGTTACGGCTGTGCGTGCGTCTTACCTCAGTCAGTGAGGACAAGTCCTTTTATATATATAGATGCTGGTCTACTTCGCCATGAAATATATTTAAAAAAATACTTCACGCTGTATACCACTCAACAGAGTAGGCAGAGGGAACGTAGTGTTAAGACACGCCTACAGTCATACACATTTGTGCTTCTGCCCCTCGAAAAATATTGTTAGAAAATTTATATTGTTCAATTATTTTGATGGAAAATTGATTACTTTAAGTGCCATCGTCTTAATAAACTATCATATATGTTCTTGCATTATAACGTATTAAATCCAATTCATAATAAATACTATTCATATTCTACTATTTATGACAGACTATAAAAATTCTATAACGTAAAAGCGTGAGGGTGTATCAAAACTTAACTATACGATACATCTTATTCGACGAAAAGTGGTAAAGCTATACACCACAGAATGTCGAATTCTTGTTTCAGCAGGAAATGACTAGGAAATTGCCCCATTATGCTTGCAAATCGTGAGCCGCATTCGTATCACTTCTTCGCCTCTTCGCTTGTAATTTCGCACGCTGTCAAAAGCGCAGTTGCCTTGAAAGCTGGTGGACAAGAACCATGTCTATGCTACATCGAGACACTTTCCGCTCCACGAATGGGGGTAGGGTAAAACGGGATAGATGTCCCACATTTTAAGATAGCCACCTTGTTTAAAATATATATATTATTTGTGAATTATTTATTTGAATTAAGCTTGTTTGTTTTTTTTTTGATGAATTATTAATTAAATTTTTCACGGAACATTTTTTTTGGGGGGCCTTCCAATGTGAATTGTTGCCCCACTGTGAAAAAACTAAGTAGGACCAGCAGTGTGTCGTTTTAGTACTTTTTCCTGATCTAGCGTAATATATTATTATAGAATTAATAGCAAATAAATAATAAGAAATACATATATAATTATTACAATTAATAACATTGTAAGACATTTAACTAAAGGCAATTGACATTTTCGTATGATTTGGTGGTTAAGTAATAGATTACTATAGAATTATGATTATATTTAATTACCATTAAATCTATAGTAATCTATTAAACGCGTGTAGTATGTATTCACGTAGGATTTTTAGAAAGTGGGGCCAATGGGACATCTATCCCGGTTCTACCCTACATTAGAGAATGTAGGAATGTTCTGAGAAGATTCATCTTTTAGTATGACATGAAGTAAACTCATGCTATTTACATGTTAACATGACGTTGACTAACTTAACCGTTTTTAAACATAAATCAAGTTACCAGATATACATCTGCTAGATCTTTAATAAAAAATACAAGAATATTTTAAATTTCTTTGTAATCAGCAGACTGTCTAATAATTTTACTTTGTAGAGAATATTTATATATATTATAATATATTGTTTAATATTTATATTATTTATTAGCAGTATAACTGTATCACTTTTTATATAAAAGATTAAAATATTATGTTAGAAAGACATCAGGTGCACTCGTGTCTCATAAAGCACATAATATAGCATTATACTAGCCATTACAAATTAAGCGTAATGTACACATTGTTAGTTGTATTTTAATCCTAAGAATTTTTCATATAGCAAGTCGCTTAAGAAGTCAAAATATACTTACATTTATTTTATATTACAATATTAGAAATTAAATTAAATAGATATACAGAATTACAATGACAATGGCAGAGGGAACCTATTGTTAAGACACTCCGTTCTCCATATTCGGTTGAATTCTGGAGGCATTGTGTGTTGAGTGGCGGAGTTCAAATCCGCGCGTTGCCTCGACACCAAAGCGAAGAAATGAAAATATTAAATATTTTATTTCCTCAAATCAGAATCGAACCCACACCAAGTGTCGCGTTCACCTCTGTGCCCCTGGGCCACGACTGGCCTCAACAATAAAAAGATATTGTTTTAATATTTGTGAAGCTATGAATACTCCGGAAATAGTGTTATGCACAGGAACAAGTTAATTTCCTCTTAATTAAATTGCAATGCAAATGAGCCAGCAACAGACCCGATTGCTATAACACTTCCGATTCTGCTGTGTTCGAATGATTTGCATATATCATTCGATTACGGCTAGCTACTTGACTATTGATAGTGTTTTAAGTTCAAAAATCAATTAAATCAATTAAATTTTACTATTAAAATACTTATTGGATTGAATTACGATTGTGGATTATAAGAATTACAAAATTTAAATATAAAATCTAATCAGAATTATAATTGTATGCCTTATTTCAATTTTATTTCTATGTTTTATAAAAAATATCTATTTTACTTAATTTTTTAATATTATATAACTGATATAAATAAATTATTCACCTTTTATTTTATTATAAAGTAAAAATTCCCGCCCGCCCAGAAAAGGTATTGTAAATAGCCGCTAAAGTTAACAAAAGCATTGATGCGTTATCCGAGCTTGTTGCCTCGAGCAGCGATACCACAGTTGGAAATATAAATATCGGATCATCAAAAATGCAATGAAACTGGTTCTTTAAATAATAAATAATTATTTAATTCTATATTATTTTTTTTTCTTTTTATGAAATAAAATATGATTTGAATTTGTTCATAATTATAAGGTATTCATTATATTTTTTATTTTCTGTTCGTGTATGTTATTTTTTGTTAGAGCTAGAAAATTCAAAGATAATATAGAAAATTAAAGTATTTTTTACATAATATTTAGTTAGAACAATTCGGTCATCTTCCAACATTGATAGCAAATGCTGTGAATAAGAGCAAAAAAGGTTAGCAAATAGCTGGCTAAATTTACAAAGGTTCAGATTACGCATCGATGATGCAAAACCCTCGGGGCACTAAAACATATGACACCTTCAAACGTGGGAATTAGATATTCATACATTTAGTGAAACAGAAATACTCGTAGTGAGAAACGTAAAAAATAAAGAAATGAATAAATATCAATCAATCAATTATTAACATAAAAAATTAACCACTAACTTATTTTTTATAACATACGATCAGAAATGAGATAGTACAATTTCCAGATTTACAGAAAATCATCTACAAAAATGTATATGAGCAATTTAGCGCTGTTTGAACAAATCGTAGACATTTATTTCCAAGTAGCTTCCAAGTATAGTCAGATTCCTGATTTTTCTAAAGAATTTATTTTGGAGCTCGTTCAAGACAACGGCTTATTAATGAATATATTATAAGTAGGAACTTGTTTCATGAAAAAAAACGACTGCAATTAAATATTTATTTATTTTGTATTCACATATTATTTATGTAAATATAAAGTAAGAAATATTAAAAAAGAGTAAAGTACACACACGCACAGACACTTCCACATACCCACGCACTCATACAAATGCGTTGTGCGCGCATATAAAACATTTACAAATGAAATTATAAATATTTCATAAAAATATGCTATATATACGATACATCGTGAGGCTGAAAAAAACAACAATCCCACACAAAGTAAGGTAGTTCAGTGTTAAAACACTCCGTTCCTATCAATTCACTTCTGTTTTCCACTTTTCGCTGTACATTACATATTTCGATTAAAATAATTAAAATGTTTGATATTAGTTTCTAATAAGTAGAATAATTTATATGGCGCTAGGCCGGTTGAGGACGTTTAGATTAACACTAAAAGTACTTACTAAATTGGGTCTTAATTAAACCTGTCGCAAACAGCCGTTTGTGAGCCTCTTAAGAAATGTGTCACTTAACCAAAGACATAGGTCTAAGCACGTTAGCTTACAAGCATGCACTATGTTCAAAGTTAATTTAGCTTCAAATATATAAAAAAATATTCCTATATACCTTAAATAAAATTATTTAAATAAATAAATCAATAACTTAATAAGTTACATATTCAATTATATTGTAATTGAAATACATTTATGTAAATTGAAATATCAATCTATTATAAATTTCATAATAAAACGGAAATAGAGACAATAAAACAAAATTCCAATAACAAAACAAATTAAACCCTATATATATAGATTTTACATAGCAATGAAATAATTCATGCTATTAACCAATAATAGGCATTGTAGAGGGCTACGCACGTACCGACCAAACCGACGGCGAACGGGTGAAGCCCTCTCCAACACTAATCGCCTACAAGAGGCCCTTTAGGCCCTTTAGGGCACCAAGGGTTCTTTCGACAGATCACTATAGCCCGAGAAACACGTTCGGGGAGATAATGAATTCCCTCTAATTGAATTAACGTAGTTGAGAGCGTATGTTTGTCTTATCATTTCGTTACTTGCGTGTATCTTCTATTATTTGGTCAGTGGTGCAGGGGTGTGTGGCTAGTTGTGGATTCGATTTCCACTCGTTGAAATGAAATGTTTATTTAAATTTATTATATTTCAATTTATTCGCTAAACAAAATGACACTGAAATATCTAACACTCAGTTCCTTCCGCCTATCCTGATGTGTGCGGGATACAGTGTTAAACTGATTATGTTGTATTGAATGATGACTTTTTTTTATAAAGACTTTCTTTTGTTTTGTTATAAAGAATGTTGAAATAGATGAAAGCGTCTATTTCTAGACTGATTTGGTAAATATAGCTAATAAATAGGCTGAAAACTTAAGCATTAGGTAATGCTTTAAATTTCAGTATAAGCATAAGCTTTAAGTTTAAAATTTCTGAAATCTGAAGTCTGTCGCAAAATAATAAGGATATAGATTTATATAGATATTCTTTTAAAAATTGAAAATAATCATTGCATTTAAATATTAGTGGATAAATATTCTGCCATTTTATAAACAATAAAACGGCAAAGAATATCAATACTTGTTTATATTAAAACAACGGAAGCTTTATTAAAATCGTATCGTAAATAGATATAAATAATTCATAAAAATAATCATACTATATAAATTTTGTAAACTGGTTATTGAAATGTATTGAATAATACCACGCATGGATAGAGCACTGTTCAATTATTATATTAATATAGAATTTTTGACTATCATAAATGAATCCCGTGCAAATTTATAGGTAATATTTAAAGCAGCAGATTTTAGTTATTGTCTGGCAATTTAGGAATTATTGATAAAAAAATATGATTTATTAAAAATTACTCTCCGTAAAAACGTAAAAATAACAAAAATGGCTTAAATTTTGTTTTATTCTATATACATTTACACATTTAACTGGAAATTTACATAAATATATAAAAAATATATAAAAACAATATAATTATTCTTTAATTTTTTTTTTATAGTTTCGTACCTCTAAACCTTTTTTTTTTCGAGTATTTTATCAGATATAAACTAATACGCTATTTTTATACGCTTTCTTGAAAGTCATTAAATATATTTTTTTTTTCTCAGAATTTGGTCACACATAACATAAAGTATAAACTAGGGTACATTCTGAGTAACAAACTGATATAATATGTATGTGGCATAAAGAAAAATAAAAATAAACGACTAATAAAAAATAATAACAACTTTTTTATTTCATCTTCAAACTTCAACATGTACAAAAAAAATATATGTTTTTTTATAACCTCAAAAACTTTCTCAATATTACATACGAAGCACATTACGAAGTAAAACTCAAGTGGGGTTATATAGGGTTCTATCAAATAAATTAAGCTTAACGTTCAAGTAAATTAACAACTATTTATTATGAGTTGAAATTGTGTCTGAGAAGACTTTAATTACTTCTAAGCGTTCTCGAGAGTCATCGGGAAAATTTAATAAAACATAACCAAAGTAGAAGTTTTAATTCGCGGCGGCAAATCGATTGTAGGGAAAGGTTGAAATTAATCACTAGTATCTACAATAGATTTACAAGCGTTGTACTCGAGCACTGGAAACTTTTCTTGTTAAAAGTTCTATATTGCTAAGTGTGGATGATATTTCTTGGAAGTCAGTTTTTTATTATTTAAATTTTAAGTGTATTTAAATTAATTATATTATATTTTTTTGATATGTATATTATATTATATTAGAATTATGTTGAAAGTCACTATGATTCTTGGTCCAGTAAAGTGAAAGATGTGTCATTAGATTGTCTCAAAAAATGTATTTATTTTTTCTTGCATCGCATGCTGCCTCGTAGGCAGAGGGAACTTAGTGTTTAGACTCTCCGTTACCCAATTTCCCTCGAATTTTGGACAAAAAATGTGATTAATTTTAATATTCGACTTTTAAGTTGTAATAAAATAAACATCCATCAAATAAATAATATCACAACATAAAACCATTATAAGGATACCATATATCAAGTGAATTTTGTAATACTCCTATCACATTTGCCACGCCAGACGACCCCGTCTGCTCAGACCTCGCGAAGACAGCCGGAAAATTAGAAAAACAAGTGACTTCCAACACTTTACTTTTTCGCACGCACGAACGCAGACATGTTCCAGATAAATAAGGAGTCATTTATATAAAGTCAATTATACGAAGAAGGTTACAAATGAACTTAATTCAATTAAACGTGAGGTATTACCGCAGGCGCTTCCAGTACATACCCGTGGGGCTTAGGAGACAAATTTCTCTGGAAATAAATGCGATTCAAATTCAGACAAATAGTCCCCGCGCGGATGGAGCAGTTTACCAGGAAATTCGCCCATCACTCGCGAGGCCGGCGTTTGGAATCCGTGGAAAAATGTCTACTAATTATATTAATTCAATTTGTTTGTATAATCCCTTATTCATCTCTTTGAAAGACGCATCTTTATATAATCTTTTCATTTTATAAAGCTTTTAAGATTGATATTAAAAGATGTAATAAACATGAGCAGAATGAACCTATAAATAAGATATTCGGTTCTCTGCTTACCATCTTATATGGAGAATAAAGTAAATTAAATATTGTATATTTGTCATAAGAAATGGCCAGAAATGCTCGTAGCCACCAACAAATATAATAACAATATGCTAACATCAGAACCATCACATCTTTGCCCCGGCGGTCAAACCGGTGCCATATCAACTTTTTGTCTCTGAGGTTTAAAAATAATTATTTATTGTAACTGCGGAATATTTTTCTACAAAATGTCTTTAAAGTGTTTGTGTATCTACAGTGAAGTGAATTTGTGCTTTAAAAACTAAAACAATAAAGGAATAAGTGAATTTACATTTGTAGTTGCAAACGATTTTTTATCCAACCCTCAATAGCTGACAAGTTATATTGCGGCCAATGCACGCAATTCGCACGGTTCTGCAATACGCATAAGGATCATATTGCTGTGCGAAAGCTCCGTGGACTGCTCATACGTTTTGCATGTCAATGAATAATTAAACAGAAGCGTCTCACGTCCTAACTAAAGTAAGTTTGTCTCTCGGAGGCAATTTTATTAGTACATTGTGAGATATATTTTTACATTACAATGCCACCCAAGAAGGCTTCTCCTAATTCTAGAGACAAGCTTAATATACCTAACTATGATACGAATCAAAGCTCAGCAGTTACGGACACTGACAATAGAAGACTTAAGCAATGTGACTGTTAGACCACGGGCCCGCAAGCGCCAACATGATGATGAGGTGTCCGCCCTTACGCTAGAAATGAGAAAATCTTTTGAAATCTTGAAGAATCAACAGAATACTATTCAACAAAGTATTAAAGATATCAGAGTCAAAATAGCGATATCATAAAATCTATGGATTTTATTTCTAAGCAATATGAAGATATGAAAGACAGACTAATAAAACTGGAATCTGAAAAATTATCACACTTATCTTACATACAATCCTTAGAAATAAAAGTTGAAAACCTCGAAAGATCGCAAACACAGACTTGTATTGAAATCAGGAACCTTCCTGTTCAAAACAAAGAATCTAAAAACGATTTGCTGTCTGTCGTGAAAAATATTGGTGCAGTCACCAACATTCATATTGAAGAGAGTCATCTAAGGGATATTTTCCGGCTCAGCAAGAAAAACGGAGCTAGTAAGCCAATAATTGCGGACTTTTCTTCAATTTTAATTAAAGACAAAATATTGGCCGCTGTGAAAGCGTATAACCGCAACAAAAACAAATTAAACACATTACATCTTAAACTAGAAGGCGAACCTCAGCCTGTTTACATTAGCGAGTGCCTGACTGACAAAGCAAGAAAAATATTTTATTCTGCCCGTGAATTTAGTAAGAAACACGGATACAAGTTTTGTTGGACTGCCCATGGCAAAATCTTTCTCCGCAAGTCTGAAGGTGCCCAATGTCATCGAATCGACAATGATAAAGACCTGGATCATCTTCTTTCTTCGCCCTCACATAAGCTATGACTATATAACCAGCATATCTTGTTTTGTTTTTTGTTTTGCATGGTCTTTTATTTTCCACGCTACATTCATAGTTTATTAAGTAATCACTTAGTTTTATATTTTAGTAAATTACCACTTTTTGTTAACTATAATAATTACACATTATTTACCACAACGCTTATTACACCAATTCATACCATTCTTCCAATCACACACACAAAATACACCCCCTCATTCATAAATTTTTTATATATCTTCTGCCACGTTCTCTTTCATTATAAATTAAATAGTTTGTTTCCACCAAATAAAAGTCCTAATAAACTCTTATGTCACTATGTTTCCGTTAAATAACATATGTAACGATATTGACACTGTCCAAGTGTCCGATTCCATGGTTTGTTCTCCGGAAAATTTAATTCACCACATCGACACAAACCATAACGCTTTAACAGTTATGCATACAAATATTCGTAGCGTAAGTTGTAATTTTGACGCACTGACTGTTTTACTTGAGAGACTACGCATTCAATGTGACATACTGATCCTTACAGAATGTTGGCTTTCCATGACTACTGTTGTACCCAGCATTCATGGTTACACCTCATACACTTCAGATTACCACAATCAAAACGATGGTGTAATCATTTATGTCAAATCAGACATAAAGCACTCAACTACCAATGTTTCCTTATCTGGCGCTAGCTGTCTTGTTCTAAGACACAATGATGAGTACGCGGTAGTTGCAGTTTATCGGTCACCATCGAACAGTAATATAGACAATTTTTGTGACAGTCTCGATTTATGTCTCCTCGACCTTAGGCTTGTTGACTCCGTAGTCGTGATTGGGGACATAAATATAAATATTATATCAACCAATTCTGACTCTAACAGTGGTAAATACTTGGACCTGTTAGCTTTCCATGGTTTTTCTAGTGCTCACTCTTTTCCAACACGTAATGATAGCTGTCTTGATCATGTGATGCTGAGATCGAATAAATTTGCTGCTACTTATATCCTAGACTCCTATATAACCGACCACGCGCCTTTAGTTTTTTGTTTACAATGCAACATAAAAAACTTTTCTTCCATAAAAACCTTTACCAAAATTGATTATGTGTCATTACTACAGACAATTTCGAACTTTGATTTTACTTGTATCTTTAACTCCTCCGATGCAAATGCCGCAGCTACCCTACTGACTAATATAATCTTTAATGCTATTTCAATGCACTCTAAGCAAGTAAAAATTTCCCATCGAAAACGTACACTAAAACCTTGGCTGACTCCGGGACTGGTACGGTGCATTAGACACCGTGACAAGCTACATAAAAAGGTCAAAATTGATCCAACTAATGCAATCCTACGTATAACGTACACCAGATATCGGAATTTTTGTAATAATTTGTTAAAAAAATTAAAGACAGCGTATGAAAAAAACGAATTTCAAAAATACAAAAACAATCCAAAAGGCACCTGGAACACTGTTAATAAAATCGTTTGCTACAAAAAGCCCTCACCTACCTCCACACCTTTACTCGATCTGCACAGTGATCCTTGCGTATCCGTAAATGTCGTAAACGATTATTTTGCTGGTATCGGTGCAACATATGCCAATGCTATATTAAACAAACAACTTGACATACATAGCTTGCCAAATACACCTAACTCTCAGTCCTCCACTTCAAATGACTCCATGGCGCTGTACGATACAGACATTAATGAAATTCAGGCTATCATTGCAAACTTAAAAGATGACTCTGCTACTGGAATAGACGGCATTCCTACTTCTATTATCAAAAAGGCTAGTACTTATATAGCTCCCGTTCTTATGCATATTTTTAATTTATGCTTATCAACTGGCGTTTTTCCGGATATCTTTAAGCGAGCTCAAGTTCATCCTATCTACAAGTCCGGCGACAGAGACGCTGTGGTCAATTACAGACCAATATCAATACTCTCGGTCCTATCAAAAATTTTAGAAAAGCTTTTGAATAAGAGACTTGTAAATTATCTGCAACACTGTAACTTCATTGCCGACAATCAATTTGGCTTTATCAAGGGTAAATCGACGGAAGATGCTGCACTACTGCTTACTGAAACAATAGTAAAGAAAATGGACAATGCATCAAAAGTGATCGGCGTATTCCTTGATTTATCCAAGGCCTTTGATACCGTTTCTGTGCCACTATTAATAAACAAAATGGAAAGTGTCGGAATACGTGGCAACGCTCTTGAAATCTTTCGCTCATACTTATCAAATCGCTCGCAATGCACGAAAATCAACCAGTACATTAGTGACAGCACTGCAATCTGTTTTGGGGTACCACAGGGTAGTGTCCTAGGACCTACCTTGTTCATTTTATATATCAATAGTTTATGTACCACATCATTACCAAATTGTAACATTATTGCGTATGCGGATGATACTGCGCTTGTGGTTCATGGAAAGGATTGGAATGAGGCGAAACACTATGCTGAACATGCGGTCAGATGGATAACATGCTGGTATAATGCTAATCTTTTAACTCTAAATATAGACAAAACCAAATACATCACGTTCTCTCATCGATCCCATTCGCAGCCGCCACCTGAGTTATCGATTAGAGTTCACACACATACTTGCACTTTTCTGGATAATTGTAATTGTCCTAGCTTACCTCGCACTTCTAATATCAAATATCTTGGCCATACAGTTGATTGCTACCTGAACTGGAAACTTCATATCAATCACATAACTTGCCGAATAAGAAAACTGATTCCTATTTTTAGGAAACTTAGAAGTTCAGCTAATTTTGATACCTTACTTCTTGTTTATCATGCCCTTATTCAAAGTCTTGTTAGCTACTGTATCAGTGTATGGGGGGGTACAAGTAAAAACTCGTTACTTCCCTTAGAACGTGCTCAAAGAGCCATACTAAAAGTCATGCTTGGCAAGCCCAGACGTTACAGTACCGACCTAGTTTACAGTAATAGCTCAGTCTTAACAGTCAGACAACTTTTCATAAAATCAGTTGTACTGCGGAAGCACAGGAGTATTCCTTTTAAGACCATATGCAAGCGCAATAACCCAAAAGTTTGTGATATGGTATGTTGCAAATCCAAGCTAGCTCGTTCTCACTTCTATGTCCTAAGCAGTCGCTTATACAATGATGTTAACAAAATTATAAACATTTACCCCTTGCCTTCTACGAAATGTAAAGCAGTTATGTATACCTGGCTGCAGAAGTTGTCCTATTTGGATACGGAGAATCTTCTTCGTAGCTAAGTTACATTCACGACACGTACATACATTCACGCGCATAAACACACACACACACACACACACACGCACGCACGCACGCACGCACACACACACACACAGACACACACACACACACACATTCAACACGTGGTAATAATACAGAATCTAATTGGTTTTCTTTCTCAATAATTAATTTAAACGTTGTTATATCGCTTTATTTTTGCTTATGTCAACATAATAATATGTAATTGATGAGTATTTTCACGTTTGTCATCGAATTAGTGTCTTAAGGGGCAAAGATGCTGGCAGCTGTGACACAGTTTACACTAGTACGGCTGCCATCGCTCACCTCTACTAATTTCTTGTCTTGTTTTTTCCATAGTTCTACTAAATTAGAGTGCATTTGTAACATTTAATTACTGAATAAAGCATTATTATTATTAAAAAAAAAAA
>HE671111.1:15445-27376 GCA_000313835.2 Heliconius melpomene melpomene | reverse complement strand
CCGTGTTGGCGCAGCGGCACAGTGTCTGGCACCAAACACGGCGATTGTGTATTCAATTGCAATTCTGGGTTATTGGTGACAAATTAATTATTTTCATATCCATATCCTCACTCTTATAAGAAGACTAGGTGCAGTCTTGAGTTCCTCAACTGGCAATGTCTCAAAAATTGGGTAATATATGGGGAATAGAGTGTACTAACACTAGGTTTCCTCTGACTAATCTTCTGAACGCAAGATACAGCGTGAAGTTATAAAATACTAGTTTCTATTACTATAAACATATTATCCCAATAAAAACTAGTCTATATATTAAGTTATATAGTACACAGCTGAGGTGTCCGAGTGGTTAAGGAGTTGGACTTGAAATCCAATGGGTTATACCCGCGCAGGTTCGAATCCTGTCCTCAGCGTTTGTTTATTTTATTTTTTCTTAATTTTTTTTTTGTGATGTGACATAGTCTGTGTCGGCTTATGGGCTATCTAATACGACTTTTCTATTTGTAGCAGTAGTTACGTAGATTAGCGTTTTTAACGGAACATACTCTTCGGTTTAATAATATAACTTGTGTAGATATAGATTCTTCATCTAAACTAACATTTTTATTAAATTGGACTTAACGTGATGGATTTGGGTTCAAATTCAACTGAAAAGAAATATTAATTAAAATTATTTTCATTTCTCTACTCTTGTAAAACGACGGTAGTGGCGTTGAGTGTCACCATTCAATATATTTAAATTATTTTAATTTTCTTGCTCTTATAACAAAACTAAATGCGAGATAGAGTTCTGCCACTCATGCAATATTCTGAAAATTGGATGGTGTGTTTTAACACTAATTTCCCTCTGCCTGACCTACTATATGCGGGATACAGCGTGAAGCTATATAAAAATACACTTAATTTCCACTGTAAAAGCTACGGTACTAGCTTTAACAAAACAGTCAGTGGCTTTCAGAGATGTGTGCTCCTGAGACGATAAATTTATTTGTCGTTCCGTTTGCACACGAAACTTTGCTTGTTCCATTGTGTACGTTTTAACTCTGAAAAGGGTAAGTTTAAGCTTCACAACAACGTGTTTAGGTAATCTTTGTGTTATTTATTGCCGAGAAATTGACAAAAACACTATAACGAAAACTGTTTTTATAGGGAACTCTTTAACCAAATTAATTTATTGGAACGAAGTTCGCTGCGTGACCGAACTGAAAAAAATGTGATAGTAAAACCGTAAGAAAAATGCGTGGAATAAAACCGACCGCGCGACAGTCGCATACACCGACGAGTAGTGTATAATATCTTTCTCTTTCTCCCTCTTTCTTTTTTTAATTTCACCCGAACCCACATACATACATTGCAAGTTAAATAAAAGCTTTTAAAAAATGGTGGTTCCTGATATTGAGCATTCAACCAAACAAACACGTCGGTTTTGACTTTATAATGTGAGTATAGAGCATAGTTGTATTATGTAAATATTATGTTTACTAGTATTTAAACAGATGTGAGATAATAAAAACTCTGAATTTTTTCTAGCGTAGCTGTGTAAACAAGGTATGGTTTGACAGGTGATCAGTTTTACTATAGAACAATATGTACAAATATAGTTGTCTGGACAGAAAGTATAGAACGTATTTTCCTGAGTTTCACGTTGTATTTCGCACAAAGCAAGTTAAGTATAGGGAACCTGGGAACCTTGTGTTAAGGTTTAATTATTTTCTGTTAATAATCGTTTTGCATAGAAATATTTATTTTTGTAAAACAAGTTAAATATGTATTCTTGCAAAGACATATTTCACATATTTTACAAAAAAAAACCAATTATATCATTATTGGCAAATGAACTGTATATCTATAATTGTAAAAGTACCCATTATATAATTTCCCACTGAAATAATCTCAAAATACAGCAACAATGAGAGACATTGTGACAAATAGCTGGTGGGGCAATTCAGTTCAAGAAAATACAATACGGTCTACTATTGAAGTATTTGAAGTTCTTGGAGCTGTTTTTTTTCTGCATTTCTAAAGAGCTTTCAAAGCTTATTGATTTAGTATTTCCTTTTAGAAGTTCGCTATTGCTTTTGAATCACTTAATTACTTTTAAGCGCACTACGTTTCTATATTAAATTGGGAATGCACTTATATTATAAATACTACATATACTTATATTATAAATACTATTATAAATACTAGAGACCCATACGCGGCTTCGCTCGCTTAAACTTATTTACAAATAATAGCCAAAGGATAATATTTAAAAAAATAAAAAAGGTATCTAACGTCCGCTCACAGTCAATTTATCACAAAGTTTTCAAAATATAAGAGTAAATTGAGTACCTATACAATCGAAAAACATTAACCTCTTTACCAAATTAAAAAACACTATTTACAGTATTTTCTCCGAAAAAAGTAAACTATATCTCAAACTTGCCAACACCTTTATTACCTGTCTCTCTTTCTTGGCCACAATTCAAAATATCTCGCATAATCTCATACTTGAGTGTAATAGCAAAACAATGTTTTAACTGTCTGGTACTTAGTGGCAAGTTATGAATAATTTACAGCTTCAGGTACGGACTCTGCCTTCTAAGTAAGGGAGTGGCATTAATACTTTCATATTTTACAGTTTGCTATTAACAAAAGGTAAGATAATAGCTCTTAAGGCCAACGTTGTGTGATGTGGTTTGATTATAAGCGCGAGGGTTGTGGGTTTGAGGCCCATTCGAGGTAATGCATTTTTATTTTCCAGAGCTAACTCTAGTGAGCATTTACGGTGTTGAGTTCCGCTTCGAAAATTAAGCAGAAAATAGGAAACTAACTAAAATACTTCCAACTAAGTGATTTTCTGTAACACATATTTGTGTTTGTTTTTCAGTTTCAAACTGTGTCCCGCAAATAGCAGAGTATACAGACAGAACTGTTACCCACTTTTCACCGAGATGCTCGAGTCATTGCATGTTGAGTGGCGGGACTCAACGCCGCGTTTTGTCTTGTCACAAGAGCGAATAAATGAACATAATAAATATTTAATTTCCTCGAGTGGGAATAAAACCCAGAACCGTCACGTCTACAACGTCACACAATTATGCCACCGTACCACGCTGGCCTCTTTACGTAAGCGAATTTAGTATTACTAAAAAAAAGATAAAATCGCTTGCTTATTATGTTTCGGTCAAAATTTCAAGCTTTTACAAAGATTCTGGTCCTTTAAAAATAACGAGGCATTCTCAAAGACAAAATTATTACCCGGTTATCATTTAAGGCGGATAATAATGGCAAGAATATGGAAAATACTAAGAATCTCTTTACAGCATCTACATTGGTAATTCAGTATTTTTACTTTAGAGTTGGTTTCTTTTTATTTTCACGTATCGCTGGAAGCTTACAGATTCCGGTTTATTTTTTTAGCTTTCCGCTATATCCATCATATAGCAGAGGTTCTTTCCAATACCTTCTGCCCGCTTCAAGATTTTGCTTGTTCAGTGGCGAAACTAAACACCGCGCTTTGTCTTGTTACCAAAACGTGGAAATGAAAATATTTTACTCCTTCGAATGGAAATCGAATTCACAATCGTCATATGTCGCTACATTCTGATCTAAAAACTGTAAATATTTTTGATCATAAACACTTCCCCAAGTTATATTGAAACACGCTTACAATTTCTTTTCCTAACCACACTTCAACCGTCTCGTATTAATATGGAAATTTTTTCAAGAATTTCTGTACAGTAACATTAATAATTCAGTATTCGCAGCCACTTTGGGTTCTTTTGTCAGTGTTGAGTTCAAATAAAAATGTTGTTTGACGTGACAGTAAAGTGTCTCTTAGCTTCATTCCTATTGACGGAAGTAGGCGAGTTTTCGTTTTAGCTTAGTGTCGTCGCTTTAACAGTTTATTGTAGTAGAATAGCATTAATATTCTTTTTAAGTAATGAGGTCAGTCGTGGTGGAGAAACAGAAGCGTACGACTGTAAACGTATGGTTCGATTCCCACTCGAGGAAATTAAATATTTTTAATTTAACGATCAGAGTTTCTTCGGACACTTAAAGTGTCTCATGTGTCAAGCTATTATCTTAGCTATTTCCAATTAACCACGAAGGCGAATATAAAACTCGTATCATCAAATTTCGAATTTTAACATGGTTGCCTTTTATTTTACATTTTTTCACTTAATTTACTTATCGTATCCAATCCTATCCGTAGGCAATAATTTCATTTTAATACAGAAAATATTTTATTTACATAACGAAATGCAAAAAAATGATCGAAATTTATCCTGTGGCTAGTGTAAAAAGCTGACGAGGCCTATGAAAGCGAATGAATAAATTATGTATGAAATTATAAATCGATGAAACGTATGTCCATTTTTATTATATCTTTTTTTAGCTCAAACCTATATCTCGCAAATAGCAGAGGAGGCTGAGTGTTAAAATACTATTTTCATGTTCAGTGCTCTCTCTTATTACGAGAGTGTGAAAACACTCGTAAAATTACTAATTCTTCAAGTGGGAATCGAATCCACAACTAAAAATGCACCGCTTGCCTAACATGAATTTATTTTTCTTTTCTGAAATTAACATTAAAAACCAAGCTTCGGGGATAAAACAATCTTTAAAAAGTAGCAAAATTATATGCAAATGAATAAGTTATCAACATATTTTCAAAGAAAAATCTACATTCACGTTATAGAAAAACAGGCAGACATTTTAATTTTAGGTAATTAAATCTTATATAACACTTTGAAGTCGCATGAAAATTACAAACATTTACTAAAATGACTTCAAAAATCTGACTCACTTTGAAAATGAAAAAGAAATTATATACTTAATGAAAATATTTTTATCCAATATATCGCGTATCATCTATTTCCACCGTTGGAAATGTATTAATTAATTATGAAAATGAGTAACGGAGTGTTGTAGCACTAGGTTGTATGTAAAGTGTTATATGCGGGATGCAGTGTAGAGTTGTAAAAAAACAATTATATAACGAACGATACACTCCGTCCTCTGCTTTCGTTCGAATTCGTGACAATGATAAGACTTGACGCTGGATAGAGCGTTTCATCAAACTACGATGGTGTTATTATGTTTTTCCAGGTTGTTGTGTAAATTAATTTTTATCGAGACTTAAAGAAAAATACAATACAAATAAACAGCTTCTTCAGCATAGCGTCTTATTGCAAACGCTACGGTTATGAGCAGAATTATTTTTATGCATTACATTGAAAACTGGACAACGGCGTCCTAGCACTAGCTACCCTCTGTATTTCAATTATTTGCAGAATAAAAGTAAAGATAAAAAATATTTTAACATTTTAAAAGTGCTATAAGTGTTAGTTTTGACCACACTTAGTGAAAATAATTTTTATTTTTTTAGAAAACGTATAAAACCCAGGCACCTCGGAAACCATCCAAGGTGCGGGTTCAAATCCCGTTACGTGCAGTTTGTCATACATTTTCTAAACAGGTAAAAAAAAATCTTTTCATTTAGCGTTGCAGTTTTATAGTTCCGCACATTTTCTAAACGGAAAGCGTGATACGTTCGAACACGCAGTGAGTGGTTGGTAAAAGAGAAGCAATGGAGTGAACCTCCATTTTGCACTAGACATGAATCTCAATTGAGTTTGAATGCGTTTTATAGGAATTTCCAGTTACTCTTGTGGAGATGCTATTAGACTATATTTTTTTAATAGATCAGATTTTAGATTAGACTGTTTTCTAGTAATCTATAATAAGTTGACCTTGGATTAATATTAGTTTTATTTTTCTTTAGCTATTTTCAAGCTGTATCTCGCATATAGCAGGTTAGACAGACGGAACCTAGTGTTTAACATGCCAGTCAACATATGACGTGTTTAGTAGCAAAACTCTACGTCGCGTTGTATTTTTGACTTTGAACTTACAAATGTCTCGACTCGCTGTGCCACTGAGCTATTTATATCTTCACTACGCTTCGCTTCGCCTTGGCGAGCGACAACGATGACAACGATCGTCAATGACTTTGCCCAACCTCAACTTGACAAATTATAATATTTTTAACAGCTATAAATAAGATATAAACAGTAAATTTCCCATTCAACGCCCAAAATACTTATACAAAAAAATATAAAATTCTATAGAGCCTAGCAATAAAATTTACACATGAATATACTAACGCGAGAATGTTGGGTGAATATAAATTCTTAACGAACCCCGACCGGTGCGTACCCTAATCGCTCCTTTTTATTCCTCGACCGATATACTTAAGGTAAATAAATACAGTACTTTTTATTTCTTTTAAATTTTATATTGAAAAAGGTAAGGTTCTTATCGTCTTTACGTTTTCGTGTAACTAATAAGAGGTTTTAAAGAAAATATTTTTAAAGCCCTCTGATCGAACTCTTTCCTTTTTATAGGTAATCATGACGTGAATCAAATTTGTTTGGAATAAAAACATATCATTAATTATGTTAGATGGCAGTCTTCGAGGTTGGCAAGTGTTGTAAACACAACGGTTGTGGGTTCGATTCCTACCAGGAGTAATTAAACATTTAATATATTTATTTACTTTGAGTTCCGTGATACATTGAGTAATTTTTTGTTGAGTTTTAACACTAGATACCCAGTGACTCTGCTACCGTATTACTGACCTTCTGACGTAAAAATATTCCTACATACATACATACATTTACACTTATAATAGCGTGTTCATTCCCCATTCAACATAAATATTTATTCATATATCATAGTTTAAAAAAAGGTTAAAATGAATAAATATAATTTATTGCAATACAAAAATATTTATTAATATTTAGTAAAAGAGCATTAAAACAGTAATATATAGCTGGGTATTACTTGAAACTGCGCAGCAGATGCGGTGTCGATTAGTCATTGGATTGCATTATACCCATTGTTCTGTTTGCTCAGACCTCGTTTGTCTAATGGATTATGCTTGAAAAAAAATGCATATTTTTTACGGATTTTTATAGTTTATACCCATTTTGTTTTATGGGAATATTTTTTTATGTGTTGTATTTATTTTTTGAGGCTCTTGTTACGCAGGGGTTACGTAATATAACTAAAAATATTATGGTTAAAGGATCGATTCGCTTCGAAATTTAACTATTTTCTTTTACTCGATCCGGAAAAAGACAAAGCACTGGGCTGAAATCCGCCTATCGATATGTAATATGTAGTTAATTACGTGAAAAGTTGGTAACAAGTTTCCTTTGGCTGTCCTGTAATGTGTGGGATACAGCGGGGATCTTTGTGTTTGAGCTGACTTCAATAAAGACGGTTATCAATGACATGTATGTCTGTGATGTTAAATAATAAATAAGTAGATGATAGATTTAGATTTCTAATATATTATGTTTGTATGTTTGTACAAATTAGCCAGAAATAAAAAAAAACATATTGACGTATTGATATACTTTTATATTTTACCGAGATATTATTCCAATTTAAGGAAAATACGAGGTCCATTATAATCGGCTGATTTTACAAAATTAGAAATTGTACCGTTAAATTGAAATAAATTATATCCCAAAGTAAGAATCGTACAAACAACTATCGCATCCCGCTGCAGTCCAATCCAACGCTACCCCACTGCGTGCTGTATATTTCAAAGTTTCAGTAATCTATATATATAAAAGGACTTGTCCTCACTGACTGAGGTAAGACGCACGCACAGCCGAAACCGCTGTGCGTAGAAACGTGAAATTTGGACAGATGTTTACTTTCGTAATCTGGACATCCACTAAGAAGGGATTTTGAAAAATTTTAACCCTAAAGGGGTGAAATAGGGGTTGAATGTTTGTATGGAAAAAAAATTAATTCGGCATCGATTTTCATAAAATTTTAAATTTAGATTTTTAAAAGTATTTAATTGAACACGTGTTTCATCGTTTTCTAGAATTCACCCCCTGAGGGCAAATAGGGTGTTGGAAGTTTGTATAGAATTTTTTTTAAATCGCCAACGATTTTTATAAAATTTGAAATTTAGACTCTTAAAAATATTTCATTGAACACATGTTTCGTGGTTTATTAGAATTCACCCCTAAATACGCAAGCGAAGCTGCGCGCGTCCGCTAGTCTATATATATAAAAGGACTTGTCCTCACTGACTGAGGTAAGACGCACGCACAGCCGTAACCGCTCATGGTAGAAACGTGGAATTTGGACAGATGTTTACTTTCGTAATCTGGATATCCCCTAAGAAGGGATTTTGAAAAATTTTAATTCTATAGGGGTGAAATAGGGGTTGAAAGTTTGTATGAAAAAAAAATTAAATCGGCACCGATTCTTATAAAATTTGAAATCTAGACTCTTAAAAGTATTTAATTGAATACATGTTTCATGGTTTTCTAGAATTCTTCCCCTAAGAGCGCAAATAAGGGGTTGAAAGTTTGTATGGAAAAATCTATAAATCGCAACCGATTTTTATAAAATTGTAAATTCGGACTCTTATAAATACTTAATTGAGCACGTGTTTCACGGTTTTTTAGAATTTACCCCCTAAGGGTGCCATGAAAGGGTTGAAAGTTTGTATGGAAAATTTTTTAAATCGCCACCGATTTTTATAAAATTTGAAACATGGACTCTTAAAAATATTTCATTGAATACATGTTTCGTGGTTCATTTTAATTCATTCCCTAGGGGTGCAAATAAGGGGTTGAAAGTTTTTATGGAAAGTCTTTGAATCGCGATTTTTATAAAATTCGAAAATTAGACTTTTCAAAATATTTCATTGAACACATGTTTCGTGGTTTATTTTAATTCATCCCCTAGGGGTGCAAATAAGGGGTTGAAAGTTCGTATAGAAAAGTCTAAATCGCCACTGATTTTTATAAGATTTTAAAATGAGACTCTTAAAAATATTTCATTGAACACGTGTTTCATAGTTTATTAGAATTTACCCCTAAGGGTATTATTACCCTATTACCCGCAGGCGAAGCTGCGCGCGTCCGCTAGTATACTAATATTACTGAAACTTTGAAATATACTAAAATCTTTTGACTATTTAAGGCGTAGAATGTTGACTCGGAACATTTAATCTCAACTGACTCAACATAAGCATTATGAACACAACACAACTGAGAGTAATCTTCGTTTTATGGGTTCCCTACTTAAGCTATCCCTGAGTTGAAGTAGCAGTACCGTCATTTATAAGTGTTATGATTATACTTATACACTGTACTAATATTTGATCTTTACGAGCTTTCCTTATCAATTGGGGTGAGGAGAGAGAACCCACTGTTAAGTCTTTTTCCTTCTTATACCTTCAAGTCACTGTTCTAGTATTACTCAACTACAAAATATTTAGATAGGCTATTTCAAGTACTATCAAATATATATAAAAAAGTCAAAGCTTCTAATCAACTCCTTCCAGGTTCCTTCTGCTAACTTTATGCGGAAGACAGCGTTATACTACAGCTACAGCTAATTAGTTATTATAAAAACTTTTAAAATTTCAATAACAATAAAATGGATAGGTATTTATATGTATAAATTTTTCACCTTTCTCATTAATCTCAGAGCAGATGTCGCCACTTTACCGGGCCATTTAACGTCATTTACATACGTTAATGCAACTACAGGCGCGAGCACATTTTTCCCAACCATTCATTCAATCGCTCAAATTATTACTATATGTATATATGTATGTAGATATATTTATTTTTTACACATGGCATATCGTTTCCGGAACAAAACGTTTCTGCTTTAATTCGACGCAGATTGTGTCCCATTGAAATTTTATTGCCATTAAATGCATATTGTATTCGTTGTGAATTAATTAATGTATACGATGTCCGTTACATGTAAAATGAAATAAGTATTTATGAGCAATCAAAACTCTTCATTCAGATGCTTTATTTTCATTTATTTGGATGGCTTGAGTGTGTTGAATAATTTTATCAACTGTTTTTGGTCCTTCGAGCCGGTTTGCTTTTAATATTGTATGTTATTAGTTATTTTCTTACTAGAGTAACACTGAGTGGCGGTGATCACTTATCATCAGATGTCTCTTCTGTTTTAATACCATTTACCATTTACCAAAAAAGACTGAACAGTATAACGAATGTTAATTGTTTACTTTATTAATAACAACCATTAACTGAAAATCTGTATTAAAATTTCAACATAACAAAATACATTTTGAGATCATTATCATCATCAGATTTTTATAATACTGTATTATGCATATAGCAGGGTGGACAGAGAGAACATATTTATTATTCTGTTTTCCACTTTCCGCCCAGTTTTCAAGACATTATTGAATTGAATTATATTATAAAATTATTCGTATCTACAACCGGCGTTTACAATTAGAAGATGTGCTGCTGTGCCAAAACAGCCTCGACATTTATTTAATGAATCTTTTTTAATTCACTTCGTACGAGAATGAAAAATGGACTTATATTTATTTTGATTCGGATGCTGTAATAACTTAACGTCGGCAGTACTGGATATCTGAATCGCTATTTCAATTCACTTACTCAAAACAAAAGTACGTTAAGTATACAAATGGTACACACGAGTGGTTTTTATATTTATTTACTTCTGTTTTCTCATAAATATTGTTTTAATTTAATTTATAATTTTATATTTTAATCTTTAGGTTTTTTAGCACGGAGAGCAGGAGAGACAGAGAGAATTTAGTGTGAAGACATTTCGTTCTTATTGCTTTATTTCGAAGTCTTGTGTGTAGAATGGCAGAACTCAACGCCACACTTAATATAATTCAAAGTATTTACAAATGCATCTCCAGAAAATATTTAGTGATATTTCTGTGCGATTTCGGCGTTTAATAGAAGGACAGTATACCTACATAAAATTTAAATGTTAATAACTAACCAAGACCGTTGTGGCGCAGTGGGACTGAGTTTGAATAAAAACGCCATGTTTATGGGTTCAATCCTCAAACATCTTATTATAATCATTCCTTACCTATTCGCCCTTTCTATTCAGAATGCAATGTCTCTAAAATTAGGAGGAAAGTGGAGAAAGGAAATGCGGGTAACAACGCGAGGCTGTTTTTTGCAGAATTATCTTACAAATTAAATAAAATTATCAATGTAAAAAAAAATGTGAAATCAAAAACATAAACGCCAAGTGTAACGCGGTCGTGATCTCATTTCCTTACACTCATTGCCTGGCTATTAATAGAATAAACACGCATCGCGAATTAACCAATCTTCTTGGTTATAGGGTGCCCATTACTTCGACCTAGATTTATATATGTTATATAATAGATTTTTGCCATTCTTTGTCTGTCTATCCTGCTGTATATTTCTTTATTTATTTATATATACTTATTGCACAAAATTACAATAAACAATGTACAAAAGGCGGGCTTAACGCTAAAGAGCATTCTCTCCCAGCGTATATACGTGCTACTGACAGCCCCAGCTCAGAGCTACTCCAAAGATGCTTACGTTATTATTATAATTAAAGTGTACATTACTGATTGTAAGCGCGACGAGTGTGTGTTCGATTTCCACTTTAAATATTTTTCCTTTTCTCGCTCTCTCTGATAACAGCATAAACAGGAACGTCTCACATCAAAATAGATTATAGGATCTCCCTCCCTCCCTTTCTATATGCGTGATAAACGTGAAATCCAAAAAAACCTACTAATATATATAAAAAATATTTAAGTTACTGTAGTAGTAAATCTTTCATTAGTAACAAACGTTCAACACAACTCTAACATTATAGTACTGGTAATCAGTTTAACCGCAGTTGTAAGACCCTCATAGGTCTGGGGGGTTAGATGACGGTCAGAAGATATCGGCAATACACTAACAAGGGTAGACCCAAATGAAATTGGGTAAATTAATAAGATGTAAGGAATGAAATGAGAGACAATTGCGGTACAGTGGGAAATGGGGTTGTATATGCGATATATGTGGGTTCAATATATTTCATATTTAAAATATTTTCATTTCTTCG
>HE671111.1:3439-15345 GCA_000313835.2 Heliconius melpomene melpomene | reverse complement strand
GCGACGTTATGCTTATACAAGCGAGTCCGCCGCGCCCGCCTGCCTAACACGCATCGGTGGTTCAGTGGTAGAATGCTCGCCTGCCACGCGGGCAGCCCGGGTTCAATTCTCGGCCGATGCATTCTATTTAATTTTCGTCACAGGCAGCCACGTAGTGCTTGCTTTTCATCAGAGACAGAATACCCTCTTCAGCATTAACCACAGGTTCGAAAAAAAAAACCCGCCTGTCTTTATAGCAACGAAGATTTAGATGCGTTTGCACGTATTGGATAATTCGAGTTGAATGTATTATTTAATGTCATTTAACTATCTAAAAATAGTAATTTAAATATATTTTAATAAGTACTTGAAAATATTAGTAGCACAGATTTAAAATTACGGTACCTACTAAAAAATCCTTGCTGTGTAAAACAATTGGAAAATCCTTATTGAAACTACGAAAATGCGGGTTGCATTAGGGTTTAATTAATTTTCACATTATCTTAAGTGCTTTGCAAACATACATTATATGAATAAACCCGTAGTAAAAGCGGGCGAAGCCGCAATAGGGTCGCTAGTTTATAATAAGTTCCTGCCGCCTGCCTGCCTGCAGCCTATCCTGCTATGTGTAGAATGCAATCTAAATATCGTCTCAAGTCATGCTACAAGTTGACTAAGATTTTTTTAATAGATAACAAGATAAAAAATCAAACCACACAGCGAGAAAGAAAGAAAAAAGAAGAAAATAATTATATTAATTTCCAGGAGTAGGAATCGAACCCACAAACGTCGAGTTTACAGACGGCCTGTCTGTAATGTTTTCGAATGTTTAATACTTAAAGCTAAACTGAACTTCATTAACGTATTTTCAAAGAGAAATCTTCTAAATTTACTTTTAATTGCTACCTGCTACCAAATGTAATATGTTATATAATCCACAAAGGTGTAAAAATTTTAATAAAATATTTAAAAACGAATGGGACCTAGGTGGCGCGGAGGATGTCTAGTTACTTTATAAAATTGCCTTTAGTAAAGCTTTACTAAAAGCTCTGCACAGCTATACTCGTACTACAAAAAGTTAAAATTTATTTAGCTTAATGAATTTTAAAGTTGTAAATATACAAAAGTGTCGCTAAGGTGACAAATGAATGTAAAGAAATGTGACGGATGAGTAAATGTTACTTTATTTTTTTTATCTTCACGTTGCATTCCGCACATAGCAGTGCAGAGGGAACCTGAGAATCTAGTGTTATGAAGCGCCATTCCTATTAAAACACTTTCGTTCCCTATTTTCCGCTGGATTATCGACTGGCATTGTGTGTTTTACTCAATTGTGTGTGT
Source organism: Heliconius melpomene melpomene (assembly GCA_000313835.2). Classification (NCBI taxonomy): domain Eukaryota; kingdom Metazoa; phylum Arthropoda; class Insecta; order Lepidoptera; family Nymphalidae; genus Heliconius; species Heliconius melpomene. Next base: position 14,025 of record HE671111.1, on the reverse strand, counting down.
TATACGCTACTGCGTAACTCGACGTCGCGCTTTGCCTCACATATATATACACAAATACAAATAATTTGGGTATTTTCCGAAATTCGTAATTTCACTACCTTTCATAGGTTCGCCAAATCGTGATAAGTTTATCGCTCTACGGCATATCAGAACCGTTGCAACGAGTAAATCATAGTTAGCAGGTACCCGAATATTTTAGACCATAGCTGTATATTAGTTACGGTGTGGCAGTCGACTAATGTGGTTACCTGCGCTATAGATTGCTAGAAGGGTTTTGGTAATTTTAATGTATTGTAAATAATATTATTTTGATAGTCTTAGCTTTGCAAGGTTAATTTTTTTCATGATTTAAAATATATGTTAACGTAATTATTAGTCGTGAGACAATTAGTTTTATTTATTTCTGTTCTGATTTATCTTGGACTTGCATGTAAGTAAATACTTAAGTACACTTATACAACGTTGTCCTAGCATAAGCATATGGTAAGGCAGACGGTGAGAAGCTATGACATATATTTCTTCAACAGTCACTTTTGTCATTAAAATATTTCAATAGAATGACCACATTTTTGAAGCATTTCTAGTATGTTTTAAGGCTGGAAACTAGATATCCATCTTCATACCAACTGCATTAGTTAATGCGATTGTTCCTCAGAACATAATTTTGCCAATCAACGCCATCAACGCCTATCGTAGAACACGCTTTGTGTTGCAATTTGGTAAATATCTGTAATTTGGCTTGAAATTTATTTGTGTGAGAATAACCTTATTTTAATTTAAAACGTTTTTTTCTATTTACAAGTTTTTAAGGGAATTTATTATGTTTTATAGTAATGTTAGCAGGCCTGGCAGATAATCAATACAATCAATAAATGTTATTTTATAATAGCAATTTTTTTTTTTCAAACTAGAGTATACAGAAGAAACATAATGCTAAAACACTACGTTTCCCAGTTTCCACTGAATTTTCGAGATATTACATATAGCGGGATAATACCACGCATTGTCCTGTTATGAGTCGGAGAGAGACGAGAACAACGAAATTAGTTTGTTTCTCGAGCGCAAATCGAATCCACTACCATAGCGTTTACAACAATAAGCATTATCACAATGAAACTTTTATCAAAAGTAAATTTTGATAATACAATCCAAGATTTGTCATTCTTCAATGTTACAATGTTAAGTAAAGCTTTTAAACGCTACACTAAACGTGTACGAAGGCGTGATGAATGAGGTATAGCATCGGGGAAACAGGTCAGCCATATTTTATATTTTAATCATTTTAAACTTTTAAAGTTATCTGTTGAGTAAATATATTTATCTGTGGTCATGGTTTTTTTAATGGTTTTTGTTAATATTATGTCTGATTTTTTTTATACCTATTTTTATTTATTGCTTAAGAGAATAACGAAAAAGTTTGTGTGAATTATAAAATACTATTTCTTTATTTTTCGTTGACGCAAGAATTTCGAAGTTTATTTCTCTCTCAGTGCTCTGCTACTCATCCCAAAAAAAGCGACATGCCGAAATTATGAGTTCTACGCCGCGTAGCTCCGGTTGTGTTAGTTTATCACTTTCCCAGTATAGAAAGAGTTTTATATATATAGACTTTTTAGACTATAAAAATGTATATGTTATAAATTTTAAATATTATTTTAACTAAGACTGACAGGACAAAACTACAGTAAGCAGCCTAATAGTATTATAAAAAAAATCTCATTGTCATAGAATTGAATGTGAAATACAATTGAAAAATGTATAATATTCCACGATATTAGAACCGCGACAGTTGTCGCGGTAAGCCGTTATAAACATTCAAAGTAATGCCCATTACTGTCTCTACCCACTCTAAAGTGTACGTCAAGCGCTGTTTAAACAAGAGCTGGCTTATCTGGTTTATTCTTTTCTGTGTCAAATTGTTGATTTTGATGCAATTTCATTTAATCTTTATAGAAATATTGCTTTTGGGATTTCAAGTGTTTAGGTTTTTAAAAAGAAAATAGCTACTTTTATTCTATGCAGGCGATAATTTTCTTTTTCTCAGTCTGACAGAAATTAAGGTGGAAAGTAGATGCTATATACTGGACAAAGTAGGAAGATAAAAAAAAATTGTGCTGTAGTATCTTATCAAATTCAAAAAAAACTCGGCGCTTAAATAGACAGTTCCATTACCTCTCTTAAGAGGGTTAGAAGTGACGGTTGCTATGCAGCGACGTAGTATCTGTCTTTAAACGCGACTGAGTTGATTCGATTCCCACACGGGGAACGATTTATTCCCATTTCTTCGCTCTCGTAAAGAGACAAAGCGCGGTGTTGCGTAACTCAACATTAAGCGGAAATTGGGAGACGAAGTGTTGTAATATTAAATTCCTTCAGCTTACCTACAAGAGGAAAACAAAGCAATACATCATTCACCACAAAAACCACATAAAAAGACAGAAAATTACACAAAGCAAAGAAAAATATGAAATGATTGAATAGATCAATCCTTTTAAAAGTTTTTGATGTAATGTTATACCAAAATTTATTTTCCCATAATCGTAGATCAGAGCTCGTAATGGACCCATTGAGGATGGAATGAAACAAATGTATCATCATAATAAAATGGCTTTCAGCCAGCGTCGCTGTGGTGCATGGTGGATAGTGGGATTGTCAGTTTTTATAGTTAAATACTAACTGATATTGGTCTTATTTGAATTGGAAGAAGGAAAAAACGTTAAAAATTTAATATGATTTTTGGATGTAAACTGAGCTTAGGTTTATTTATTTTTTAAGTTGAAAGAAAATGAGGAAAAATAAGAATAATTTAACTCATATATTTTCTCGTAAATCATTATAAAAAAATATGTATGTTGATATCGGGGCGCAGCGGAACCTGGAAATCTAGTGAAAGACACTTTATTGCCTATTAAGACACTTCCATTCTCCACTTTTTTATGACAGCTATATTTCTATAATTAAATTTAAAATGGAAAAAGAGTGTCCCAACACTACATGCTTCATGCTTACCTTAATATTTGTATTTATATAACCAAAAAATATATAAATATACAACATTTTAATATCAATATGAACCTAACCGAAACTTGGCAAAGCATTAAGTATTGATTGAGATTGCGAGTGATTAATTGCGGAGTTCTGCGATACTGTCACAGGTCACGGTTGATTGATGATTACTTTTTATTTCTTTGTTTCATTTCAGGTAAGTGCTGTATACATATAAATGTATATGTATATTTGTATATGTATATACTATTTGGGGGGATATGTAAGTATTTAGAAATATTATATAGATAAGTAAACATAAGAAATTATTTTGCAATTTTCTATTTTTTCTAGTATCAAAACACGACATTTTTCGATTTTCTACTAGAGCGGCGGAACTTAACGCCGTACCCTTTTATTAGCATAGCAGAAAAAACAATTGAACTCACATCCTTGCTTTATGCAGGACAAGCGAAGCTCATACAAAAGTACCTATACAACTATAGCCACGCTTACATTGTCAACTTCCACAACCTTGTTACGTCAAACCCATTCAAACAGACAGACAAAACAGACAAACAGTTTTCTCATAAATAGATTACCAGCTGTCAACGCTGAAGCCGGGACGAAACTATTAAGCGCGTTATTTCCGCTCAGCCCTACCCAACTGTAGATTGGGTGGAAGTGACAATTACTATTGGGTTATACTAAATTCAATTATATGCATAGAATTTTATATGAAAATATATTTCTTTAGTATTTAAGTATTTTATTTTTTGTGTAAGTATACAAAAAAATAGGATATTCTATCAATTATAAGTATAATTGATGATAAATATTATAATGTCTTTTATACAAAAATAGAATTTTGGAGATTCTAAATAATATTTAAAAATAATATCTTCTTGTAAATGAACGTAGTAATCTCAGGAACTCCTTAGTCATTCAAATTGAAAAAAATCTTTTTGCCTATTTATTAAGTGTAACATCATATTCAGAGGCATCTGTCACAAGATCTTCTCTACTGCATTTATTGTACTACGTTTACTGTACTCTACTCTATTGCATATAATGCTAGACACATGTGAAATAAAAAAAATAGAATCAATAACAGAACAGTAATAAGGATAAAATGATTCCGTTACTGATTGATCGATCGATCGATAACGCACATCTGAAGCTAGGCGGCGTAAAACGCTGAAATTTATATGTATGTTTTGGGTAGAGGGAGGGGAGCATTAAGAGAAAAATTCTTAAAACTCCTGCGGTATCTCCTACGTGTTTTAAAACGTTACTTTTTTCTTCTATAATCCACTCAAAGAAAATTGCGGGCTGCCACTAGTCATATTACCTAAATGTATTTTATTTTTTATATTAAAATGTTTGAATTATTTTTATAAATGAATGAGTTTAAATACAATATTTTTTAATATGCACATAGCAAACATAATAAAATGTGAATATTTTATTTGGCAATGTCGAGATATTTTATCGTGTTTTTATAATAATGTATATAAATTTTTACGAGCAGTTTCTAAAAGATTATTTATTTATATATTTTTATGAAAAACTAAATTAAGTCATCTGTAGCATAGTGGTTGTATATATGAATAGAAGTAGTGGACTGGCTAACTCATATTGAAAATATAACTTAATTACCAGGCCTTTATATCCAAAATTATTTGTCATAAGTTTTATAACAATATACTTTTCCATATTAATCTGATATATTTTTTATTATATACGTCTTTATAAATTATACCTTTATTACCTATACCAATATATATTAAACACAAATTAATATACTATACTAAATACTAGATATCAAATCAAATATTTTCATCACTCATCCATACCAAACTCTATCGGTTAAAAAGCTAAAAAATGGAAAAAGTAAATTGGCACTTCTAGAAAATCCCATTTCCGCAGATCTGTACAATCCGGACGCGGACGTAGAGCTTCGAAAGCAATCGATTTCCGGCCTATTCGACTTTAAACGGGAATCAAACCCGATATCCGAACGGATTTAGTTTTGGACTCGACAGTTCGTAATGAATAGAGTGGCTATACGTTACACTTGGGTTTATCCATTTATTTTATTCATCAAGGCTAGTTTTTTTTTGTTTGTTATAAGAAATATATAAGTACATTTTTCTTATTACAAGTAGTACTTAGATTGAGCTTATTACAACAACACTGATTGACATGTGGTTGAGATCTATCTCAGAACATGCGATGGTCGTGAATACAAATCTTGTGCTAAATTATTAGTATTTAAATTGGATAACGTTAGGTTTGCGTCAAAATCATAATAATTTTATTTGAATATTAATAAGCTTATCAAGAAAAGGTAGCAGGTTCGATTTTGTAACGAACCAAAACTATAGGATTTTGGTTAATTAAAATGAAAAAAAAAAAGATATGCTGGTAAATATAACAGACGTGAATACTACTTTCCAGTAATAGAAAATAATATAGAGAGTTAGAGATTGCAAATAAACACTACTTGTTCAACGAAACTTTATTTCATTTGATCATTTTATTTAGCCTGATAACTTTATGAAGCATATTGCTCTTTATTCAAATTTTTATAGTTCAACGTAAATGAATAAATCCTATCTCGAATTAAATATTTTTGTTTACTAGAAATGTAGATGAACATAGATACGTACGTATGTATGCAAATATATCGGATTTTTTATTCATTTAAATGCAAATTCTCTAAAGCTTTTCAATCCTTAGTTAGTTTAGTTCTACCCCGTACTAACTAGCTTTATTAGTCAACTAGCATTGACCCGCGACTTCGCCACTGTGGTAGACGGAAACAACCAAAACCTGAGTATGACACATTGTAAGTGCCTGAGGTAACTGACCACAGGTTACATTGAATCGATAGTGAAGCATGGTATACACAATAGTATTATTCGATAAATTCACTAGAGAGTCTTTGCTAGATAGCACAAGAGGATTTTTCAAAACCTGTAGTTTCTGAGATTTGTATGTCTATGCAGATTGTGGGTTCTATTCCCACTCGAATAAAAGAAATATTAAATATTAATCATTTGGTCGTTCCGGTAATGAAATAAAAGCGCGGCGTTGAGTTCCGCTACTCAACATGCAATGCTTCAGAAATCAATGGGAAGTAGAGAACGGAAGTGTCTCAATAGGAACGATGTGTCCTAACCTAGGGTCCTAGGTTCCATCAGCCTACTCTGCTATGTGCAGGATAGGTTGGTCATATATAGATATACAAATATCGACTCTTAATTTGTAACAGCATTTAGGATATTATTTGGAATCGAAGTGAGCCTGCAGAGTATAGATACGGTCCATTTTCGTGGATGAATATAGCTTATGGGTCGAAACTTATACGTTTATCGAATTCAATCGAAATTTGTATGATGATTAGTTTTATTTAAATATCTTCCTGCTGTACCACGCATATAGCAAGGTTCATATAGAGAAGCTAGTGATAATGCACTCCGTTTCTACTGACTTATTTCGTTCATGCATTCTGACTTAAAGTTTCATTGTTTAAGCAAAAAAAATATATATAGAAGTTTTATATGTCAGTATTTCTGAATTTTTCTTATCAAAATCAAATGATTTTGAAATCCTCAAGCTGTAACAATGATGGAGTTTCAAAGTGTTTTTATATTTATATTGTTACAATACAACATCCCAACAAAGTAAAGTATGCTCAGTCGTCCACAAACGTCGCGCTTAAATTACACATTATGGAGATATTGCTATAAATTTGGAAATGAATATTATAATTGAGTAACATTATTTGTTTCTTCCAATTTAATTAAATGGATAAGAAAATTTTTCTTCTACATAATTTTCCAATTTTCGCCTCCATTTTTTATGTGAAGTAACTATCCAATATACGAAGAAAACACGTGTTAAACTTTGAAAGTTACTTTGAAATTTGTTAAAACAGACAGAATTTATTGGCAGAAACACACTTATTGTCAGTGATAAAGTCCATAAAACGTCAAGTCTAAGTACTGTTTCCAAGACAAATTACGTGATATAAAATAGTATATGAAGCTTCGTGGCGTAGTAGGACAGTACTTGTAAACACGTTGGTTGTTGGTTCGATTCCCATTTGGGGGAATTATTGTATTATTTGATTTTTTTATGATTTCTAGGTATGCACGGTGTTGAGTTCCTCCACCTTACAAACAATGTTTTGAATTTGGACGAAAAGTTACTATCTAGGCTATACTAGCCTAGGCTAGGCTTTCTATTTTATCCTGATACACGAAAGTTAAAAAAATAAATATTTAAGTTCCTCGCGTGGAAATCAAACTTACAACCGTTGCATTTATAATCACACCCTTGCTTCACCCATTTTAATCGTCTTTTTCAACTATTTTTAAAGAAACCTTAAATCAAAACGCCATTTCTTTATCATCAGTTCATTCCATTTTCCATTAATGCAATATTTAATAGCGTTCTTAACAAAGGTAAGACTGGAAGCGGTGGAGCAATTCAAATATAAAACTCAATCGATAGTCACTACGCGAGATAATGAGGCGGCAACCTGTAACCGTTATTGCTATACGAATGCTAGACTTACTTATATTTTCTAGTATTGTAGTAGCTTAAGTTTTTTTGTTTCACGCTGTATCCCGCGAATAGCAGGGTAAACAGAGGGAACCTAATGTTCAGACAGTGAGTTGTCCACTTTCTGCCAGATGTTCAGATATTGAGTGTTATGTGGAACCCAAAGCTGCATTTTGATTCACCAAAGTGAGAATATTTGGTTTCTACAACATAGTAACAAACAAACATACACATAGTGTCAAACACATTACCCTACTTAGCGTCGTACAGTCGAGTAAGAAATTAAACACAAATAAAAAATTAAATACATAGATACAAATTATATATAATAATTAATTTCCAAAAACCTCTAGCAACTTGTAAGTAGGTACCTACTGCGTTGAAACTTTTTCGTCGCTTACTTAACTTTGAGAGCTTTTAATTACAAAGTAATTAGTGCCTTAATACTGTTCGCATTAACAAAGCTCAGCGTTTTGTGAATTCATTTGTGAATTATCTACGTAGAGGTGTGATTATACTTGGTTGTCCTTTGTTTTTGTTGATAGTTATTTGGGTGGACTTGGTGTCTGTACGTGGAAGAAATATGAGGAAATGTATTTTCAATTTATTTTAGGTTCTATTACATATTATAAAAGTAATTAAACCCAAAATAAGGATTATTAAATGTGTGGTATTTCTCCACTAAACAAAAGTCCTGAAACTAGGTAGGTGATGCTGATTCTCTTCCAAGTACAATTTTATATTAGGTAACTCTAATTATATTAATTATAAGAATAACTTTTATAACAATTTATAAGTATGTACTGTATTTTGAACATATTTAAATAATAAATAAACATAATATTCATTCATTAACATTAAAAACGTAGAATAATTAATTTCGTTTATGTATTTACATTTTAGATGGCGACGATAAGTGTTTAATATTTAAATTTTGTATCCCATACAAAATTTGAATAGGTTGTGCTTAAGTGCCAGGTTTATTTATTTCTAAAAATATACATAATGAAAATTTTATACTTATAGCAAGCTGCTGTGGTCGTTTCAATTTTAATCGGTTATAATTTAGTTTTTTGGCTTCACGCTGTATCCTGCAAATAGCAGAATAGGCAGATGTAATAAAACAGTGTTAAGATACTCCGTTCTCCACTTTCGTTCAATTTTCGAGATATAGCGTGTTGAGTGGCGAAACTCAACGCTACGCTTGGTCTTCTTACTACAGTGACGTTATGAAAATAAAGATTTTAGAATTAGGACTGAACCCATAACCACCGTTTGCAGTCTATGAAAACACCAATCATATTTACAGGAAGCCTTATAATAATGTCTCATTGCTGCGGAACACTAAAATTGATTTATAGGTCTGTTAAAATCTAAAATTGCATGTTTTCCCGTTGCTTCGTTTTTTATTTTGATAGGAAGGAAGTTTCCTTTAATTTAGAAATTTAAGTGTATTTTAAAATGGTGTTGTAAAAAATTATATTGTACAATAGTCATATGATAATTTACTTAATTCTATCGAATCATCGAATCTGCACTCTCGAAAACTAGACTTAATAAACATATTAATATCGTCTTGAAAGCAAAACATACGAACAGTATAATATACTTTTAAATCTCGCGTTAAGTGAGTATAATCTGGAACGGTCTATATTACGCTTAGTGGGTAGTTTTATTTAACGATAATCGCCGGCCATATCGCGTCGCGGCAACTTCATAGAAATGTAGCGAACACAAAGAAAATATTATGAGTCCAACGCATTGTTCTTCAAATTGTTGCAATGTTATACAACGTAAGTTTTTTTTTATATTGGATGTTAATTACGTGTTACGTGCGGTGTTGAGTTTCGCCACTCAAGGAGTATCTATAGTCTCTCCAACCTCGTATTAGCACTGGGTTCTCTGCACAAAAAAGGGGAAAAATTATATGAACGATATGCTCACGAGATGATTATATTGTGTAAAATGTATGTACATAGCTAATATTATATGGTTATGTCTCTTTCCTTCACACTGTATTCCACAAAACAGGATCTTGTCCCCCCAAATTTTGAGATTGATTGATTGTACTTTAAATACCAACTGACCGCCTCGCTTTGTCTACCATAGCAGAGAAACGAAAGGAGTTTTAACATAATTATTCCCCTGAGTGAGGATCATACTCACTAAGAGTACCTAGTGAATATATAATATTAAAATTATTATCCTATAGCGTCACGATGGCTTCTATACAAATAAAAATATTTATTTCGTTTTACGAAAAAAAGCAGAAGGAACCTTGGACCTAGTGTAAAAACTCTTCTTTTCTTTTAGGCACCTCCGTCCTCCACTTTCTATTGAATTCTGAAGATATTATGTATTGAGTTGCGGAACTAAACGCCACGCTTTAACTAGTTGACAGAGCGAGATAGAGAAAATATAAAAATATTTAAGAAAATATTAAATATTTATGAGAATCGAACCTACAAAAGTCGCGTTACGGTCTCACGCTTGTGCCACTACGCTACGACTGGCCTCTATAAAATATATACCTAGTACCTACAATTTAACAAAAATAAACCAAAATAATAATCAAGCTAAAAAACTAAGTGGAAAAATTAAAAAGGCCTTTGAAGTAACTTTAGTTGACTGGATAGAAAAACAGTTTCCCTTTAGCTCTAGGCTATTACTTCACTTTTTATATTTAAGCTCGGCAGCCTGCGGTTCTTCCATTAATATCTCTCGAGGGAAATCACTGAAATTTGGGACTGCCTTATGCCCTAGCCCAGTTCACCAAGTTTTATTCGACCGACCAGTATTTTGATTAAATAGCAAATAAGTAGAATTAAATGTTTACTTTGTGGCGTGGAATGTTTACTAGCCCTTGTAATTAGAGTTTGTTATTTAAGAAATAATTGAATATCATGTTAGTTTTATAGTTTATATGTGTGGGGGTTTTTTTGACACACCGATGTCCATGGAAATTCAAGACATTATGTGTTGAGTGACTCAACGTCACACTCTTTCTTACCCAAGAAAGGATGTTCATT
>HE671110.1:157597-194302 GCA_000313835.2 Heliconius melpomene melpomene | reverse complement strand
CCTTGCCTTTTCTATTTACAGCTTGAACTGTGGAATTTACATAACCCCCCCCAGGATCAGGGGGGTCAGGTGGAGGATCAGGATCCATCTTAAAATAAAATAACCTAACTATAAACTAAAACTAATCTAAACTATAAAACAGCACAACTACTTACTATTACCAATCACCTTATTAGTATGGATCTATTTACATTATTATATAATGTTTCCACTAAGTAAATAAGGAGTTTCACCACTAAAAAGAGATATTTTCACTAACACGTGTGTAAACCAAAACAAACGTCAGCGAAAGTCCCCTTTCATTATGTTCAACCCATTGTTTCCTACTGACAAATGAAAATCCTACAAAAACCGTGTTATTATACGAGTGAAGAGGGGTAATGTCAAATTTGAAAGATAATAATTTGAAATATCTTTTGAGATCAACATATTATATATTTTTTTCTTTCTTTTTAACAAAATTTTTAAAATCTAAAAATCTGAATAAGAACCACTTTTAATAATTGTATCCTCATGAAACTTGGCAGTTTTAGAGGCTTGGCCTTAGATGACAATAACTTAATAAGGAGATGGTGTGATGATGGAGCCAGGGCCTGAATATTGGAACTGTTCAGAAGTTACTAGTAAGAGATATGAACTCACACAAGATTCTCACACAATATATAGCTCCGAGTGCATATATAGTAGCACTTGTATCATATTATGTACCAGATGAAGTACATCTGCCACTAAGTTTTCCATAAAATTATATAAATTTACTAGCGGCCCGCTCGCGGTTTCACCCGCGTGAACTATGTTATTATTAATTTCTGTCTCCATGGCTACGTCCTAGTGACGTCTATGCAAAATTTGAGACTCCTAGCATTTGTAGTAACGAAGTTTCATACAAACTTTCCACCCCAAAAACAACCACTTAGAAGTCTAATATTGCAAATTCCCGTCTTAGCGAGCACCTACGTCCTATAAGTAACTCCTATGCAAAATTTGAGATTTCTAGCACATGTAGTTTCTGAGATTTCGTGATGAGTGAGTGACCTTTCGATTTTATATATATAGATTAAAGCTTCATCCCGCACGCAGAAGGGTAGGCAGAGGAAACCTACTTTTAATACACTCCGTTCCCCAATTTTCATTTTGTGCAATTTTTGCAGCGTTATATTTTCTTACATAAGTTAATTAATCCGGGGATCGTATCTAGTACCATCGCGTTAACAGTTACACGCTGAGCCGCGAGGGAACGATGACCTAGAATTATATATACTTTTTTGTGTGAAATAGGCCACACACCTATTAAAATTAGATTATATTTATTTGTAAATTATCGTAATATATCATTTTGTTTTTACTATAACTACAGTGACGTAATGTTGGCGCTGTTACTAATATGTCGTTAACTTTTTTTATGTAATAACCAAATTTATTTTTATGGTAAAAAAATATATGAATACTAGCTATTGCCTAAGCCTTTTAACAGTAGTCAAATGAAAATAACTAAAATTTGTATATGGCACAGCCTAAGTACTGCAGGTAATTTTAATCGTAGGTACAGTGGATCACTAACCTTTATATTTACGATGTAAAAGCTCAAAACTTTTCATTTAAATTAAGTTAACAGAAGTTTAATGAAAAACTATTTTTAATGTATGCCTTTGACATTGACATAAGTGAGAATTCAAATTAAATAATATGCAAGAGTAAACAAATTAAAATAATTAATATCTTGCGTCCCCTACTAGGATATCCTAGTAGGGGAGGGGTATAGGGATATTAATTATTAGCACGAGGGGTCTTTACTACTTTTATGTGGAAGTGAAAATCATAGCCAACATTTCGTTATACTCAACATGGAATGTTATGTCATATCTTTCTTTTCACGAGGACATTCCCTTTTTAATATTTAAATTATTTTCATTTCCCACTTAACAAGCATTGCCCCAAAAAAATCTCTCTGCTTATCCCGCTGTACGGGATAAAGCGTTACGATAATTTTACATATATATTTAGAAATATAAATTAGGATAAGGCAAACTATAACAAGCAAGTTATATTTTATAATTATTTACTATATAGAAGAAATCAAAGAAAACTTAACGCAATGCAGGAAATCGCCTTGCAAGTTGCAACGGCCTTATACACTGGAGATTACTTCACTTCGCTAGATTATAAATATAAAGTATTAAATATTTTTCTTTTCATTTTAAGTTTAAAAAATATGTAGAATTTTCAGTCACAACTGAGGCCAGCCGTGGCACTGAGGCACAAAGTTGGCACCATGAATCGAACCCGCAACGATGCGTTTAAATTAGTTAGCTGCCCCACTGGGCCACGGCGGTCTAAAGTAGTAAACATATTAGTGACTGTAAACGCGAGAAGTTATGGGTTCGATTCACACTCGAGGAAATGAAATATTTAATATTTTAATTTCTTCGTTTTGTACAGCGTGGCGTTGAGTTCCGCAACTCAACACGCAATATCTCCAGAATTCGGCAGAAAGTGAGGAATGGAGTGTCTTAACACTAGGTGCCTGCCTACCCTGCTGTGTGCGGGATACAGCGTGAAGTTGATTTAATTTTTTACCTAAAAATTCAAATAAGAATACATTTATAAAATTCTCAATAAGAACTATTAACAAAAAATACATAAAATCGTGTGCAATATTCATTTGTAAGCAACTTCCTTATTGATTTTTTTATGTTATTTTCAATATACACGCTAGAATTAGCAAATATGTACTATAATTGATTGTAAAAACATGGTTATTTCTCACGAATATTAGCACATTATTTCGGAACTAAAATATATATTTAATATGTTAAGCTTTTTTTATATCCCGCAAAGATATAGTAAGGTGGGCAAAGGGAACCTAGTGTTAAGATATTCGTTTCCTACACGTCATCCAATTGAGATTTGGATTGAGAGGCGAAACTCAACGGTGCGCTTTATCTTGTTATAGAGGGAGGAAGTGAAAATAATTAATTTACCCAAGTGGGAATCGAACTCACAACTTTTACCTGTATTATGACTTTTTGTATGATTACATTTAGGTACATCTAGATGACGACGATGACTATATCTAACTTGAATGGCGGAACCCAACGCCGGGCTTTTCCTTAGTGCTAAAGCGAAGAAATGAAAATATTAATAAAAAATAATTCATTCTCTCGTGTCATCCGATCTACAACTGCCGCTTCGTTATGGCGCAATGGTACATGCGTACGACTTTAAACGCGACTGGTTGTGGGTTTGTATTTCACTTGAGGAAATTAAATATTTAATATTTTCATGTCCTCGCAATTGTAACGAGCTAAAGTTGTTTTTGGCGTTAAGTTTCGCTATTCAACACGCAATGTCTTCAAAATTCGGCAAAAAGTGGGAAACGGAAGTGCCCTAACGGGAACCAATTTTCTTAATACTAAATGCAAATGGGCAAATGAACGGAATACGGGAAAGTAAACATTTAGGTTATATTTTCGCCCTATATATATATATATATACATAGATATTAAATGCTATGTATTGTTAAAAAAGTTTATCTTGCAATTGCATCATCTACGAGTATGTAACTGATAAAATATATGGATTATATGTATATATGTACAATATGAGCTTAGCTCGTTTTATCTGCCGTGATAGCCATAGTTAAAGGATTAATTGGGTAATTACCGTAATTGGTAGTCTCGGCGCTGAGGCTCGAGTATTAGTAAGAAACCGTGTTGTAACCGTAGTAGTGTTGGGATTGAAGTCACTGGTTGTGAGTTCAATCCCAACACGAGGAAATGAAATATTTCTTTAAATTTATATTTCCATATCTGCCCTTTGGTATCGAGACGAACGACGTTGAGTTTCGCCACTCAACACGCAATGCTTTCAGAATTTGGTAGAAAATAAGGAACCCGGTATCTTAACACTAGGTTCCCCTTGCCTTCCCTGCTGTGTACACGTCCACGTCCATGCGTCACATCTGGCCTCATAAAATTGAAAGCATTTTTTAATTAATCTATTTAACACCTCAGTAAATAAAATGTGATGGCGAGACATCAAATTTCAATCTACCCAAAGCACCTCTTACTTGAACTATTGCTATTGCCTATCACAATTTAACGTTTAATGTCAAGGATAAACGTGATAGGATGGAGTGACATTTGAGTTCAACCGTCACGAGACAAAAACCTTTGTGATTTGAGAGCCGTGACAATTATGTCAATGCAAATATGGCAAATAATTCTTCTGTTTCTCTGGTTCACGCTGTATTCTGCATGGTACAGGGTTGGTAGAGGGTACCTAGCTACTACCTATTATGGCACTCCGCCCCCCATTTTTCGCCAAATTCTGGGCTGCGTGTAGGGTGGCGGTTTGTGTTTTGCCTTGATACCAGAGCGAAATAATGAAAATATTAAATATTTAATTTCCTCGAGTGGGGATCGAACCCACAACCATTCACGTTTACAGTCACGCATTAGTGCTCCTGCGCCATAACTGGCCACCAGTACAGTATTTCGTTACTATATTTCTTATCTTCAATTTTAATATTCATGTTCACCATTATTGTACTACGAAGGTCATCTCCAACAAAGGTAGTAAAAAATCTTCTCTTATTCCTACATCACCTGTCGATTTTACGCCCTAATAAACAAAGAAAAGGAGAAAAAAACCACCAACTGAGACAAGTCAAGGACATTTCTTTATCGATCTGACATTCAATCGGCAAAAAGACTTAATAAATATTTCAAGTACATCCAGTATGATCTAACTTTATGCTGGTTTTCCACAGAATACTTATTTATTGTTATATTTAATTCTAATAGTCGTATATTTAAACAGTAAATTTTAACTATATATTTAGTATCTTATTATAGAAAAAGTCCCAAGTTCGATTCGTTTATAATTTTTTTTTAAAAGATAACGATGTAATCTATTGTATTACATCAACAATGTACAACGGAGTTACTCTTACCTCATCACATACGTACTTGATTTCACACTATTAAATTAAAATATGAAATAAAAAATACACTCAATTTTTTTATAATAAATCCTATAAAAATTCATCCCTTAAATATCAGGCCAAATAACATCGGCAACAACAGCGTACGAGACAAAGGAATGGAGATGTCTTAACAGAAACGGAATGTTTTAACACTAGGTTCCCAGGTTCCCTCTGTCTACCTTTTTTTGTATAATAGTCAAACACTATCACACTCCACTATCACAAATTTAAAATATCAATATACATAGATATATGATGATACATTGAAGCTTCCCGTTTATAGCTTACATCTAAAACATCGAAAATGAAAAAGTAGTACATCTTGTACTTCAAACCTCTTTCGCGTAAAAGATTGGAAATGTCGTCTTTAGTGCAAAAGTAAAGATGAAGCGTTATAGTATAACAATATTTTTCTATAATAGTGGGAACCTGGGAACCTAGTGCTGAAGCACTGCGTCCCCATTAAGGCTCTTCCGTTCCCCACATCCACCGAGTTCTTGCGTGTTAAATGGCGAAACATAATGTCGTGCTTTTCCTTGTTACCAGAGCGAGCATATGAAAAATAATTGAAATTTCATTCCCCTGAATGGTAATTGAACCCCCAACCTTCATGTTTACATACAATCGCACGATACTAGAGTCAAGGGAATAAGGTCATAAAAAAATATCTTTATACGATCGCTTTATCTTATATCATAAGACCATTTCTATATAAGTACAGTTAACACGAAAAACATTTTACGCGGAAATATTTCTCTCGTGTAGGGAAAAGACGCGTCAACATATAACCAAACTTTGATAGATTGAAATGTATGTAAATATTATATAAATAATGTTCCTTTCAGGGAACCACATGTTTTGAATGTTACGTAGGTATTGCAGAACTTACACACATCTATACATACATATATATAAAATCGAAAGATCACTCACTCATCACGAAATCTCAGAAACTACATGTGCTAGAAATCTCAAATTTTTCATAGGAGTCATTTACAGGACGTAGGTGCTCGCTAAGACGGGATTTTGCAATATTCGACTATTAGGGGGTTGTTTATGGGGTTGAAAGTTTGTATGAAACTTCATTACTACAAATGCTAGGATACTCAAATTTTGCTCGGACGTCACTTATAGGACGTAAGTACTCGTGGAGACAGAAATTAATAATAACGTAGTTCACGCAGGCGGAGCCGCGGGCGAGCCGCTAGTACATTTATATACGAGTATGTTCTGTAAATTGTACCTAAGAAGTTTTTAAGAGCTTCGTCTTAGTTTCAGCGTAGATAATTTGTTTAACAAACACCACTTATCGCATAAATTTGTAGCGAATTAAAATTTTACACAATTTTTTATTCGCTTCACGCACATGTCGGGGTAAGCAGAATAAATCTGGGAACCTAATGATGAAACATTCCATTTCAATTAAGACACTTTTACATATTCTGCCGAATTCTGGAAGCATTGCGTGTTGAGTGGCGTAACTCAACGCCGCGCTTTGCCTCGTTACCAGAATGAGGAAATAGCAATATTAAATAATTTATTTCTTTGAGTGGGAATCGAATCCACGATCTGCGCATTTAAAGTATTTACATTTTTTTTTCAGGTTCAGGATGTCACCGGCAGCGTCGTTTGGTGAACGATGGGCCCACGATAACCTAACCAGATCCACATCGGACGAAGAAATAGCAATTTTAAACATTTTTCACGCAACCAGCGATGGCAGTGAAATAGATGCAGCTAAAAGGGCAAGAAAGTACTACGTGGCTCGAGGTCCTGGAGGATTGACGGAATTGTGGCACAAGAGACACCCTGATGATGAAGATATTTTATCTAGCTGTCAAGATGTGTATGTATTATGCTTAATTAGTATGTAAAATAAAATTAAATCGGCAGAGAGAACCTAGTGTTAAGGCACTACGTTTCACTTTCCCTCCTTTCTTTCCCACTTTCCGCTAAATTCTGGAAGCATCACGTATTGAGTAGCGGTACTCAACGCCGCGCTTTGCCTCGTTACCAGAACGAAAAAAATAAATTGAATTTCATTTCGTCGAACCCACAGTCTATGACATTTACATCGTATTGTTTTATTTAATTACAGATATATAGTACCTCTCAGAGCACGTTCAATGAGTGGGAAGCGGATGACAATGGTGAGACTCCCCGCACCCACTGCTCAGGAGCGGCCGCTCTCTTCAAAGGCCTTGCTGGCTCGCTGGCTCATGATCTTGGATATAAGGTCAGCATGTATTATAATATATTACTCTATAAGAAATAACTTAAATTGAATATGTATTGTATTGTAGACTGTAGTTTACAATTATTGTTTATGTTTGTTTGTCAAAATGTTAATAAAGGAATAGAGAATGGAGAGTTGTAAAAGAAAGTATTAATAAAATGTATAATATTCATTTTTGTATAATAACTAATACAAAGACCGTCGTAGCGCAGTGGCGCAAGCGTGTGACTGTAACGCGACGGTTGTGAGTTCGATCCCTACTGGGAATTAATTATTATCTATTAATTAATGTTTTCATTTCTTCGCTCTAGTAAAGTTCCAAAGTAGGGAACAGATGTCTCAATACTAGTTTCTAGTATGTAAGTATCTTTTTAGTTGTACCCAGTACGTATTATCTCGAACAGGGGAGACAGAGGGAACCTGGGAACCTTGCGTTAAGGACGCCCCTTTATCCATTTTCCACCGAATTCTGGAGGTATTGTGTGGTGAGCAGCGGAACTCAACACCGCGGTTCACCTCCACACCAGAAGAAAACAGAAATATATACTTTTTCTCGAGTATGAATCGACACGACTCAATTAAGTGATTTTAACATTTAATTGATATTAACATATAAACACAATACATGCATTTACCTATGAAATGTCCAAGACAATAATAGCTAACCGAAATATATAATTACTAAATTGCTTTAACTAGTATTAAAATTTCAAAATTAACGTATGGCGTAAACCACTACACTATTCATGATGTCCTAGTAATTAAAACCCTGTTTACCAACCGCACAGCTAACGTGAACATTGCGCCTACATTGTGTTTTCATTGATTTCTCATTCATTAGAGTGAAGCCGTGTATTATGTACATACAAATATAGATAGTATATCAGTCGTTATGTGAACTACTAGCAGCTTATGCTGGCCTGGTATCGTTTGCTATGATTATTACCTGCAACGATTATTAATTAATTAATTGAGTGAAAAGTAATAATTAATAATATAATTGAGTGAAAAGTAATAATTTATTAATTGAGGCCAGCCGTTGTAAAAACAACGGGATAGCTAGAGGGAACAGAGTCAAACTCTACGTTCTCCGTATACCTCTTCTCTCCGTGCATGCCCTTCGGGAAGTCCCCATGCTTTTTCGTAACCTTTTTCCGGTATAATCCGGTTCATGTGTTCTCGAAGGTCAATCGGGGTCTTCCCCTGTAATGTATACTATTGACGTTGTGTTTTTTATAGCTAATTGAAATATGTAATTACTAAATTGCTCTAATTAATATTGATATTTATAAATTAACCGGTTAGTTAACATGATTTTCTAATAATTAAAATCGTGTTTATTATAACTGTTAACTATTTTTTTCACCTAACTTTTCCCAGTATTATTCATATTAAAAAAATATTTAAAACTTCTAAAATGTTTTTAAAATGAACTAAATGTCTATAAACCAGATAATTTCTGCTATTCTTCTTCTTCTTCCTGGTATTAATCCCGGCTATTACTAGGGTCTGCCTTCCTACTCAATCTACTCCACTTTGCACGGTCTTTTGCGTCCTCGGTGGTTAGGGCAATAATTAATAATTAATTAATTAATTAATTAGCAATATCTGCTATTATTTGTAAGTAATCGATGGTGAGCGCATCTTAAAGCTTACATTACTTGGTATTTCCATCATAAGACTTTTTTCCAGTATTATCGATCTCCTGTAATGTACTATTAATATTTTGTATTTATTGACGTTATAACCTAATCTTAATAAATAAAAAATAAATCAGCTTCACGCTGTATCCCGCACTCAGCAGGGTAATCTTCCTAGGTTCCCTAACCTAGTGTTAAAACACTCCGTTCCCCACTTTCCGCCGAATTTTGGAGGCATTGCGTGTTGAGTGGGAGAACTCAACCCCGCTCTTTGATCTTAATTTGAATCTTATTTTTATCTTATCTTTTATTTCAGACTTCGAGAAGACCCTACACCCGGCGATGAGATTGTTTTTATAGATGTCAGTGACTTACAACCGTCTCATCTCAAAAATCATTTCCGAGGCTCTTATTGGAAGGATTTCGTTTGGTGCATGAAGGTAATTTTTCGAAGTGTTTAACGTAGCCACTGATTACATAGTGTCAAAATATTCCTATCTATGTTTTCCACTCGAAACCAAGATAGGAGTCAAATGGTGGAATTTAACGCCGTAATACAAGTAATTTAAGTATAATATTATTATCTAAAGTGAATCGAGCCCATAAACACGAACTCACAGTGTCCCACAGAGCACGATGGTCTCTAACTTAAATAGCAAAGTTTAAATTTCCTTACTAAAGTTTCTGTAAGCTGTCGCCATTGCTAAAAGTTTTTCACAGGCGAGTTATATACAATCTTCATTCAAAATTTGTATCGTAGATAATTATATTTCAAACTTTTAGTAGAAGCAACGTGAATAATTTAATTATTTTCTTTGAACACTTTAAACGAGTCAGACGAGACGAGATGAGAGTGATTCGGCGGAAAGGGAACGGAGTGCCTTAACACTAGGTTCCCTCTGCTTGCCTGTTGCGTGCGGGATACAGCGTGAAATCAGATAGGAAAGTAATAATTTACTTATTAGCGGACAGATAAGCGTATTTACACTTTTTAAAATATTATAGGAGATGCAATCTAAGTTTGTAAATAGTCTTTCCGTATATATTGACATATTTAAATTATTTTTAAACAGTCCAATTACGTCATTGTTGCACCTAATTAACGTAATATCCAATACAGGCATCATAATTTAAAATTTAACTTAAAAATATATTTAATGATAATTTAAGTAAATCTAAAAATATAATAAATTATTATTATAAGCTTAGTATTTGAATATGAAAAGTTGTTTATTGTAATAAAATGAAATCCTTTAACTATATTAATTGCGTACATTTATATTTATGGAAATTTTTAATTTCCATTCCTTAAGAAATCAATAAAAAATGTTTACTAATTTAACTCTCCATTTTACTTTCAGTCAGCCTACCCTATCAAGTTTTCTGAAGTCCACATAATAAATACATATCGTTTAAAGACAATGTCTCTGGTGCTGTTACACCTGGGGCTGTATCCATGGCGACGCAAAATCGTTCATTTGCATTCTGATGCTGAAGAAATTAACGCGATGAGCAGTGATTATTTTCCTCCTGAAGGTTTGCCTTACGAATATGGTGGTAAGGCTGGAGCTATGAAAGATCTTAATGGTGCGTATTTTATATAGTATTTTAAGTAATTAAGTAAAATGGGGCTAAGAGGCTAGCAACGGCTGTAGACGCGACAGCTAGCTAGACAGGGTTCGATTCTCACTCGGAGCTATGAATTATTTTCATTTTTTTTGCTTATTTTTCAGTTAAGTTTCGGCGCTTAACGCACAAATTCTCGGAAGAAAGGTAGTGTCTTAACACTAACTTCTCTTTAGTAGGTACACATGGTATATGGGGAATGCAGCGTGAAGCTAAAAAACCGGTCAATATCTTTTGAAATCTTGCAAGATAGATTAGTAACGAACAATTATTTTATAATTTAAAATTTAAAAATTACACAAAATTCATAGGATTGCGACCTTTTTGAATTTAACATAATGTAATATATCATACATTTTAAATATTATTTATAAGTAAAAATTATATATGCTACTGATTACAGTTATTTATTATAATAATGTCTTTATAACTTTAATACATTTCCAGATGAATGGACAAAAAAACTTCTGCTCAATTCAAAATGGCTGCAGCTCGAAGAACGGAAGTTCTACGAAACGGAATTAAAACCGGAAGTGAAACGAACACGTCACAAGAGCACAGTACGTCTTACCAGGAACTCCTCATACGACATGCTTACTCGGACCCATTCTTGTCGATCTCTTCACAGGCAGGATGACTTGGATGAAGGACCTGAAGGTGCATATAGAACTTTGAAAGTAACAGACAAACATTTTTATGTATAGCCTATTTTATAGATATTGCTGTAATTCCTTTATAATATCTAATAATTAACATTTTTTTATGATATAATTCATTTGATAAATATAATGTAATAGTAATTCCGTTTTTCTGTTGTGTCTTTTTTTTTACTTTTGCTTCTTAACGTTTTGTTAATATAATAATGCCATTATGTATTATTGTATTTTTTAGAAGTACTCGTATCTTGCATTATACGAACTAAAAATGTCGTTTACTTATGCATAAGTATGCATTTTATGTGCAAATCATGAATGATTAAAAAATAAAAGTTAATAAATTAAATATAACAAAATGATTATTTGAACCCTGTCGTGGCGCAGGGGCCCTAGCGTGCGACGGTAAACGCACTGGGTAGGTTCGATTCCCATTCGACGAAATGAAATATTTAATACTTTCATTTCTCCACTCTGGTAACGACACAAAGCGCGGTGTCAAGCTCTGCCATTCAACATACGCCTCCAGAATTTGGCAAAAAGTGGCTAACAGAGAGTGTTAACACAAGTTCCCTCTGCGTATCCTGCGAGATGCGGGATACAGCGTGAAGCTAAAAGAATATAACTTATAAACAATGTATTAAATCAATACTATCTATCAACCGTACCTGATTTTTTTGACAAATTATAATTGTGACTCATATTATGTATTTTTTAATTTTTAGTTACCTTTAATTCTAATTAATAATAGACACACAGTCGAAATTATTGGTGAAGGAAGGAATTGGCTGAAGGAAAATATGGAATCCAAATATTATGGGATCCAGAATTTAGAATCAGAGCAGAGAATATGGGAGCCAGAGTTTTCTTTGAAATATTTAATAATTTTATTTTCTCGCTCTGGTAACGCGCGGTTGAGTTCTGCCACTCAATACACAATTCCTTCAGGTTCCCTATGCCTACTCTGCTTTGTGCGTGAAGATACAAAAAAAGATAATTTCCAGAGATTTCTACAGAAATAGTATGTAATATAGGCATCTATTTTAGTTGTATGTAATTTTTGTGCTAAACTAATATTGTATAAAAAAACACTAATAATATAAAACATAACATGATCTCGATACGTTGTTTGTTTTATAAGAAAGTTCCTGTAACATTTTTTTTACATCTGAATAAATAAATAATACAATTTCTATAAGGAGTTTCATTTCAGTCTTTTACATTTATTGTATTATTAATTTTATTTTTAGTATAAGACAATAATATTCTTTTTTATAAGAATACTTATAAAAGAATTTTATGATCAAATAAATGCTTTTAAGACAAAACTACTTGTTTTTAAGTAAGATATTAAACAATATTGTACCTATTATGGAAAGGTATCTAACTATGACTTAAATCTACATGTACGAGGCCGTCACAAGGGTGTGCTGTAACGCGACGGTTGTGGGTTCGATCCCCACTCGAGGAAGTGAAATATTTATTTACGTTTATATTTCCATTTCTTCGCTCTGGCGTCAAGGCAAAGCGCGGTGTTGAGTTCTGCCACTCAACACGCAATGCCTCCAGAATTCGGCAGAAAGTGGGGAACGGAATGTCTTAACTCTAGTTTCCCTCTGCCTACCCTGCTGTGTGCGGGATACAGCGTGAAGCTGATATAAATCTATAAATTAAGGCCGACGTGGCGCAATAGGTCAGTGTTACAGTAACTGTGATAGTTGTGGGCTTGATTCCCACTAGGAATCTCTGGCTCGATAACAAAACAAAATACGGCGTTCAGTTCCGCCAATCAACACACACGTTTCAAAAGTTACGCTAAAAATTACAAAAAAATATGCATAGCACTAAAATAGAATAGAGTATAGACACTACTAGCTATAAACTAAGCTTCAATATATCTTTACTATTCTATCAATGGATTAAACAAATACTCTGGAGAAAAAAAACTCCATAGAGACGTTACGGTATGACGCCATGTTCGCTAACGCCATTAAGCTATATGCATACAAATGATAATAATTATAAAAAAAAAAATAATAATGTGGAAAATAATAAATCTAATATTTTTGTTAATAATAATAAAAAATAAAGAATTAAGTTAGGACATAAGAGCGTTATCACAATCGTGATGGTTGCGGGTGCGATTCCCACTTGAGGGATTGAAATATTTAATATTTTCTATTTCTCCCCGTACTAATGAAGCAAAGCACAGCTTTTAATTCCTCCAGAATTTGCCTGAAAGTGGGGAACGGCAGTGTCTTTGAATCTCTTAACATCAGGTTCCCAGAGTCCATAGGGAACCTGAAGTCCATAGTCAATAAAAAAATAAGCTATAAAGACTTTCCTCTTTAGTACCTTCAACCAATAAAAAATTCTTTACATAATAAAAATAGAATAGAAAGATGGGCAATCTAATAAGGTCTCAGAAGACCGTACCCAAGACCTACAATCCTACCGGTCAAACGGCTTCCTTACATATTTCAAAAACGTATCACGTAATTCATATTCTTAACGGAATTCAGACGCCAGGTCTTCTATATTTCTTATTTGCATAGAGACAATAGAGCCCACGAGATTTAAATCCAGACAATGCAAGGTGACTTAATAGGCCTAGTAAGAACTCTCAAGACTTTTAAATGATCTGGTCTAATTTTTTTTTTAATTATTTTTTTAGTTTCACGCTTTATCCCGCTATTTATTGTTGTAGGTTAGGCGCAGGAAGCGTAGTGTTAAGCACTCCGCTCTCCACTTTCCGCTTAATTCTGTAGGTAATGCATGTTAATTAGCGGAATTCAACGCCGTGCTTTACATCAAGGTCTGAGCAATTAAATGAAAAGATGAAATATTTTTATTTTTATTTTATTATTTAATGGAATATATAATAATAATAATATTTTTTGTAGGAAAGATGTGTTATTATTTCAACACTTAAAACTTTTTTTCACAATTTAATGTAAACATTAATTGAATGCGTATTGGGATTTGAATCCTGGACTCTTGAAATCTGTCTAATCGAGGAAGTCTAAATGTAGAAAACGAAGCTAGAATATTATATTATGTGAAATAAATAAAACGAAAAAAGCTTAGTAATTTAGAATGAAATGGAATTTTAAACATACTTCACCTTAAAGGCAGCAAAATAGGTCAGTGTTGTCAATAACTAAATTGTGTTATATTTTTAAATGTTTTTAGAATTTATATTAGAATTACTACATTGTAAGATTAATTATTTAATATAGTATATGTTGAGAGCAGTCATGGCGCAGGTGCTTAAGTATGTGAATGTAAACACGACTGGATGTGGGTTCGATTTCCAATTTGTTTGAGTTTGTTTGTGAGAGTTGGGGAAATCGTTATATATATTTTCATTTCATTAATTTATTTTCATTCTCTGCTCGAGTAGAAAAAGCGCGGCGATAATGGAAACAGGGTGTTTTACCACTAGGTTCCCAAGTTTCCTCTGCCTACCCGGCAAGATTCAGTTGTGATATAATGTTGTCGTAGAGAGACCGTCATGGCACAGTGGAACAGCACCTAACAATAAAAGTTACGGTTGGGTAATTCAAAGAAAAGACAAATTATCTATCTCTGTCATATATCATGAAATATCTAGAAAATTCGGCGTAATCTGGAGAACAGACTGTTTTAACATCAGGTTCCCTCCACTTACCCTGTTAAACGTAGGGAACCTATACTTACGGTAAACTATAATACATTACAACGAAAGCAGAAGACAGTCATCATAATTTAGACTTGTAAAATTAAATTCTCTCCTACAAATGAAAATGCACAAAGCAATCCACCTAAATGGTTTTTATGCTTCGTTTAAGTCACTTTCCGCTCGACTGTGCCCATTGCATTGTGTGATGGTAATTTGTAACAAATTTCCGTTTGATCGCTATTATCAATAATACGTACCGTTGAATCAAGGGGAACGGAAAATTGTATGAATTATATTTTTTTTTATTTGACGTAAATAACTATGAAATATTATTATAAGGATATCAAAGCCCAGATCTTAATATATTTGAATTGTGTGTATTTTATCTGCATAAAGCCCAATGAAGTGAGCCCAATATAAGGGTGGGTAGAGCGTACCTGGGAATCTAGTTAAGACACTCCGTTCCTCATTAAGACATTACCAACTTTCCGCGGCATTCTTAAGGCATTAAATGTTTAATATTTCCTTCCCCCGAGTTGGAATAGAACCCGCATCTCTCCCAAGCGTTAACAGTCGACTACTTGTGCTCTTGTAACGCGATGGCGAATCCTCATTAAATCTATCTGTTAAATTACTAGAGCCAAAATTATGTAAAAAAATAAAACTATCCAAAGAAAGATTTGACATCAATATCCACCACCTCCATCATGCATTTTTATTATTATTTGGAAAGTGAATAAAAAATGGCATCCAAAACAGTGCAAAATTTTCAAATGCGGTCCAAGCGCGGCTTTTATAGTTACAGGTGAAAGGAGGCATTCCGAGCATTTAGCTTCACACTTCACGACTTGCCCCAACTAAATTGCAGAGAGGTTTTGCAATTATTTTCTAATTTTAAATATTCATTTTCTCTTTTCATCATTATTTTTTGAGTTCATCGTGGCGTAGCGGCACTGGAGTACGACTGCGACGGTTATGAGTTCAATTCCCAATCGGGGGATTGAAATATTATTATGTGTAGATACCGTATTTGCTTATAGGCGCTGTATTTCGCATATAGCAGAAGATCTAGTGTCAATACACTCCGTTTTCCATTTTCCACTTAAAATGCATGGTAAAGGCGATCACAAATTTAATTTTTCAGTAATAAAATTCAACAAGGACTTTTTTGTTGAGCTTCTCGCTATATACCGCACATATCAGGGTAGGCAGAGAGAATCTAACAAAACTAATAATATTGAGACATTTCCGTTGTCCATTTTCGGCAGAATTCTGGCATTGTGCGTTGAATGAGGGAACTTAACGCCGCGCTTTACCTCGTTACCAGAGGAAAGAAATGAAAATAGTAAATATTTCGTTTCCTCGAGTGGAAATCGAACCTACAACCTGTCGCGTTTGAGTGCGCTACGTTTAGCCTAAAAATATATTTATAATATATTTATAAAGGAAATAAATATATATATAATCCAATTATTTAGGCTAAATAATAATATTATAAAATGTAACTTAAGATAATAAGTGAAACGGCGACTTACTACGTAAACCGCGAAGTACTTTCTATTCTTCTATCTGATTTTCTGGCCACAGACCGACCATACCTATTCTGCTGCTGCGCCTAAGCTTAGCTTAATAAAATTAACCTAAAAATAATTAAATTATATATAAACATATTTATTCAGCTTTGCTGTATCCCACAGCAGGGTAGATAGAGGGGACCTAGTGCTAAAACACTCTGTCCCTTGGGTGCATTACGTGTTGATGAATTCAACGCCGCGTGAGTGGTGAAACTCAACGCCGCGGTTTACCTTGACATCAGAGCGAAGAAATGAAAATATAAATTTAAATAAATATTTAATTTTGAGGGTAGACGTAGGATAGTAACAGGGAATCTAGTGTTAAAACACTCCGTCTCCACCAACCGACTTAGTTACTTAACACTAGGTTCCCTTTTGCTGGAAAAAGATAAAAGCAGAAAGAGAGTTACAAATAATATACAAATATAATTTTCACAATGAAACAACAAGAAATTTCCACATGAAAATATTTATTGCTTATAATAAAGTAAATGAAAAAAATATTTTCATCTCACAACATTTATATAATTGAGGAAGTTTAATAAAATTAAAAACGAGAGATATTTGTATGAACTTTCTAAATATTCATTCGTTGAAAAGTGTAGCGTTTTGTATATGAACATAATATTTAATTTTATGAATGTATTTTCTTGTCAGACTGTTTATTTTTGCTTATATTTACATTTATTACAAACTAGCGGCCCGCCCACGGCTTCGCCTGCGTGAACGAAGTTATTATCATTTCTGTCTCCATGAGTCTCTATAAGTGACGTCCATGTGAAATTTGAGACTCCTAGCATTTGTAGTAACGAAGTTTCATACAAACTTTCAACCCCAAAAACAACCCCTTAGAAGTCGAATATTTCAAATTCCCGTCTTAGCGAGCACCTTCGTCCTAAAAATAACTCCAATGGATAATAATATATAATACTTAATGAGATTCAAACAGGATATCAGCTTCACGCTCTATCCCGCGCACAGCAGCGTAGGCCGAGGGAACCTAGTGTTAAGACACTCCGTTCCCCACTTACTCCCGAATTCTAGAGACATTGCGTGTTGAGTGACAGAACTCAACGCCGCGATTTGCCTTAACTCAAACAGGATATAAAATCGCAAAAACCTAACTAGAACTAATTTCAATCAAAACAAAATTTCGTAACAATACAAGGGCCCGGCACAGAAGCGCTCATCCTTGCGATTGCCTCAACCTCTCCATCAAATAAAAACAAGCAGAATATCAATATAGTTCTTATTACAACGGAATAGAGAACTTTTAGTCTTTTAGTTCACATAAATAAACAAAAGGCACAACGAACGCCACTAGTCCATATGAGCACGCAATCCGATTTGCACTAATAACTAAATGGTAGCCACGATTTTTTTATTTTTACGGATATTATTATTTATTATTTTATGCTATTTTTATTGTGAAATTATATTTATATAAGTTATTCTAGATAGCTATTTATTTATACGATAATAATTAGGGTCAAAAATTGTATTTAATTAATTGATGTAAATGATTAATATTTTGACTAAAGTATTTTTTTTGATGTCATCTTTTGTTATTTTCATCTCTTTTAAGAGAAACCGAAGTAGTAAGCTATTTCTAGAGAAGAAACTGCACATTTAAAGAGGCCAAAATTCGCGTCAACACTCACCTTGTATGTCCGAGATCCTCTTTTACCTTTTGTTTCTTCAATAGTTCAATTTTTGAGACATTAAGTGTTGAGATCCGATGTTCTGCTTTGTTTTCCCACTAGAGCGAAAAAAATAAGATAATAATTTCCGCTACTGAGAATTGAACCCATAACCGTCTCTACACTGTACGACGACGTCCAATGAAATAATTACTTTGAAATATAAATAGAAGAAGAACAAGAAGTTAGTTATTTAACTTTCTTTTTTGTCATCTTTTTTTCATTGGTTGTCTAAAAAAAGAAACATAGATTTCTTTTGCTCTTTTATGGTCACTTGTTTAAAATTTCAGATAATTAATTTCTACTATTCTAAGAAGTTGGACTTAGCACGATGTAC
Organism: Heliconius melpomene melpomene; assembly: GCA_000313835.2. Taxonomy (NCBI): domain Eukaryota; kingdom Metazoa; phylum Arthropoda; class Insecta; order Lepidoptera; family Nymphalidae; genus Heliconius; species Heliconius melpomene. The sequence goes on along the minus strand of HE671110.1, from coordinate 175,888 downwards.
AAACATACATACATTTGTCTATACAAGATGCTATGTTTGATAATAATATTATAATTAAGTATATTTTCATTTTGTCCATATTTGGAAAAAAGTTATCAATTTAAGATCCAATATAAACATATAGTATTTTTCTGTGCAACGATATTAGCAGAAAACGCTCTTTCAATAAATTAACATTTCTTCCCATTCATTCCGTTACAATTCCGTTACCAACCTTCTGTCGAATTTTCGAGGCATTGAGTGTTGAGTGACTGAACTCAACGAGAATCTCTGCCTCGTTGCCACAGCGGGGAAGCGAAAATGTTTAATGTTTCATTTCCCTAGTGGAGATCGAACGGATGCTGCGGATGTCTGATGCGTTTCGAGTAGCAGTGATTGTAAACGCTACAGGTCGTGGGTTCGATCCCCACCCGAGGGTATGAATTATTATTTCTTAATATTTTCATTCCTTCGCTCTGGTGTCGAAGAAAAGCGCGGCATTGAGTTTCACCTCCAGAATTCGGTGGGAAATGAGTAACGGAGTGTTTTAACACTAGGTTCCCTCTGCCTACCCCGCTATGTACGGGATACAGCAAGAAGCTGATTTTGATAATATTAAATCATTATGATTATAAATTATGTAGTAGCTAAATTAATTATGTTTATCCGTACGTTGCGTCTTTTTCCGTTGTCTGGAAGAAATCGTATCCAACGATCGCCTTTTGTTTGTGTTTGTTAATTTTATAATCCTGTATCCTTTTTGTTTTGCAATTTAGTGTTTTCTATCCTGTTTTAATAAAAAAAACAGCCAAGCTTCAAATTTTGTCTTAATAAACTTTTGAGTTTTTAAAGTTTGGACTTGGACATGGAGTTAAAGCGTGTAGAATTATTATAGACTTGGCTCTACTTCTTTTTTGACTTTTTTTCATCTATCTTTTTATCATAATTTTACATGGAAATTTTAAAATGGGTATTATTTTATTAAGGCATATACACATAAATGAATAATTTGAGTAGCGGAAGTCAATGGCGGGGTTAGTCTCGTTACACATAAGAGGAAATGAAAACATTAAATATTTCATATCTTCGAGTGAGAATCAAACCCCTAACCTGTCACGTTACAGTCTCATGCTTGCCCCTGCGCTATGACTAGGCTTAAAGTTATATTCTTTAATCATTATTATTGTATGCTTAGCATTTTGTTATTATATATGATTTTTAGTTCTAGGTTCTTGTTTTAAGTCTTTCGGTTTTTTAACGTAGATTTTTAATCCATAACTATATTATAAATTCGAAAGTAACTCTGTTTGTCTTTCTGTCTGTCTTTTACGCAATCAGGGCCAAACCGCTAATTTAATTCTGATAAAATACTCATATAGAGATACTTGAGGGTCTCGAGATGAACATAGGATACTTTCTTTTCTCATATTTGTAATATTTTCGATATATACCAATATATTAAAATACTTATTCATTTGACATGCAGTTTATTCCGCCATGTTAATAATAACCGTCGCTAAGCCACCGTTGCTAAGCAACGATTTGCAAAGTTTGTTGTTAGAAAACGTCACCCAAAATGAGCTTACTTAACGCATCTCTCTATTGAAAACTGAAAATAATTTCATAAATATATTTAGTAAATATTCGTATAGTTCAAGCGGGCGTAGCCGCGTTCGGGTCCACTAGTGTATATATATATTTTTATTATTATAAGATTTTTTTTTAATATAGGTATGATTATTGGATGAATTAAATCGTGTTTTAAAACATTACAGTAGTAGGTGAATTGTAACAGCTTAAAAAAAAAACACCGCTCGTGCGCTTACTTGCGACTTGCACATCATGCACACGCAATGCTTACGAAATTTTAAATACCGTTTCCAAACGAAAACTAATAATTTATTAGAGATTTTTTCTTCATTTTAGTTAACTTCACGCTATATCCCGCAAATATCACAGGATATGAATAGAGAGGCTAGTATAAAGATACGAGAAAATATGCTAGAATAGACGTTAATTGTTTTAAATTATATTTTAAATCAAGAACATGGAAATTGTCTTGTTAATTTGTTCAAATGTGCCTGCAACGGTGCAGGAGCGTAAATATGTGACAGTAAATCCGGTTTTAGGTTCGATAACTACTCGGGTGATTAATATTTATTATTTTCATTTCTTCGCTATGCTAACGAAGCATAGAATTCAACGGAATAGAATTCCTCCACCTCTACACGCAATGCCTCGAAAATTCGGTGGAAAATGAAGAACGGAAATATCTTAAGTCTAGGTGCCTAGGTTCCCTCTGCCTACCCTACTATGTCTGTCAAACCTATATTTTTAAGCATTATTACATATTTTTCAAATATTATTGAATATCGCTTAAATATTAAATTGTCGTCCTACAATGAAAACAGTTTATAATCGTCGGTGGTATGATCCGATGACTCACAGTCATTAGGAGTTTCTAACTTAAGTATTATGGACCCGTTTCTGCCAATCTCATAGCACTTGCAAAAATAATACTTATTTATAAGTACATAAATATGATTTTGCTATGCACGCTTCACTATGAAGATAACTTAGTTTTGATACACGAGAAAATAATCTTTATTATTTACATAATATGAAATATTATAGCGTGACAATCTTAGCAGGGGTTGTAAACGTTAGTGATATGCGATTTGAAAGTTACGCAGTTTTGGTCGGGCTGCGGTTACGGCGGTGTTAAGATTTTCACATTTTAAAAAATCATTTGTAATGTTGAGAAATAGTATTTATAATGTCATTTTAGTATTCATAAAAACGAAATTATAGAATGATGGCCACGGGAAATCGTCATCACGATAATGTCGTCTCTGGAAAAAATGTCGTATTTATTTTAAATATATAAGAAAGTTAAGTTTAAGAGACCGTTATTGCACAGCGGCACAAGGGTGTGACTCTAACGCGACGGTTGTTCGTTCGATCCCCATTCGAAAGAATAAATTATTCTTTATTAATATTTTCATTTCCTCGCTCTGGCACTAAGGCAAAAAACCTGGCGTGAAACCCGCCACTCAAAACGCAATGCCTCCAGAACTAGGACCTCAGGAACGTCCTAAAACGATAATGTTATTAGATTACGAAAAGAATTCAGATGAAATAATAAATTTTGGAGCAAAAGTGAATAAAGCCACCAGCAGGTCGATAGCAAACAAATAGATTATAAAAAACTGAAATATTTAGTACAAAAAAAGTTTTTTTTGGTAAATTATTAAACTAACTAACTAACTATAAAAAACAAAAGAGATGCTTTCAAATCAGTTATAATAAATACATAGTATAAATAGAACACCTTTCGCCTCGCCTTAGTACCGTTACTAATATTAACTGCAACTCTAACTATAGAGCGATCACGTTTACTTCCAACAACAGTTATCGATTACATTTTACTTGGTTTATACTGACTTTTTTATTCCCATTTTTTTTAATCAAATAAATACCGCCAACCTTTGGCGGAAAGTGGAGAACGGAGTGTCTTAACGCTAGGTACCCCTGCTGTAATGTAATGACTGACAGACTTTAAAACGCGAAGGTTGTGAGTTCATTTTCTACATGAGTAAGAGAACGACAGTGTTCTGCTCCATTTTCATAATGAAAATAGACAACGAATGATAGAAATAATTGTAGTAAAATAATATAAGCCAGCTTAGCCTGGTGGGGTGATGATATTCGCAAAGTGGCGGGCAACGGTTGGATGCGAAGAGCTGAAGATCGAGCTCAGTGGCGTGCCATTGGAGAGTCATATGTCCAGCAGTGCAGCAATATAAGTCTATTTATGGTATATTGAAGCAATGATTATTCTGTCAGATATTATGGATATGACTTTCATTTATCATTTGGCACAAGAGTGTGGATACTTCTTGGTAGATGATGATGAGATATGTCCTTAATATATTTCTAATTCTTTTACGAAAAAAAACATTATGTAGATTTTTTTTTTATTTATTACCTATTATCAAATATATTTTTACATTGATGAAGGCACTACAAAAAACCACGAAAGTTTGTCTCGAGTAAACTCGCCTAAATTATATATTTGAATAATATTTTTTTAATAGTTGATTTAAGCTATCCTCAGTAATTTTACTTCGTATTTTAGTGTCCAAGTTATTTATTAAGTAAGGAACCATGCCCGGGTAATTAAAAGATAATTTTGTACTATCAAAAAAAATATGATATTAATCGCTATTGTTTATTCTTCTGCAGCGATTTCAAAGGCGACCTAAAGTAATTATTGTTATTACAACAATTATATAAAAAATATGTTATTGTTCTGTCAGTTTTATAGAACATGAAATACTGAGGTCGACGTGTTAATTTAATGACTAAGTCTAAGAGCTGGTGCTCACTGGTGACTTTTAAGTATAAATTCTCTATTTTAAATTCTATCATTTGTTCTAATTAGATTTATTTATAGTTAAAATTGCTTTATTGTTATATATTCAAATGCGCCTTCATTAACTGTGATGATACGATGATAGTGATACATCACTCACGGTAATAAAATTTCCAAGTCCGCCCTAGCTCTAGTACGTTTAGATTACGACAGAAATTCAGACATTAATATATGTAAATACTATATAAGCATGTAAGATTTTTTTGTGGCTAGTGGTAGTGTTTATTTGTAAGTAAATGGAATTTGTGTCTAAGCTTTTCAGACATTAACTGGTGAAAATAAAATATAATAAAATTTCAACCATCCTAGTTTTTTCAATCAGCTTTTTTGTATCCATCGCTGAACGCAGGCTTCCTCCAGATTGCACCACATTTCCCAGTCCTCCACTTTCTGTAGGCAGTGGAAGCCAGAAACCTACTTTAGGTGACGACCTGAATACCTGAAACAGTAGACCGACAGGTCTATCGAGCTGAAGAGAGCCCTACGCAACGCTGGCCGATCTGCAGTCTTCACTCAAGAACTTGTCTGTGTATACAAGAAACCATGCTGCTGTACCGTAGTAATTTAATGCCTTATTTTAACTATTTATAATTTTTTTATAATTGCAAAACTTAGAAATAATTTGTAGATCAGGTGACATTGTACTATCAGAATTATCAGTTCAGTTCGATAGTACAGTACCATTATAATACTATCAAATTGATCTGAAGTTTTGTCCCCCATCTTTAGACTCTATTAACCCAATAGTTTGGGCTCGTTAGATTCGTCTAGACATATTATGGTAAAACTTCTTGTGTCTTGACGTTGAATGTGAATGAACCCTAAGATGTTTTTTTAAATTAAAACAAATAAAAAGAAAAATATTAATAAAATTATCAAATAAAATATTTTTTGTATCTGTTGTGTTTAAAACTATTGTAACATGCGTAAACCTCTATCTACTGTTATTTACTTTACACAAAATATTAATCAAAAGGTAAAAGTCAACGATCTCAATAACTCCGTGTTCGACGCTTAAAACATAACAAAAACATTAATTATAATCTTCAATAAACATAAACAAAGAGACTTGAACATTAAATTAAGTTTATTAAACTTATTAAAAAAATAACCAAGTAAGTAAGCTTCTAAAAACATTTTATGCAACTAATATGATTTGCCGTCGTGGCGCAGTGGCTATAGTGTGTGACTGAAATTGCTACAGTCGTGGTTTCGATTCCCACTTGGGGAAGGTTCGCTCTAGCAGCGTTAAGATCCGCCACTCAACACGCAAATCCTTGAGAATTCGACGGAAAGTGGGGAACGCAGTGTCTTTACGTTATGTTCCCTCTGCCTATCCCGGTATTTGCGAGATACAGCGTGAAGCTGAAGAATATATATATATATATATATATATAAACGATCGTGGACTAGTGCATCTAACTGAAAGCATAATTGTCGTGGATGGGAGATCCCCACACAGGGGAAAAAATTATTTAAAATTCGAGCCGATAGTGCAGAAATAAGTGTCTTAACACTAAGCTTCCTCTCCCTATTTTGAAAAAAGAAAAAAAAACAGTTATTGTTAAAACAAAATGGTATCCATAAATAATTAAAACACTACAAAGATTGACTTCAAAAACTACCCACCTGTACATAAAGCTAATTAATTTACAGTAATTCACGAGAAAGTTATCAAATTTTGTGTAATTAAAACGAATTCTCATAATGAAACGAATTTTAATGAACGTCCGTCTAATTTAATTTATGTTGCAAAATTTGTTAATTATCATAGCAAGTAGAAATTATGTCTGTTTTGAATGTTTGCAAACTTTTTATATGATCTATAAATAATGCTTTGAAAATCACTATCATCATTATTATTATTTATTAGCATCACACTGTATTGCGCACACAGAAGGGTAGGCAAAGGGAACCTAGTGTTAAAACACTCCGTTCCTCATTTTCCACCGAATTCTGGAGATAACACTGGACACTGGAGCGATTAAACGAAAATAATAAATATTTTATTTCCTTGAGTGGGAATCGAACTGACAATCTGTCGCGCTTACAATCACACTCTGTGCCCCTGCGCCACTACTAGACTCTACTATTATGATGTATTTTATAGTCAAACCTCGAAGCTCCGGCGCTCGTTTGACTAGTCAGTCAGTCTGACTGGGCCTGACTTAAGACCTTAGTTAAAGCCAAAAATCTGCATCAAATCTAAATTTGGGTTTAAATATATTTTGTGAGAAAAAGTGCAGTATTTTTTAGTGTTCATAAAAACCTACCTCAAAGGTAGATTTTCTCATATATGTTCAATGGACAGATATTAATCAATTTCATTTTTTATATGTATAGATGTGTAAGCTTTAGATTAACAAGCCAATTTTAATAATTAATATGTAATTAATATGAATGTAATATATGTTATATTATTTTTACTATCTCATTAATATTTGCTTATAATTATGTTATAGCTTAAAAATATACAAATTTATAATTAACTCTAGCTACTGTGGTTTCAGTTGGCTAAGCATTTAAAACACGAATTCTTTTTTGTAAAACAGTGCTTAACTTGTTATTTTTAATTACTTCTTACCCGGCTACGCCGAGGCAAAAGCAAGGGTTATGATTTTGATCCCTATGTAAGTTCTTTTGTTCCCCTGTAGGTTCTAAAATACTTATCATAATGTGAAAATTGTCCTCAATTTTCCGTTGGTTATAGAGTGTGTCATATTTAACTCTAGAGGACAAATTATTAAACTAAAAAAAAATACAATTATGATATTATATTTGGTATGAAATGAAAGGTTGCAATTAGTAAATTTCCCGACCCGATTTGGAATAATTTGTGTATATGAACCAAATATATTTTTAAAATAAAATATATTTATACCTAATTATATTATAAAAAACGTTTCCAAATAATAACATAATCTGATATCTCCAGGAGGTACCTGGAGGTACCTGCCCTAATTCTAACCGGAGGAAGTGAAAGTGGTACGCGACCACGGCTGTCTCTGAAAATCACAATTAATATGTATTAGATTATTAAAAAAATATTATTTATATTGTATTTATTTAATAAATCATTCATACATTTAATAGTTTGTACGTAAAAATTTCAAGTGAGTATATTTTCTTATTTTATATTTTTTAAAAGCATGATTATCAGTAATCGTGTTTTAGTTATAGAAATTATATTTTTAATAACTAATACCTATTTTTTTGTATTTTAAATAGAATAAATTAATAATTTTGTGATTTAAAAATATTATATTATTATTATACTAAAAGATTATTTGTGGTATCCTGACATAACCCGGGGATTCTTAGCACCCCCCTTCGCACCGTTACCATAGCCTACCGTGGCCAGGAATAGTGTGGATACCGGGAACTGGCCTCGTTTTGTGGTCATCGCTCATCAAGGGGAAGACCGGGATGGTTGGCGCTTGATGAGGAAACTGAGGGCCTACGTTCATCAGAGGACGGTGATGGCTGATGAAAGAAAAAGAAAAAAAATCAAGATTATTTGACACACAATTAAAAATCTAGATCCTCATATGTAATAGTGAAATATACAATTTCATACTAACGTCCAAAATCTTAGAAGCCCTACCTATCGTATTTAGAGCGCGTAAAGAAATAATATAAACTGCTCGCACGAACTCTTCAACGCATTCGAGGCGGAGCAGCTGACGTCTTAGCTTTAAAATAGATAGAATAAAAAGATATTTATCTTTTATTATATTTTCTTTGTCTTTAAAAACATCGAAAACGTTGCGTTCAAGTGATAGTGTTACCGTCGTGGAGAGTTTGGCGAGTGATTTGATATTCCATTACAAAGGTGATTACTTTTTTTTTATTTTCCACTTTTACGTGTAGTGTTTTTTTTTACGGATAACGGATTACCGGTAAGATATGTGTAATTGTGAGATTTAATATATTTTTTTCGTATTTTCTATACATATTAATAAGATTCGAATATCTGTGATTTTAATATAACCGTGTTTTTCAAGTGCGTAGAATCATTTACACGATATTAAACATAAACAAACAATTTTAAAATTTTGTATATCTGTCTTTATGTGTCCGAGTTAATCTCTATCCGGAAATAACTGAATCGATTATAATGAAGCTTTCGATGAGAGATTGATAGATTTTTATACCGAAATTTCTGGTTTATCAGGATTTACGTGAGAAAAACCGCCATTGTCTGCGTTGATATAACAATATAGATAATCATAATAATAAATAACCAATCAATATTCCCTAAATACATTTAAATTATATAAAATAAATATCTATACAATCAAGCGGGCGAAGCCGCTAGCTTATCAATAAAATAAAATTATAACTAGACCCTATAAAGGTGAAATTTAATTATTAAATATTTATATCATAAATAGACCGTACTATTTACGTGTAATGGATGCAAATCATATTTTTTTTTATTGACAGTATACGTGACAGAATAGTATGAATCACTCAGGCCGTTGGCCCGTCACGTCAGTGAAACTGCATGAGGCCAGTCGCTCGGCAATTATAATGAATGCACTACAGTTGTTACACTGATTATATTTTATTTTTTATGTTTTTTTTCCTATTGTTATTGTTGTAATATTTTTTTTTTGCAAATTATTAAGTTGTTTTACAGTATAATAATTAACATAACGTATTTAATTATATAATTAATATAAACAGTTTTGCTAGTAAATGTGTTATTTTTTTTTATTATTTTTAATAAAATATTACGATACTTACAAAGCAATATATAAAATAAGAAGATATATACTAAAAAATCATCATAATTATGTACAAAAAAATATTTGAGGAAAATATAATCAGAGTAGGCTCAGGGAAGCTGGGGGCCTAGTGCTAAGACATACCGTTCCCCAATCGGAAACTTCCGTTCCCCATTTTCTACCGAGTTATTGGAGTCTTTTCGTGTAATAAGCAAATTCTATATTATTGACAATTCTTTAGTTGCTAACTTATTAAACTGGAACTCTATACAATTATCTACCAGAGTAGAGAAATAGCAATAATATTATTTCAATATTTAAGCATTTTTCCGAGTGGAGATATAAAAAATAATATAAATTCAGAAATGTTTCAATGTACATCAGAAAGAAAGTTAAAGGTACATATATAATCTGATTAGAACCATTTATAGTTTTAATAGCGAAAATTAAGAACTAAATATGTATATAACATAGGACTTAATATTTAAATTTTCAAGTAGGTACTCTTATTTCCAGAGACTCACTTATCTATGCAAATCTTAAAATAAATGGTAATTTTTCCATTGTATTGCTTTAGCATTCTGCAAAGCCTCTTTTATTCTTTAATAATATTTCGATGGAGTTAGATGACTTTAATTATTATAATTTATGTCGTAAGTACGATCACATTATAAATAATAACAATATTCGGTAGAAAGTGGGGAACGTAGTGTTTTAACACTGGTTTCCCTCTGCCTATTTTGCTGTGTGCGTGATACAGCGTGAAGCTGTTTATTATTCAAAATGTAGTTCACTGACTCCAACCTAAGATTATCTGATTGCCTCACGATATTAATGCTCTATAATTTTACTATTTTAATGCAGACTGAATTAGTAACCGTTAAGCAATTATATTATTTTTATGTTTTGTTATAATTCTCGTTTAAAATAAAATAAAACTTACTACAAAATACTTACAATTTCAGAAATATCCAAGTGTTCTAACCACTAAGCCATAAGTTCAAAAGAACGTATGGCTTAATGGTGAAAGCGCTTGAACGGTTTCCAAGAGATGCGGGTTCAAATTCCGCTACGTACAAATGCTTAATCGTTTCTAAAAAAATATTATTATTTGCTAAATGTGAAATAACTCTTCAAAAACGTTAAAAAATGAGCACATTTTTTTAAATTAAAAGAATGATAATAATAAGACAAATATTGAAAACTTTTTTAATTTTTGAAATTTTTAATGATAGATTTAATAGCACCGCCATCTATACATTAGTACGTAAGGCTCTATGTAAGTTTGTAGGCTCACCATCTTGATAGGTTTTAGTTATCATAGTACTAGATGGCGCTAACAACTACAGAATAACCTAAATATTGGAAGAGTCAATATTTTGGCTGGGTTCTGGGAGGTTCTGGGTTCGATTCCCACTGGAGGGAATGAATATTTATGTAATATTTGTTTATGTAATATTTGTTTATTTATTTAAATTTTTCTCACTCTAATAATGAGGCAAAACGCGGCGTTAATACCCGCCACTCAACACGCAAAACCTCCAATTAGGCGGAAAGCGAACGGAAAGGTCTTAACACTAGTTTCTTAGATCCCCTTTTATCTACGCAACTGTGTGCGTACAACTAAAAAAATCATGACTTTTCTTTAATACGAAATTTCGATATCACGTTATACGTTTATTAGAGCGACTCTCGTGACAGAAATCATTTACTAAACTAAACAGTGAAAGCTGAAAGTTTCGCGCGTTCCGGTGCTTAACTGCGAATTTCGTTTTTTTTATGAAAGTTAAATTTAGGTTGCCATTTGATAAATTTGAATATGTATTCGGTGAATTAAAGTAGTTAAGGTTTTCTTTTTTTCTTATTACCTGATACTAAGTCGATGATATTTTTTATAATAATGAAATTAGCTTATCAGTATATGTTTTAAGCCCGTCGTGGTGCAGTGGGAAAGCGTCAGTGCCTCGGTTGTGGGTTCTATTCAAACTCAGGGAAATTAGTACATTTTATTTATTTTTATTTTTCCGCTTTGATATCTCGGAAATTCGACTTTCGATGGGGAACAGAGTGTCTTAACACTGAGTTGTCCCAACATATACGTACATTTCTAGAAGTAGAAAAAACAGAGATGAAGTTGTGAATATTTCTTACTTATCTCATACCAGAACGGGGAAATGTGCAAAAATTATAATTGGACTTTTCATAGTAGAGTTGGCCCACAATTGATTTTTTTCTTCCATTGCCTCACTTTTATGGGCTATATAATCAAAAAAGAAAAAAAAATCACACTTGGGTATAAACGTACAATAGGATATGCAAAGGAAACCTATTGTTATGACACACACTCGCCGCCCAATTTCCGATATATCCCAATAAATGGCGTAACTCAACGCTGCACTATATTTAAATAAGCAATTCAATTTATATTTGTATGAGCATTGTTATAATGTTATTGTCGTATTTTATGCGATCTTATTTTATGCGACAGACGTACATTTATTCAAGGTCTTCAATGGAATTATGAAACTTAGCTGTGAGTGTAATGGCGCACTGATGAAATTCTAATATTAAGGTTTCTTAACATCACTATAGCTGGCTGAGCTAAATCAGTATTATTTTTTATATTTGAAAAGTTTTGGAAGACAATTTTAAGCAAATAATGAATAATATATAATTAAAACATGTATATCAATGTTTCACCAGAAAAATATTAATATATGAATTAAAAAATAGCTATTCTAACAGAGAATCCGATAGAATTGTATTATCCTATTTTTATCAAAGAGAAGGAATTAAAGTCAAAACTGAATATATAAAAATAAATAAAGAAATAATTCGTAAATAAAGTGACTTCAACGTCGTTCGTCGTGTGGGTTCGATCCCCACTCGAGAAAGTGAAATATTTATTTACGTTTATATTTCCATTTCTTCGCTCTGATTTCGAGGCAAAGCACGGCGTTGGATTTCGCCACTTAACACGCAAAGCCTCCAGAATTCGGCAGAAAGTGGGGAACGAAGTCTTAACGCGAGGTTTCCTCTGCCTACCCTGCTGTGTGCGGGATACAGCGTGAAGTATATTTTATTTTATTTTAAATAAAGAAATATAAAACTATTATAATATTTAATTAGTAACATTTTACATGGTCCACGTTAACTCGATAGTTTTTGATTATATTATAGCAAAAAATAAAACAAACAAAAAAATCTAAAATCCTTTTTTTCTTCTTCTTATAATTCTCATAATCGCTTGAACAAATAACTCGTGGGAATATCTTGAACATAGTTTTGACAATCATTATTAGTACATCTTAATGTGATCTTTCATAAAAAATGTAACTAAATGTAAATTTTCATTTTTTTTGTTAATATAATGTAGTGAGGGGAATGAATTATTTTAATAATTGTTTTAATTATCGAAACTCAATGTTTCAGCTTGAAAGACGGAGTGTCTTAACACTTGGATGCCAAGGGATTCATTGAGGCAAACCTACCCCACTAAATGCACGATTCAGTCTAAAATTAAATATTCTATTGAATTCTTATAACCAATTGTATTTTTGTTTTTTTAGAACCAGAACCCAAGATGACACTCGAACAGCCATCAGGAGAGATGTGGAAGAAAATTCGCGAGGAATTAAATGAAAACGCTGATACAAAAGAGCAAGACCTCGCTCATATCAAGGAATGGCTGAAAAAAGAGCCCCATCTACCTGATGAATTTGGTAACATTTAATTCTTATAAATTCAAATAGAAATTATAAAATGTATTAAATTGCTTATACTTTTTATTTACGAGGTCTATTTTAGTTTTCAGTTCGAACTTTCTTTATTGTGAAGTAAAGTCTAATTCAATGAAATTGAATTGAATGATCTGAAAATTAAAGTACACGAGTTTAATTTTTTATTCTGTTCTTTTTTTCAACTTCACTGTATTCATGTAGGATAGGTAGTGGAGGCATTGTGTGATGAGTGGTGGAACTTAACGCCGCGCGTTGGCTCGACACCAAAGCGAAGAAATGAAGATATTGAATATTCCTTTTCTTCCATTGGAACAATTCGTCGTGCTTATAGTGACACGCATGTGCCTAAAAAAAATAAAAAATGCATATTTTTTTTCCAGACGATCAACGCATAATGACCTTTCTCAGAGGGTGCAAGTTTTCCCTTGAGAAGTGCAAGCGCAAGCTGGACATGTACTTCACCATGCGTTCGGCCGTACCAGAGTTCTTCAACGACCGAGATGTCAACCGCCCCGAGCTACAGGAGATTATTAAAATTGTGTAAGATTTAACTTTGTAAAAAAAAAATAGATTTAGGAGATGAGGCCAGTCGTGGCGCAGTGCAAGCGTATGACTGTAAGTGCGACGGTTGTGGGTTCGATTCCCATTTGGGGGAATGAATTACTAATATTTTCATTTCTTTGCTTTCGTAACAAGACAAAGGGCGGCGTTAACTTCCGCCACTTAACACGCAAATTCGCAGTAAAGCGGAGAACGGGGTGTTTTAATGCCGCCTGTTTACCCTATTATATGCGAAATATAGCGTGAAATTGAAGGAAAAACAAATGAAGTGGCTATGGCAAATTAGTAGAAATACCTAGCTAATTAAATATTAGAGTTAAACTATTTTCTTGCTCTAAGAAAAAGAGATTGAAGAGAAGAGAATTGAAAATTAAATTGAGAACAAAATTTTATAATATTAACGTTATATCAATCTTTAAATTTTTTCTTGTAAATAGAAAATATGTACTATAGTTTTTTTATTTACATTTTCAGCCAAATGCCACCAATGCCAGGTCTCACCCCTGACGGTCGCCGAGTCATCCTTATGAAAGGTAACAACATTAAAATATCAGGATTCTAATCTTTCCTCTTCTAGTAATATAAAATATATAGAAATTTAAAAGAAAAGATAGAATTTCTTAACGTCAAATCTTACTAATATCAAATCTTACTTACTAATATTTGAAACTTTGTAAAGATAAATTTTTGTTCTACTCTTAAGAAACGGAATTACTGAACGGATTTAGATGTAACTTTAGAATAATATAGTATATATATCAGTATAACACAGACTACAAATTACGTAAAGTTATTGTATAATCTGGATATTATCTTTAAAAAAAAATGGATTTATACTTAAAAATTTTCAAATTGGTCAATAATAATTAGAAACTACGTTTCATTTCTTATAGGTATTGATAAAGAAGTCCAAACTCCAAATGTTGCCAACGCTTTCAAGCTGGCTCTTATGCTTGGTGACGTTAGGCTGATGGAAGAGAAGGAAGGTGTAGCTGGAGATATTTACATCTTGGATGCTTCCGTTGCTACTCCGAACCATTTTGCCAAGTTCACACCAACTTTGGTCAAGAAGTTCTTAGTTTGTGTCCAGGTAATATAATTTTGCTTTCTCCAGTGTAATATTCGGACAATATTTGAAGTAAGCGGGATTATTTGTTTAAGCATTATACTGTAACAATGTAGGAAAGGGAATCTAGGAACCTAGTGTTAAAACACTCTGTTCCTATTAAAGTACTTCCGTTCCCCACTTTCCGCCGAATTCTAAACGTAATGCGTATCGAATGGCGGATATCAACGAGAGAAAATGAAAACATTAAATATTTAATTACCCTGAGTGGGAATCGAAACCACAACCTTTCACGTTTATATTATAGCATTTATATTTAATGACTGAAAATTATAATTTTCGAAATTTAATTCCTCCTTCTTTTACTATGAACAGGAGGCGTACCCAGTAAAATTGAAGCAGGTCCATGTCATCAATATATCACCACTGGTTGATAAAATCGTCAACTTTGTGAAGCCGTTCCTGAAGGAGAAGATAAGAGAAAGAGTAAGTGAAGTGATAAATAAAATTGGTAATATAACTTTCTTTTGCTAGTTTCACGCAGCTACCAGAGCGAGAAATTGAAAATATTAAATCGAACCCACTACCGTCATATTTAGAGTCACCCGCCTGCTCCACGAAATATATAAGTTTTTCGTGACAGCTACTACATTCAGCTTAGTATATTTCGTATTTAGTACATAGACAGAGAAAATATACTGTCAAAATAATCCATTCTGGTTACATTTTAAATATTACTTATAAAACGACGGAGAAATGAAAATAATTCTTTCCCCCAGTGCGGCGGAATCGACCTCACGACTTTCGTGTTTACAGTCAATTGCGAATTTCAATCCACAATTGAAACATGACAACGTTTTGTATATGTAATATAAAATAGACTACTCAAAATACAACTCCTACCAGCATATAGAAATAGAGAAAGAGATCTTTGAGAATGAGATAAAAAAAATCTAATCAATATGTTTTATTATCCTTTCAGATCTTCATTCACAGTGATGTTAAGGACCTATACAAGTATGTTCCACAGGAACTTCTACCTGAAGAATATGGTGGAAAAGCTGGACCTATCAATGATATCCATAGTATGTATTTGAAATTATTATACTCCCATAAAAAATAATAAAAACACTGTCATATAATTTTTTTTTTTTTTAATATTATATTCAAAAAATCTACAATTTTCTCAGAGTTATAGATAGACGAGTCCATTTAAAATAATATTCGTATGCACATTTTTTTATAATATTAAGCTTATTAATTAGATATATTTCCTCTTATTTTACAATTCTTATTAAAATATGTTTTTTTAAGTTCTCACATATATCAACTTAGCTTAACAATATAAATTATATAATAACTAACTTTATTATGCAATAAACCTGTTATAAAATAGAAAATATTAAAATTTTCAGATGCCTGGGTCAAGAAACTAGATGAATATAAGGACTGGTTCACACAGCAAGAGAGCTTAAAGGCTGATGAGTCTTTAAGACCTGGAAAGCCTACCAACTACGATGAGCTTTTCGGTATTGACGGTTCATTCCGTCAGTTAGTCATAGATTAGTAAAAAACTTAAATAATATTTAGTATTTTTTTGTTAAAATTAATAAGTTTGTATATTATATTATCAATTGCAAGATTTATAGCTACAATTAAAGAAGAAATATTTTTGTATACAGTTTTTTTTGTAAAATAATAAAAATCTACATTAAAATTAAAAGTAACCTTTCAGCAACTCCACACTATCATCTTCATTTCATCCATTTTTGAATGTATTCAACCAAAGCAGTTCGCTTCTTATTGTATAATGTTAATTGTATTTGTAATCCTTTAATTTTGAAATAAAAGAAAATAAAATAAATAAACTTGTTATTAATTTAATATCTTTAAATATAAAATCTAGAAGTAAAAATATGAAAACGAAATTTTTTTTAGTACCAAGAGATAAGTAGTGAGTGTACACTTCATTTTTTTCTGTATTTTCGTATTACAGTGTATTTTCGTATTGTATTATACTATAAACTTGTAGTACCTTATAAACATTATCAGATAAGGTCTACCTTTGCTATAGCTAAAGAAACTATTGGGTTAGAATTCAAATGTACATACATACACCACAAGTACAAACATAATTTACACCACTATGAATAGTTCGACGACCTTAATATTATAACATACAAAAAATATGAATTTATATAATAACTAGCGGACGCGCGCAGCTTCGCTTACTTATTTAGGGGTGAATTCTAATAAACCACGAAACGTGTTCAATGAAATATTTTTAAGAGTCTAAAAGAGTCGGTGGTTTAAGAGTCGGTGGCGATTTAAAGATTTTTCCATACAAACTTTCAACCTCTTATTTGCACCCTTAGGGGGAGAATTCTAGAAAACGATGAAACACGTGTTCAATTAAATACTTTTAAAAATCTAAATTTCAAATTTTATAAAAATCGGTGCCGATTTAATTTTTTTTCCATACAAACTTTCAACCCCTATTTCCCCCCTTTAGAGTTAAGATTTTTCAAAATCCCTTCTTAGTGGATGTCCAGATTACGAAAGTAAACATCTGTCCACATTTCACGTTTCTACCATCAGCCGTTACGGCTGTGCGTGCGTCTTACCTCAGTCAGTGAGGACAAGTCCTTTTATATATATAGATTAACTTCAGTCTACTAATTAAAAATCTTTACGACTTCATTCTACAATATATACTTGTCAGGAAAAATGTAAAAAATATTTAGAAACTACTGCAATAAAATATTCTTTTGAACTAAAATTAAAACTCTACCAGTAGAGGCATGATCTCCTTATAATGTAATGATATTTGAGAATATTATTGATATGTAAGGAAAAGATCCTAATGTTACTTGATGAAACTTTCGTATTTGGTTAGGTAGAGAGAAGAGATCGGAAGTAGAGTAAGTCGAGTAAGCTGCTTTGAGCTTCTGAAACTGCAACACCTTCTACGATACGATAAATCTGTGGAAGACATGGGCGTAGCATGGTTTGTGCCCAGAATAGTCTTGTGGCCACATTTTAATGATAAAAAATTACCCTGAAAAGCCCAAAATAATCTCTATACTAATAAATCTGTTTAAAGCTAAAGTCGAGTCCCCTCCTCCATCCCCCCTCCCTGGAAAATATCATATATAAAATATAATAATATAATATAATATAAATATATAAAATATAATATTCTATTTAAATTAGCCCCTCATAGTCTAACTCCACGTCCGGCTGTAAGATCTATGCCACGTGAGGGGTGGAACATCGAAGTCTGTATATCAGACGGTGACTTAATCGATGGCCAACGGAGCACTAGCAACCTTCTTAATCATGAAGAGACAATTTAAGAATTTACGTATAGGGTCGCTACCCGGGGGTGATCGCCGGGGCATGTCTGGAGCTGGCGCTGGGCATGACAGCATGCGGACCGCCAGTGGCTCTCCGTTGAACAGGCGGGTGGGAGTCGGGGAAACCGAAAATGTCACAGCCGATTCTGAGGGGAATGGGGTAGGAACGAATGAGACTTTGCCGAGAAGGGAATCTCCTGTCGAAAACTCGGCCGGTCCATCCGTGGGGACCACGATATGTTCAACAACTGCAGGAAAACAAAAGTGGTCACAAGCTGAATTAGAAGAATTGATGTACTGTTATTATAAGGCTAGGAGTGAGGGTGGAGGATACATTAGAAAACTTGAAAATATTTATAAAGAACGTAATCCAGCAAACTCAAAAAGTTACATGAACGGAACTCTCTTATCTAATCAAGCGCGC
>HE671110.1:0-155302 GCA_000313835.2 Heliconius melpomene melpomene | reverse complement strand
ACCACAGCAATCATCAATAGCGGACACGTAGTCATTATCCATTCACACACATATTCCCATACTTCTGAAATTTTAACCCCACAACCGACACTAATTTAACAGTATTTTATTTAAACATATATATCAATTTGATTTATTTATTTACTAACTTAACAAGGGGAAGAGGGGGGGGGGGTGTGTTTATATTAACAAGAATATAGTGAATGCCTTTTTTCCTGAGGGTCTCGGGACGGGGCATTTATTAAAACCGACTGAATCGTGAAAAAGTTGAGAAACCAAAAAAAATTTAAATTACTTTAAAGGTTAAAGGTATTACATAATATATATTTTAAGCAAATAAAAAAAAATAACAAATACAGAATATGTATTTATAAATGTATGAAAAATAAAATTTAATTTAATTTAATTTTAATTAATTTGAATAAAAAAGAAGAAATCGAACTACTTGTTAAGATATGGACATTTTCACTGCGTCGGAAGGTTTTGAATAATATAATTTCAGTATGAGTATAGGGGTGGGTATTATTTATTTTAACTGTACAACGCAATCTAGGCCTAAAAATGGCTGAAAATAAAGCGCAATCTGTCTTGCAGTATATGTCTAGCTTGCTATCCCTTTTTCACATATAGTGTGATGACAAAAAGGGATAGCTAAATCCTGAACTTCCTATACGCTTATGAAACCCTAGTGCCCTGTGTTTTGGCTTAAACGTGACTCCGGAAAGGTTCACAAGCAATTGCAAATAATTTTCTTACATAAATTTTAGTTTATTTTAATATTATTTTAGTTTTACGCAGGCCACAGCATAAAGGAGGGTAGGTAGAAGGAACTTGGGAACCTAGTGTCAAAACACTCCGTTTCCATTAAGACACTACGTGTTGATTGAGTGGTGGAATTCAATGTAGCGTTGACCCCGTTACCAGGGCAAGAAAATGAAAATATTAAATATTTCATTTCTTTGAGTAGGAATCGAACCCACGATCTATCAAATTTCATAATTGCCTGCGTACAGTCGCACACTTATGCCAGAGAGCCATTACAGACCTAACTTTCTTAGAATCATTTTAATTCTTTTTTTCTTTTATATATATTCTTTTATAAAGTTTTTTAAATAAAATATTTCATGTCAAATTATATTATTTTTATTTTTAACTCATTCACAGTACATTTGTAAGAAGCAAAATAATCAGAGCGGAGAAATGGTCCACTACAAAATGGTATTGCAAATCCATTACGTACAACTTTAAGTAGGTGACTGTGCGTACTGTCGATAATGAATCTTATTGTCGTTGTAAAATTAGGTAAATGAGTTAAAGTTAGTTTTCTTTAAAATTAAAGATAATAGGAAAGTGACGAACGGAGTGTCTGAGCACTAGGTTCCTTCTACCTACCCTGCAACATTCGGGAACAGGGTCCAGGTAGAAAGAATATATACAAAATGGTAGGTTTAAGTTTTTAAGTTCTTTATTTAACTATATATTGAAATACTATGTAAGACAATAAAAATAATATTTTTTTTTTAATAAGTTAAAGAAAATACACATTTAAATAACTAGAGTCATCACTGATGGCTCGTGATTCGTGTAGTTTCTAGTCTCTAGTCTACTCTACTCATAAGGGTATGACTATAACGCGATAGTTGTGGGTTCAATCTCCACTTGAGAGAATGGCGAAGGGAATTTCTTAAAATTTTAATTTCTTCGCTCTGGCACCAATATAAAAGCCCGGCGTTGAGTTCCACAATTAAACACGCAGAAAAATTCAACGGAAAGTGGGGAACGGAGTAGCTTAACTCTAGGTTCCCTCTGCCTACCCTTACGTATGCGTGATATAGCGTGAAGCAGATTTTTTTTTCATTTTAATTCTCGTATCTTGCCGTTCCTGCATACTCCTAACGGACGGGTTTCCAAGAAGCGGAAGTTCAAATTCCGCTACGTTCAAATTTTATACGTTTTCGAAATAAGCAAAATTTCAACATTATTATTTATTACAAAAATTACTAATTATATTTTAGCATTATATCATATTATAAAAATCTGTAAATATGTAAAAAAAAAAACACGAATTATAAAAATCTGTTACGTAACTAGTATTCTTGATTTTCTAGAATGCAAATAGGAAAAGGAATTTTAAAAAATACAATAGTATACGCGTTCAGTTATATTTAATGTTAATAATATAAGCTACTGCAAAAAATATATAAATTAAATATTTTAAAATACAAAATATTTTTATAACAATGAATGCTTTTTTATACAAAGAAAGGACAAGGCTAATATAAAATTATAGTTCCTAGATAGCTTAGCCTTTTTAGAGTTACTTATACAAAATGTAAAATAGGGTCCCATTACTAAGACTATTCTGACAGTTGTCTTGACTTTTACAGTATATACTATTTTTTACAGTTTTTCTCTTCATATATTTATTTCCAGTTGTGTGTGATTAATTTAGAAAATACTCTCTCCGTTCTCTACATTAAAAGCCGGCATTGTAAGTGTTTCCTCTGATGTTATAGGGCGTCGGTCGTGGCGGTGGTAATTTACCATGAGGTGACCCGGTCGTTTACTCTATTTAAATATTATATTAAAAGTTAGATTTATATACCGACTTACACATATTTATAATAAATATTCATAAAAATTACAATATCTCACAAGAGGGAATGAACTATTGTTTATAAATATTTTCATTTTCTCAATCTGGTAACAAGCCAAAGTGCGGCGTTGAGTTACGCCGCCCAACACTCCTTTGCTTCTTTAACTTTTGGATATTGTTTAATTTAAGAAATTGTTAAACAATACCTCAATAATTAACACTTCCCCTATGTTTATTATTTAATTATATATAACAAAAAAAGATATTCATAAGCATAACATAAAACAATTACATCAAACCAACAATTAATTTTATTTAGACCATTTTTTTTAACACAAAAAATAATTCTCATTTAAAATTCAAAAAATTAAAAACTATGTAAATAGCAGGATGTGACGTTCCTGATGATATATAAAGGCTGTATTCAGTACCAATGTCGCAACCTTACGAAGGCTCTAATAGTACCGTGACTCCGAGCTCCAAGACCTAAGAGTTCAGTTCGCCTCTTGTCCGTCCGTGCGGATTGTCGTGCACCAAGTATTTAATTGTAAGTAATTTTCTTTAATTTTTCTATAGTTTTTCTTAGTTAAATATATATGTTTTTAGTGATTTCTATAGAAAAATGCAGTATTTTATTATATGTTAATATCGGTTTAAACTAGCTTTATAATTTTGTAAATATGTAATTAAATAGAAAAATACTATTCTAGAAAGAATATCATGAGAATTCTCAAGTGTATTAAAGTTTAAAACATTCATTTGAAGGATTTCATATCCATTTTGTATGTGCTGTCCATATTCAGCTATTCGAACTATTTTAGTGATTCCTTAGATTCCTAGAGTATTCCTTGGATGCTATGAATGAAAAATTATTATTTTTTAATATTTTCTGTTGAAAAATTAAAAATTTCCAACTATAAAGTTAAATTTCTAATTCCAAAAGGTTTAATTTACAGTATGTACGTATATAGGTTCTTATAATGTAGTTATTATATGTTAATTGTATGGCATTACGTCTATAGCTATGTTTCGTAAACAATAGACGCCATTTTTAGGCTTGAACTAAAAGGATAAAACATTTAAATTCATATCATGAACACTTACAAATTTCAACTCTATGCTCTACAAGTACGTGTACAGACTCAACTGCTCGTAAAATTATTTCAATTGTTTTAAGTTAATCGTTTTAATATACGAAATAAATGCAAAAAGTTATTTTAAATAAATATTAATTCAGTATTTTATAGTTTCTATGTAGATTTTTAATTAATACTTATTTTATTATTAATTACAATGAATAAATAGTAAAAATTGTTTAATGCTATTGTTTTAAATATCCATGAAATTTGCGTTTATTATATCTGTGAATGAAAACGGTATCTCAAGATCGATCTTAGACTTGAGAGTGATTTATAAATACTGGCCTAAGTTGGCGGAATAAGTTCACACTTTAATCATTTGTAATTTAAAAAAATTAAACAGACCCATCGTCGGTTTGCCGTCGTAATCAAAAAAGGTATTTCTATTATATTTTAAAGGAAATGCCATAAAAGGAAGTGGCATTAGTGGATAAGAATATCCTACTAATTTTCTAAATGTAAATGTTTGTGAGGATGGATGTTAGTTTCACTTTAACGCAAAATCTACTGAACCAATTTAGATGAAACTTTAAAGTTATATAGTTTATATATCAAAATATTTAAAAAAATCAGTATCCTTGAAGAGCCATTGACGGGGAAGCCTCTTGCTCTGGCTAAGTTAACGAATTAATTGATCATATGGGGTGACATAGTCAATATTATGGCTAAAACTCCCATGTAAATGACAGATAAAAAAAATAACTTAAAGGTTAAGCAGGCGAAGCCGCATTTTGATCGTTTTTTCTGAAAATATCTGCTTAAATAATCCATGTTACCCTTAATCGTGGCGTTGAGATCTACAACTCACCATGCAATGCCTCCAAAATTAGGCGGAAACTGGAAAACGGAAGTGCTTTAATCGAATCGAAGTATCTTAACACTAGGTTCTTAAGTTTCCTCTGCCTACTTAGCTATATGTAGTATTTAAAACTAATATTAGGCAATTGGAAACCAAAAATGTGATGCTCTTGATAAATTTTGTTAAATTTGGTCAAAATATCTATCTTTAGACAATTTCCTAATACAAACGAAGCGACTAAAACAAAATATATATAACATTTTTCTACTAAAACTAAACTATTATATAAAAATACCCATTGAAGTGTGAACTAGGTAAGTAAAAGTACTAAAAAGGTACGATAAGTGAACTAAATAGCGGAATGTCGTCCAGTTCTACTGCGTAGATTTGCGAAACGTCGATTGCAAACTACCTTCCGCTTAAGAAACTCCTTGCTGGTTTAATCAATAGTGGTCATTTGTTTTTCTTTTATTTCGTTTGTACTGAAAATATTTGGTAAGACCAGTTAAGTGGTTTAATGGTTTGTTTAATATGGCTTAAAAGTGAATTGAATAGGTCAATGTGAATTTTGTAAGTCGCTAATAAATAAATAATAGTTGAAAAGACAAACTAAAAACACGTTTTAGTGAAAAACTTAACTAAAAAATAAGACATTAAAAAATATTTTTTGTTTTCTTAGTAATTTTTTTTACAAAAGCGTGTTTTTTGTTTTTTTTATCACATTTTTTTATAAAAAACCAGTTTCACGCTGTATCCCGCAAACAGCAGGGTAGGCAGAGAGAACCGAGCGTTAAGACTAGCCGCCGCTCAACGCCGCGCTTTGCCTCGACACCAGAGCGAAAAAAATGGAAAAAAAAATAATTTTTAACAAAAAGAAAAACCGACTTCTAACAACGAACTAAAAAGTGAAAAATAATTATACAACGATTTTATAATTTTGAAGTCACAAAAGTAATTTTGAAGTTTTGATAACCTCCTTTTCTTACAGAAGTCGGTTAATAAACTTAAATAAATATTTCACTTCCTCGAGTGGGGATCGAATCCACAACCGTCGCGTTACAATCACACGGCCTTACTCAGCAAGAAATAAAAGCTTGTTTATTATAAGCTGTAAATGTAATTAAGGTAACCTGGGAACCTAGTGCTCTCACCCCGTTCGCCATTAAGACACTTCCGTTCCCCATTTTCCCCCAAATTCCTAAGGTATTGCATGTTGAATGGTAGAACTCAACGCCTCGTTTTGCCTCGTTACCAGAGCGAGGAAATGAAAATATAAAATTTTCCATTTCCCGAGTAGGAATTCAACTTACGTTCATTGCACTCACAATCACTGCCTTTATTACTATAATTATTAACATAAATTTATTTTTTATTTTAGTAAAACAATATGGCATCAGTGGCGACCCTAATCCAGCCTACGGGCGAGATGTGGAAGAAGATACGCGTAGAGCTGAATGAGGACTTAAACACAAGAGATAGAGATCTGGCTGCTATAAAGGATTGGCTGAAGAAGCAACCACATTTGCCAAATGAATGGGGTTTGTTACTTCTGCTTATTATTCGATGGTTTTTGTGGGATGTGTGGATGGATTGGTTGTGGGTTCGATCCTCAATCGGGGGAGTGATTATTATTTTATTTTCTTAAGAGAGAACAGCGGAGAGTGAAAATTTTAATATGATTTTGAAAATTATTTGTCTTTTTGGGATAGAAGGATGCTTGAAGGTACCGAAAAAATTTTAATTAATTTAAGTAATTACCTTGAAGAATTATTAAAGTTAATAAGATTGTAATAGCAAAAAGTTTTATTTTTTTATTTTATATAATGCATATTCATTTCTTCATTATATTTTAGTTTTATGATGAGGTTTCCGTAGTGCAATTTTGCCTAAAAAAACTAAATACTACTTTATATAATCTACTTGCTCGTATATGCATAATACTAGTTTTTAACAAACTGCTGGCAAAATTTTTACCTAAGCGTTACTCTAGCATACAAACAAAAAAGATAAATTATATTTAAATAAATATTTGATCTTAAGCAAAAACCGACAATTCAATGTCAAATCTATTAAACTTCTTGAATTTTAATATTTAAACAATAGTATTACGTATATACTACGGAAATTCCAAAAAATGGAAAAAGAAATACAATTGCAATTACTAGTTTGTAAACAATAATTTGGTTTTTCCAGACGACGGTCGCATAATGACATTCCTTCGAGGCTGCAGTTTTTCCTTGGAGAAATGCAAAAGGAAACTGGACATGTACTTCACTATGAGGGCTGCCTGCCCCGAATTCTTCACCAATAGAGACGTCACTAAGCCTGATCTCTCTGAGGTTATTGCCAAAGCGTAAGTAAATACCTTATGTGTGTGTGTTCGATTTTTGCAATATGTTGACAGAGACGTCGAAATCATCATAATTTGCTGAGGAAATCTATTATTTCATATAAAAACTGTTTGCAACGGATTGACTAGTGCAATAAATTAAATAAATAGTGATTCAGTAAAAAAATTTTGAAGCCTTGTAACTGTAAAGGCAGATTGTAGGTTCGATTCTCAGTCAAGGAAATTAAATATTTGACGGCTCACCACATGCGGGATACCAAGTGAAGCTCCGAAATTAAATTTTCTTATTTTTTATTTTAATATGTAACGCATACATGTGAATGATTGTTTTTCTGTTTTTTTTTTTCTAATATGTTTTTGACAGTAAAAAAACAATATGCTATTGTATTTAAAATTAATTTCATTGTAGACAAGGCGCTCCACTGCCAGGATTGACGTCAAACGGTCGTAGGGTCACAATATGTCGAGGTAATAACACATATAATTTTAGTAACATATTAAATAATAAATATATCTCAGTATTTTTTTAGTTTACGCTATATCCTGCACATAATGGGGTAGGCAGAGGGAACCTGGGAACCCATTTTCTGCCGTATTCTGGAGGCATTGAGTGTTGAGTGTCAAAAATGGAACACCGCGTTTGCCTTGTTACCATACCGAGAAATATTTCATGTCCTCGAATGGGAATCGAATCCACAACCTTTGGCGTTCACAGTTGCACGCTTGTGGCTGCGCCACGACTCGCCTCATCTCAGTCATTTTACATGAGTAGAAATAAGTTTTCTACTCATATTTGTTTATAGAAAAAATCTTAAAACATGCTTTAAGAACTTATCACACGTTGATCATAGCTTGGAAATTGGTTTTATATGTTTATTAAAATCACAAAAAACACAATCATAAAGAACTTTACTGCCTCTACTTAGACTTACTTATATCTTATGTCATACAAAAAAAATATTTTTGTTATTTCGCAATAGCAATATTTTTTTTTGAGGCCAGCAGCGCGGAGGCATAAGGCGTGACTGTAATACGGCTGGTTATGGTTTCAATTCCCACTTGAGAAATTAAACATTTATTTTTATATAATATATTTTCATTTTGTCGTTCTGGTGTCGAGGCAAAGCGCAGTATCGAAGACGAGAGACGAGATTCCTCCATAATTCGGCTGAAAATTGGTAACGGAGTGCTTTAAAACTAGGTTCCCTCTGTCTACCCTACTGTGTGCGGGATACAGATTGAAGCTGATTTATTAAAAAAAATCCATATAAAAATATGTCTGATTCTGCTCACTATAAAAAGAGTAGAAACACTATAATAAATACCAGTATCGCGTGCTTATTCACCGCGAATCATTACAAGAAAATGACTTAACGAGATGTAAATATATACTAAATGGAATATAAGGTGTATAATTTTTTTTATTTCAAATGAAAACTAAGTTTTAAGTTAATTAAATCTTTTTAATAACTAGTGATTTTTTATTACATTAAATATGCATATATTTATTTATTCTTATATTGCACTGTGTTTGAGCTAGCATTTAACTAGACCTTAGAGATTACAAGCACGACTATGATGGGTTCGATCCCCAATCGGGGAAATGTTAATATTTTCATTTCTACCTGCTATCTCAGGCGGCGTTGACTTTCACTCGTCTATACGTTGTTTTTTTCTTATTTTTAAACTTACCGCACATAGCATAGTAGGTAGAGGGAACCTGGGAACCTATTGTTAAAACACTAAAATCAGAAGTTATCATTTCAAATACTAATCAATTATTCTTTTTATCTCAGGATTGGACAAAGACATAGATGCTGATCGTCTGAACAACATTTTGAAGATAGCATTAATGATTGGGGACGTTCGTCTCAAAGAGGAATTGGAAGGAGTTGGAGGTGATATATACGTTTTAGATGCATCAGTGGTCACACCTGCCCATTTAGCTAAGATATCTCCGTCAACTATCAAGAAATTTTTAATATGTGTACAGGTTAGTTATATTAATGAAAATGAACATTGAAAAGTAATAAATTCGATCAATTTTTAATAAAGAAATTAATTTATTTATTTCGAAAATTTGAATCACCTTTTTTAGCTTTTGTACATTTACCAGAAATAATAGATATTTCAAATTTATTACTTATTTCTAATTTATTCTAATGTATTTCAGGAAGCGTATCCTATTAAGTTAAAAGAAATACACATTGTGAACACGTCGCCAGTGGTCGAGAGCCTCATAAATTTTATCAAGCCATTCCTCAAGGATAAAATAAAGAACAGAGTGAGTATTTTAAAAAAAATCTGATTTACCCGTAAAATTTAAATACAAATACAGCTTTAGGCTGAATCCCCCCTATAAAAGGGTAGAAGGGAGGGAAGGGAGAAGAGACAGTTTTCAAGCAATGCTAAACTCGTATTGACCTGACCAGATATACAAATATTTATATATTAACAATAAGCCTTACTCAGTGTCTTAGGTTTTTAAAATGCAGTGGTAATAATACAATAATTTATATATGAATATTATAAGAAATCTAGTACTATTTTTAAGTTTTCGACATCAATATCTGTTCGCCTTAATTCGGCAAAAGCTTCCTCCAATTTCTTCCGGCCATCCTTATCCCTTACATTCATAGTCTGGTCTGGTCTGGTCTGGTCTGGTCATCAGAGTCTAGTAAGCCATCTTCCCATCTCTTATATTGGCGGCCTCGGTTTCTTTGTTATTGACATAAATCTATATAGATAGGCAAATATTTTTTTACTAGTCAGCAAAAAATTATAAATAGTTTTTAAGATATATTCTTATAATGGAGACATTGTCTAAGTTAGGAGCATTGTGACGCAGTATAACTGCGTCTGTAAACTGTAATTACAAGGGATGTTTATGAGTTCAAGAAAGCGCGGCGTTAAATTCCGCAACTCAAACCGGAATGTGTCGAACGCAGTGTCTTAAATCTAGATTCTCTTAATAAATTATTCTTTAATTTAAACGTAATAAATACTTTTAAATGATTCAGTTTCAACGTTATTAATTTAATAATAGACATTTATTTATTTATACGTACAATTCTAAATGGTTTGACGTTTGAAATATTATAGGAACTATTTAATTATAATTGTTGGATGATACGTCACAAAGAAATAAACAGGTTATAATATAAAAAAGAACACATAGCAGCGTCGGTAGACAGAGGGAACCTAAATTACGACACTTCGTTCCCATTACGGTACCTACGGCGGCTACGGTACAATCCACCGAGTTCTCGAGTCATTGTGTGTTGAGTGGCGGAACTTAACACCGCGTTTTTCCTCGTTACCAAAGCCAGGAATTGTTTAGTTTAGCCAGTTATTGTATTATGTTAGTTGTTGTAATTAGTATGTACTACAAATGATGAGAGTAAAAAAATGTTTTTTTTATCACCTCATACTATTTAAATATTGGTTACCAGGATATCATAATGGAAGAGGTGGCTTAATTTCTTTGTACAAATATAAAAAGCCAGCGAACACTTTCTTTATATGAAATTACAAATCGCTACGCAAAACCTTATTTTATCACTGTATCCCGCAAACCGAATTGAATACCAGGATTTCATAATAGAGTAGGTGGTTTAAATTATCTCTATATACAGCCTTGCCAACATGACATTTACTTTTAATATATTAAATAGATTGGAAAGTACTACGGAAAATCTTTTGACTCACCGTATCCCGCACATCGAATCGTTGAGTACCAGGCCAACATAATAGAATGGGTGGTGTTATTTGTACAGTACAGTACGTACAGTATTCCTATAGAAAATGTTCTTAGGGTCAATAAATCTATACTTATTACTTAATAAGAGCAGGAAAAACCTTTTATTACCACCGTATCCTACACACCGAGACGTCAAGTACCAGGATAGCATATCTATACAGATGGTTTGGAGTTATGTTTCTCTTCGTACAGTATTCCTCGCATTGGATTTCTAAAGTCAACAAGTGCATACATTATATTGCTAAACCTTTTTTTATCACCGTATCCCACACTTCAAAACAAATGATACTAGAGCATCATAACTGTAGAAGAGGTTTATAATATCCATCTACGTACAGACCCCCCAACGTAAAGCTTCATGAGAGAATTCAGCAATATTGATTTAATTTATTTACTTTAGATGACGAAATTTTGGTAATTATTTGATACCGTCATCAGTAGCGGAACTGTTCCGAAAGATTGGAGCAGGAGCGTGGTTGTGCTGTTCTTCAAAAAGGGCGATAGAACTCTTTTGAAGAACTACAGACCGATCTGGCTTTTGAGTCACATCTATAAGCTTTTTTCAAGGGTTCTCACTAATAGTATCGCGAGCAGACCAGACGACTTCCAGCCTCCCGAACAAGCCGGTTTCCGAAAAGGTTACAGTACCATGGACCACATACATACACTGCGACAGGTCATACAGAAGACCTAGGAGTACAATCTGCCGTATATGTATTGCGTATGTGGACTATGAGAAAACCTTCGATTCTATCGGACCTGGGCGGTGCTAGAGTCTCTCCAACATACATCGAGGTATTGAAGTGTGTATATAAAGCCGCGACCATGTCAGTCCGTGTCCACGATGGAAAAACAGCGCCTATTCCACTGCAGCGCGGAGTGCGACAGGAGGATGTAATATCCCCGAAACTGTTCAATGCTGCATTGGAAGACGTGTTTAAGATGATTGAGTGGAAGAGGCATGGTATTAACATCAACGGCGAACACTTAACACACCTTCGATTTGCCGATGATATAGTAATCTTGGCAGAGTCGCTGGAGGAACTCAGTACTATCCTAGGGGACCTCCATAGCGCCTCACAACGGGTGGGTCTTAAGATGAACACGGACAAGACAAAAATTATGTCTAATGTCCATGTTACACCCATGCCGGTCGTTTTTGAAGGCGTACCTCTGGAAGTTGTTGACGAGTACATTTACCTGGGACAAGTGATCCGAATGGGTAAGTCCAACTTTCAGAGAGAGGTTACTCGTAGAATCCAACTCGGCTGGGCAGCGTTTGGGAAACTACAAAATATCTTCTCGTCTAGTATGCCTCAGTGCCTGAAGACAAAAACTTTCAACCAGTGTGTGTTGCCAGTGTTAACATATGGCGCTGATACGTGGTCCTTCACTGCAAGCCTTATCCACAGGCTCAAAGTGGCTCAGCGAGCGATGGAGAGGGCTATGGATGACGAAATTTTGGTCATCACCGTATCCCCCAACTCTAAACATTGGATACTAGGAGATTATGACTTACGAAGAAGTTTAATTAGCATCGTCATACAGTTTTCCCAATTGACAAGTTAGTAATATTAAATAACATAGGCGCACTAAGGTTTGTTGGCGACAAACTTTATATCATCTCCGTATCCCTCAATTCGAAACATTGAATACTAGGACATCATATCTGAATAAGTGGTTCAAAATCCATGAACTCGCTCAAATTAACGAATAGTATAGGAGGCACCTGTAAATTTTAAAGCCTTTTATATAATATGTACCTATGCAATATTTGTTTTTAATTAATTTTCGTTGTACATTAGAAATATTATTATACTTGCGCTTTAAAAAAAGAATAATTATTTAAGATAAAGATGAGAAGATTTAAAACAATTACAATAAAGACTAAAAAAATCTTTCAATTAGAATGACTACAGCAAATCTACTGAAAGAAATATAATCTTGATTTCAAGGTTTACGTAGAGAGGAGAAAAGTGAAATGATTCTTGTTACAAAATCTCAGAAACTTTTTTACACAAGGTTATTTCAGCCAGACCTTAGACTATACTGTTTTACGTCACTCTCCATAGTACCGCCCCAAGGCGGAGTCTCAGAAGTATTCCTGATCTAGTGCATTCGCCATTAAAATACGTTATAATACTACAGACACAATATGTAGATTAGAGAAAAATAAAAAAAATATAATAAGCAGGAAAAAAAGTGAGATTTAGGAATAGAATATAGAGAAAAAGGCGTTTTGTGGGATGCTGGGAGGGAAGATGATCAGAATTTGAACTAATAATACCTA
The DNA here is from genome assembly GCA_000313835.2 of Heliconius melpomene melpomene. Taxonomy (NCBI): domain Eukaryota; kingdom Metazoa; phylum Arthropoda; class Insecta; order Lepidoptera; family Nymphalidae; genus Heliconius; species Heliconius melpomene. Next base: position 142,368 of record HE671110.1, on the reverse strand, counting down.
GATCCTTGCATATTTGCTGACAATATCATGAACAATGGACAGACAGCATCACTTGTTAATAATAAATAATTGTTTTATAGGTAAAGTTTTAATATCTATCTAATAATAAGGTGTTTTATCCGACTTCAGCGAGGCCCAAACGAATAGTTATGTATTTAGCGCGTATGTGTGTATACATGTAGTCGTAATTGAACAAATATAAATCGTAATTTACATTATTAATGTCGTCGTTGGATTTGTTTTGATAGCTCGAGTGTAAATGGATATATTAAGAAGCTTGCTTAGGCTATTGTTTTGTTTATATTTCACTGGTTTAAAATTACAAATAACATTGCCTTATTTTATAATATTTAAATAACTTATACAAATGTGAATTACCTACCAACATAACCCCGAGGCGGTCGTGGCGCAGCGGCACAAGGGTGTGACTGTAATGCGACGGTTGTGAGTTCGATCCCCACTCGAGGACGTGAAATATTTATTTACGTTTATATTTCCATTCTCATTTCTTCACTCTGGTGTCGAGGCAAAAGCGCGACCTTAAGTTCTGCCACTTAACACGCAATGCCTCCACGAATTCGGCAGAAAGTGGGGAAAGGAGTGCCCTAACACTAGGTTCCCTCAGCCTGCCCTGCAGCGTGAAGCTGTCAAAAAAACCCCCATAATTAAATATGTTTGATTTTTAACATAACTGTCATTAATACAAGCGTTATTATTATTTTTGAAGTTTATAAAACTATCAATTACCAAATACTTAGACCTACTTATCTATCTATCTATCTATCTATCTATCTATCTATCTATCTATCTATTTGTTAATATATTATAAAAGTTTGTTCATACTAATCAAAAACAAAAGCCTATATGGCTCTTGTACTATGTATATATTGTATTCACTGCTTTATACTCCTAACCAAAACATCATATACCAGGATAGTAGGAACTAGCAAAAGGTTACATTTATCTATCATATAAATAAAAAAGTATGTATTTTTTTGCTTATTTACATACAAAATACCATTTTTTTCTTATTCGAAAGAAATTCATGAATTTATTATTTATTCCTGCATTTTCCAAAACCAAAGAAAACAAAATGTTAAAAACAATACTGTAATTTTCTTTGTTTCTAAGAATATTTATAGAGAGATCAATCTATTTACATTTATTTATATGTGATTTAAAAAAGTCTAGATTACATTTTTTATATCTAAAGCTATAGAGTATGGCGGAACTTAACGCCGGCCACTCTTTGCCTCGTAACCAGAGCGAGGATATGAAAATTGAAAATGAACATTTAATTTCCCCAAGCGGAAATCGAACTCACGGACTATTTGTTACATTTACAATAAATAACACACCTTTGCCTTAGAACATGCCTCCAGTAAATAAATGGATGGATAAAAAATCACCGGGTCTCCTTCTCCTCTTTACTCCCGCAAAGAAAACATCACCTACCAGGGCGACATATTCATATGAGAGTTTTAACGGCACATGCGCATTATGGTAGTTTCTTTATTTATTTTATGTATGTGATAGATAATAATAATAAGAAAATCGATAGACATAATACCAGGCGAGCATAATTCGTTAGAAAATTCGTTTTAAAATTTTCGTCTACAGTTCTATGTACAATTCTTACCAATATAAAGAAAAGTACTGACTCACTGACGAAACCTCTTTGCATCGCCGTATCCCGCACATCGAAACGTTGGATACCAGGCGATCATAACACAAGAGGCAGTTTAAAGTCTTATTATTATTCACGCTTAAACTTCTACTTAATTAAATATAAGTGTTTTCTTTCAAGAATTTTTTTTTGTCATCGTTACTAAATATTTCAATATCAGTCAACGAACAAATTAAAACAGTCAGTCATGTATTATTTTTTTATTGATGACCAACTTTTATAATCTCCATATCCTCCAAATCAAAACATTGAATACGAGGACAAAGCAAGATATAACAGGATAGGCAGAGGGAAACCCAGGCTCCCAGGAGCCTAATGTCAAGGCACTCCCTTCCCATTAAGACACGACTGTTTCTCATATTCTACTTAATAATGCTCCCACTCCCTTTTAATTATAATTATACAAACACGGGAACGCGGGGAATCCCCAGTCTCGACTATGACTCGTAACGTTCCCAGTAGGGATGTCAGATTAATGAAAAAGAATCGATTAAATAAAATAATAATATTTATTAATCAATGTTAATAAAAATAATAATAATAATAATATATCTATTGGTTGTTAGCAAGCAGCAAACATTGTATCATCACCGTAACCCCCAACACAAAACATTGAGTACCAGGAGATCATAACATACGAAGTAGTTCAATTTGCATTTCCATACATCTCTCCCAACTGACAAGTTTATTTAAGAATATTTATTTGATGCATACGTGTACTAAGTTTATTATATTAAGAATTATTATTATTTTATTTTTTTTATTCTTTCTTATTAAGACACAGTCTACGCCACTACGAAACTCAACGCCGCGGTTTGTCTCGTTACCAGAGCGAGAAAACGAAAATAAAATTATGTCAATTAAACAAATAGATGATGATTAAACATAAATAAATAAATAAATAAATGTCATTTTCTCGAGTGGTGGATTCTACCCACAACCTGTCATATTTTACAGTCGACGATTTATACTAGTTTCAGTTAAATAAAAACAAAACAATCAAGAAAATTTAAATAAATCTCCTTCTCCTCTTTACTCCCGTGATGAAAACATCAGCTACCAGGGCATCATATTCGTAAGAGAGTTTTAGCTCACGCGCATAATATTTAATTTATTGATTTATGCAAAGTATGACAAAGATAGACGCAGGCTGCAATCAATACAAATAGTACCAGGCTAACATGAGTTGCATAGAATCGTAAACGCCCCCATATCGGCCATTTTGATTTTTCATTTAGCTCCACCCCTTGAAATGAAAAATCTCCATCAACGGACTGTGTTGTGATAAGCACTATTAACACATCTATCATAAATTATGAAATATAATAAATTGTATTAACTTAATCGATGTTATAGTAATATAGCTTCAATAAGACCGCACACAGCAGGGTAGGCAGAGGGAACCTAGTGTTAAAACACTCCGTTCCCCACCAATCAACTTATGTTGGTAAATGCTAAGATTAAATAAGAAATTGTTTACAATACCATTTACCTGTATCACTACGTAAAACGGGTTTAACTTAAAAAAAACAATATCTGTTAATACACATTTAAGTATAATGATATTATGAAATTTAATTTAATTTTATATAATTTTCTCAATAATAATTGTTAATCTTTTCAGATCTTCATTCACTCAAATATGAACACATTACACCAGCACGTACCTAAGGACATGCTGCCACAAGAGTACGGCGGTAATGGATGCTCCCTAGATGAAGTCAATCGTAAGTATAAATTGCATATTTTTGTATAATGATATTATTTAACTTACCAAACTGAATTTAACCTTAAAAAAATTACTAAATAAAAAATTGGAAATAATTTAAATGTGTGGGGGGAATGCCCCCGAGTGGGGATCAAATCTACAACCAACACGCTTACAGCCAGGCTTATGAGAACCATAATAGCAGCTATATCTATAGCAGCAACCTACAATATATAAAAAATAAAAACAAAGAATCTCTAGGGGCTCTTTTAATTTGTTATAATTAAAAATATATATTTATATTATAGGTTCACGCTGCTTATATAAGGGTAGGCTTAGTGTTATGACACTCCCTCGTTCCGATGCTCTATAGTGTCGACCAACTGCTTAGTCTACCCAGGCCTTATAACTCCTCTATAGAACCAACTAAACAATTGACCTTATTGTATCTTAAAAAAGTTGTTTTTTTAATTTACAGAAGGATGGATGAAGAAGTTAGCAGGTTATGCAGATTGGTTCAAAGAGCAGGAAAATGTTAAGGCAAACGAATCGCTTAGACCTGGAAAACCAACCAACTATGATGAGTTATTTGGCATTGATGGATCATTTAGACAGCTATCTATTGATTAATTTAGATTTTAGATATAAATATTATATGTACATAAACCTCTCAAATACAATTCACAAATTAGAAATTATGCATAATTTGACAAATTTTGACAAAATTTTGACAATGTTTTCTATAATATTTCTTAAAAATTACCTACTTAAAACAATTAAATACCTCGGTCAATTTCCTTCGTGTGTTTTCCATACAACGTGACATTGGCGAAATTAATTGTGCTCAACTGGCACACTCGAAACGCCATATATCATGAATTCAATTCAATTCAATTAAAAATTACCTACTTCAAAAAATTTTATATAATGATAACATTAAAATGATTCTAGTTTCTAAAAAATAATAAATATCATTATTATCATTAAAATATATGTAACTATAATAAATATTCATATATTTATGAATATTATTATTTCATAAATATATAATTTTATTACATAAGAGAAATAAGTGATCATATAGTATATTTTATTATTGTATACATTTTACATACATTATTAGTTTATAGCAATTAAAATTGTGAAGCGCCTACTAAGCAAATAATAGCAATTTAACTTAACTATATATAAGCATATTTTAATTTTTTTTTAAATAAATCTTTTGTTTGTTTTATAATATTTCCATAACAAAAGTTGCTCAAAACTAAACATTTCCATTATATAGATATAATTATTAATATAAAAACGTAATTTTAAGCAATAAAATAATAAACATATAATTATATTAGTTTTATTTTGCTTATCGCAGATCTATTTATTTACAACTAGCGGTCCGCTTGCGGCTTCGCCCGCATGAATTACATAATTATTTATTAACTAATCTAAATTACTTATTCTAATGAATTTAATTTTTTAAAAAATATCTTTATAATGAAAACTAAAGTTACTAAACAAAAACTAAATTAAATGGTGAATTATTTGTATGAAAACAAATATGATAAAATATATAACTCGAGGTTTACCTTTTCAGTAATTAATATTGTATACTATTTTATGGTTAGTTTATGTAAATAACTGTAAACACTAAAGTAATAAGTTTTTTAAAGTTTAGTACTTCCTATATTTTTTAATATGCATGTTCTAAGAATACTATATAATTTTTCCACTAACTTTAAATAAGTTGACAATAATAATAATTCTTTATTTCACAGATAGAAAAAGTAAATAAAAAATATAGTTAATTCAAAGATACTCTAAGGTCTTGTCACTAAAAGCAAACCAATTTCTTACAGGCAACCATAAAAAAAATCGAGAAATTTACTTTTAAAAGAGTACTACAGAAAGGTGCAAAAAGTATTGCTATAGAAATAAATTAATCTATTTTTTTTTCACTAACCTGTACTGTCCCATTGCTGGGCAAAGGCCTCCCTCCTCTTCTTCCACTCTGGCCTATTTCGCGCTATTGAGCACCAGTCAGGCTTGTAATGGTCCATCTCGTCTCGCCATCTCCGTTTCGGTCTGCCAATTCGTAAAATCACAAAAATCGCTGACGTGGGTATGAAAGCCGCTATGCCGCATGCCTGAAGAGTCTTAGGCGAAATCTTCTGCCACCTGGATTCCGAACTCTAAAAGGAGAATTGGCAGACCAAATAAATAGAAAAGAACACAATAATTTCATACATAAATACATACACACATACAGACTTCAGATAACTTAAGCGTAAACGGAAAAAAAATATCGTCGGTACAATCTTCCGTACCTTGAATCTTCTTAGTATACCGATTTATGTATATGAGCAATTATTTTTTTTATAACAACAATTTATCAATAATTACATTTTTTAATAAATTTCATATAAATGAATACTTTATTTATCTATTTTATTTTCTTTTTATGAAGTAATGTCTAGAAAATACTTTATTGCAGCAAGTCCACGCTTTGAACCTATCAATATTTAAAACTACCTTCCATAAAAAATAAATAATACTAACATCAGAACGCAACCAATTCAGCGGCAATAACAGTATTTATTTGGAAATGTGATAATTCTGGATTCATGGGAATTATTGTTTTTAACATTTTTCATTTCCTCTCTGATAGACGAGGCGCAGCGTTAAGTTCCGCTACTCAACTCGTAACTTCAGGAGTCTTAAATGTTAATTTAGCACTAAATCTACATTTCACTCTATTGGAGTCCACTCTGACCCTGAACTCGTTATATTGCACATGGTTAATATATGGTCAAGGTTAGACATATGTATAGATTACTTAACTAACAGATTAATATTTATATTTATTATTATATTGAAAACTTTTCTTAAAGCCTTGGAAAAATAATTTTAAATTAATGATTTAGGGATGACTCGGAGATTGCATTTGAAAGAGACTTCTATTCACTGGGTAGATCAATTATAAACCTTCACTCTTTAAATCGCTTTATTATGAACACTTTCTACTTAGCACTGACACTTAAACACTTATCACTTAAACTATCACTTAATAACGTTTGTTTAGAGCTTGCTGGCAGTATTACAACGTCGGGAAGACTGTGCTCATTTCTGTTTTTGGGGTGTTTTTGTAGGTTACAATTTCCCTCCAAAACTAAGCTTACCGGATGTATCTCATATTCATAATTCACAATAAAGATAGTTTCAGTGCTGCCATCATTTATAACATATTTCATATTAAAACTATTTAAATTAATCTTATTAGCAATACTTATTTTTAAATAACAATCTTTATTTTTATTAGTAAAAGTATTTCATTTAATTTATAATCTTATAACAATATCATAGTAACGTCCTATAGTTTTAACAATATAATGTACAATCACTATCAAAAAATATTTAATTGAAGTCAAATTACTAAATCATATTGACAATATTTATTCATAATTATATATTAATAAAAGTATTTCATTTATATTTTTATCTTCAGTCATAATAATATCATAACAACTTCTCTTTATTTAAATACACAACTTACACATTTCGTTTCATTCTAATTAATCATATTCACATTTTTACTATAAACTCATAATGAATACTACCGCTAACATTTATGAGTGTTAGACAAAATAAGTCTGAAAATTAATGATATAAAACATTAAATGAAAAATTGAATGAATGAAAAATTATTAGTTCTTAAAGGAGATTATGAAGTTCAAAGTAAGTATGGCATTTAAAAAGAAAACTTAAGCATATTTAGCCTAGAAAGTCAAAAGTCAAATAATTAAATCAAAATACGAAGTTATATGCTTCATTTTGTGAACCTCAAATAATTTACCACCAGCTCACTAAAGTTAATGCCTCAGACTTGAGAAGAAGGTTTCTTTTTCAATCAACTTCTATACAAATACATATCTTATTATTTGTGATAATAATGCTTTTGAAATAGACTGGTGCGAGCATTTTATTCCCAACCTCTAAAAAAAGCTTGCAAAATCTCTCAGCTTTTAATATACATATACTTATGAAAGTTTTTGTGCGTATGAGATGCAATCTCATTGCGATAGACGATATTTTAACATAATTTGACTGGAAACGTTCACCGTTCGATCCCCAAAAGGGGGGATGCTCGTTAGTTCTAAAAAGAAGTAACGGCTCACATTCGATTTGCCCATTTTATTATATTGTTTTGATTATAAATTTAATATTTAATTTTTATTAGCTCTAGATCATAGAGTGATATATGGCGAAAAGTAGTTCTTTTTTTACCTATAATATTTGAATTGATTCCTATAAAATAACGTAAGTGTCAAACGTTATTAGATTTATATATTTTTTTTATTTTAGTGGGACTAAAACAAAATATATATATATATTTATTTTTAGAGTACGTTTACATGAAGAGCTTGCTGACGAGGGAATCCATTCATTAATTTGCAAAGAAAACAATTCTTTGCCAATGTTACAAGCATAAATCAGATTGTATGAGTTCTGTGGTCATATTGGCGAAGTGAATAGTGCTCAACTGGCACGCTCGAAGCGCCATAAATAAAGAAACGAACCATATTTTTGACATTTTTTTTAAATTTATTAATTTATATTTAAAAAAGTACATTAAAATTAATTATTCTTCGCGGTCTTAAGCCCGATTTGACTTGTGTGACCACTGCACATTCCTAAGTACATTAAGTTGAAGAAGTTTGTTTTTATTTATTTCTATTAAAGTATTATTTTAGTAAATTTATTAGTATTATTTGTTTTTATTATATATACATTTATTTTTATTAAAGTATTTTTGAAAGCAATTATAATCAAAACTTATTAATATTTTTTAAATGTCAGATATAATTCTGCAGGCGAACACCGTGTGAAAATTATTTTGCAATGATTTGCAATATAATTTAATATTCTTTACAGTATTTTGGACTATTCTTTATAAAAATAATATTTTAATAAATATTTTTATTTAATTCAATCCTTCATTTTGTTCTCCTCACGAATAGGATATAATTCTTAGGATACTAGATTTTTTCATTTGTGAATATAATAACACGAGGTCACCTATACTATTACATACAAATTACGTTTTAAAAAAAAAAGTCGTCGTGCCGCTGGGGCACAACTGCGTGACTGAGTACGCGACGGTTGTAGGTTCGATTCCCACTCGGGGAAATAAAGTAATTAATATTGTCATTTCCTTGATCTGGTAACGAGGCAAAGCGCAACGTTAAGTTCTGCTCTCAACAAGCTTTAAGAATTTCATGGAATTTGGAGAACGGAAGCGTCTTAATAGGAACGAATTATTTTAATACTAAAATCCCAGGTTCCCTAAAAAAAACTTTATTATAAAACTAGTCAGATTAATCAACCGTATGAAATATGTTTAAACGCAGCACATGCGATGCCAGTGGCAGTGTGAACACAGCATCAGGTCAAGTCAGTTGCATTTCTCAACAGAGAGAGGCGATACGAGGTCAGTAATAGTTTGTAACTCCAGCTGAGTGCGTGTACCACTATTTAAAATTATTTAAAACAGTGATTTAATATTGTAAGTATAGATTTTAATAATTTGTTTTTTATATAATGAATAAAATTTTAGTTGTAGTGGATAAAAATGAAACGTGTTCGATGATTATTTAGTTTTTATTAAGTAAATGACGGTATTTATAAATATTAAATTTTTTTTCGTAAATTTATCAACGAGTATTTTGAAATTACATTGAAGCATTATAAAGAAAATTTTTAATTGTGTCCAGTAATATAGAACAATATTATGTTTAAATTTTATTGGTTTGAAAAGTCAAGTTCAAGTTATTTTTTTCTTAGTATATTTTTTGTTATACAAAAAATAGAAGAGGGTAGGAATAAAATATTATTTTTATATTTTTTTGCTTTTAACGGTGTAACAAGTACTTATTAGTGATAGTAAATGTATATTTTTTTACATATATAATTTATAAACATAAACGATTACAGCCATTTCAGTGTGTTCTTAAAACATTGTCACCAAGTAATACTTATTTACTATAATTATCATGAGTTTATAATTGTCGTTGTAAAACATTAATAAAGATTACATTTTTATTATTTAAATATTACTCATCTGTGATGATCAGTAGTTTTCTATTGGTGATTGATGTCAATTCCCAGTCAAAGTAATAATATAAGAAAATAAAAGAAAAACTACAAAATCTTTAATCATATGTTATTAAACTAACAAAAAACTCAACTAAGATTCTGAAATGGATAGTTGTCGGGCAATCGTTAGTAATCTTCTATCTATATATATAAAATCGAAAGGTCACTCATTCATCACGAAATCTCAGAAACTACAAGTGCTAGGAATCTCAAATTTTGCATAGGAGTTACTTATAGGACGTAGGTGCTCGCTAAGACGGGAATTTGCAATATTCGACTCCTAAGGGGAAGAAATAGGGGTTGAAAAATTGTATGAAACTTCGTTACTACAAATGCTAGGAGTGTCAAATTTTGCATAGACGTCTCTAGGAGGTAGTCATGGAGACAGAAATTAATAATAACATAGTCCACGCAGGCGAAGCCGCGGGCGGGCCGCTAGTAAACTATGCTATTGTAGTTTGAGCCCACTACAACCCAGACTCACATGCAGTAGTTCCGGGCTTAAAGCTTATTAAACCATATGCCTATAATAATATAGATAGACGAAGAAATTTTACGATTAACAAAAATGCAATTTTTTTTTTTTTTTAAACTGATTTTGCTATGACATCGTAAAAAAAAACAAAACAATAAGATTCTATCATTCTATGGCAAAAAATAAGAAATAGAAAAACATCTCGCTATCTAAGTACTATGCCCACAGCTTACGTCACAAAACGCGAGATGTGTGAAAATTATAAAAAGAAATTAATGGACGTGCCTATTTACTTTACTATTGTCACGTTTAATAGAGATGTCACGAAGGTATATTACCATATTTTATATTCGTACTATAATATATTTTTTAAGACACTCCTTTCCCATTAAGACACTTCCGTTCCCCATTTTCCGCTAAATTCTGGAGGCACTCCGGGTTAAAGGCCACGCTTCGCCTCGTCAACAGCGAAGAAATGAAAATATTTCATTTCCTCGAGTGGGAACCAAAACGGAAACCTGTTGGAGGCACCACGTAGGTATATGCCTCTGGTCTTATGACGATATCTTTATTACTAAATAGATAGAGTAGGGGAGAGCGGGGCCAAAAGTTCCGATTTTTTTTTAACCTCAAATATTGCTACGAATACTTGATTTTAGTATTTATACAATATAATCAATTTCAACTTACATATCTAGACTTGCAATTAAAACAGTAATTTGGGGTATTCTTTGTAAGACTTTTTTATTATGATTTTTTTTATGACTGAAGTCGGAAAGTAACAACTTACCCCGACTTGGGGCAAGTTGTTAACAGACCGGGGTAAATTGTTACCATATTTTTAAAGCTATTATTTGCAAAATAAAAAACAATAAATAATCGAACAAAGCCTGTTTATTTTAGGAATAAACAACAGTATCATTATAACTACCAGGCGCAAAAGCAAATCTTTTTTAACCGACTTCTGTAAGAAAAGGAGATTATCAATTCGACTGTTTCTTTTTTTATGTATGTTACTTCATAACTTTTGATTAGGTGAACCGATTTTGATGATTTTTTTTTATTTGAAAGGTAGTGCTTCCCATGTGGGAACTAATTTTTATTTGGTCTATTTTTGACAATGGTATCTATGAGCAAATCATATAAGTATTAAATTTGTATTGGTACGTTTGCGACAAAATGACGAATAACTCAATATCACGTCAACCGATTCTAATGATTCTTTTCTTATTTGAAAGGATACACTTCAAGGATAGTTTGATGAAAGTTTGGTTAGGTTCTGATTACAAAATCCGGTCAAAATTAAGAAAATTTGTTTTTATTTTGGTAAATATTAATTATACTAGAATAGTTACTAGGGAAAACTTTGTTAAAATTATTGTCAGAAGTAAGATTCCCCATCGTTGCATTTCTTTTCAACCAACCTCAAAAAAGAAGTTTTCATTTTCAACCGACTTCAAAAAAGGGAGAGGTTCCCAATTGGCCCGAATATTTTTTATGTATTTTCTTGTTAATATACCAAAATGTTAGTTTCCACAAAAATAATACCTAATTGAGTCAAGTATTACATATCACAACAGATGCCACTCGTTACCAACCACTACCACCACAACCAACACTCGTTTAAGAAGTATCCTTTTAAGGTTACTTATCACTTAAAATCGTAAAAAAAAATAATTTTGAACAAAAAAAACCGAACCGAAAAACAACGGAACTAAAAAGTAAAAGATAATTTTACATAAAATAAAACTTATTTTGATTTTGTTACACCAAAATAATAAACAAAAATTTATACCTTTAGATTTTCGCACTTAATATGTATATGTAATTCTTTGGTAACAGTTTTTATCTTATTCCTGCAATCTTTGAAAACTACATCCGCTGCTTTTTTTTGATTTCCGAGCATAAGTCCGCATGTTACTAAATTACAATATTCTTTAGTATGAAAAATTACAATATTTACATCCCATTATTGGTACAAATGAATTGGTGAAAGTTTTTCGTCACAACAACAGGTCACAACATGCCCCAAAAAAAGGGAACATCTAGCCCCAAAAACACGTGTTGAAAAAAAATTAAATATAAATAAGATATAGAAAACATAAATAGTTTACAAATAGTGTTCCGAAATAGTAGGTAATATAATGTAAAAAAAACACTAACATACTCGAGGCTAATCGTTAAAATTTGTGAGATAGACCAAAAATATGAAATGCAAAAATATTTACAATCGTGCACCAACGACACCCGTGTGCTATTCCATTGGTTTCGGATGCTACTGGATTGTTCAATATGCTGGTCATGGGTGCGCTATCACATTGCATTTCACTATATGTTTACTAAATATTCCTATCACTTTTCTCCGCGAAATTATTTCCATCGGAACAACTTACCTCGGTAACTTTTAGCCCCGCTCTCCCCTACCTACCTTGAAATAATTGCGAATTAACATCTTTTTGTATAATAATAACAAAATACAGTTTTTAAACATTGAAAATAGAAATGCGGTAGCTTAAGCCTCCTGTTGCATCTAAAATACGAAAAAAAAACAAAATCCTTTACGATTAAAAAAATCCTTCCTTATAAAAAACTTAACTATCTCATATTTTTTTATCAGCTAATGAATAAAATATTTATTTGTTTAAATACAATAAAAGCATTGGTCATACATTTAAAACTATGCCTTGAGAATCTTATAATTGCATAGTTAATTATGATTATTTCCAAAAAACATATACTAATGAAACCCACATACATAAACTAATGACATTAGGAAATTATTCCTATAATACGAGTAAAATATAATAAAAAAGTTTACTTTTTAAAGTTTTTAAGCTGAACTCATAACATGTTGATTACTATTTCGTGCTTCACAAAATTATTTTAGTTTTTTGCGGGACTAACACAAAGTTTGATTAAAATGGATTAAGCCAATATTTTTAAAGATTTCTAAAATATGCTCAGTCAACGTCTACTACAGTAGTTAATTGCTATATTAAAAAACCATTCTATGAAAGTATTCTGTCGACTGACTGACTAATTCATATTTTAAATACATTTAAAAATGTAAAAGCGTGTGAAATTGTAAGCGCGACAGGTTGTGGGTTCGATTCTGTCTCCTATTAAATATTTTCAGTTTTTCTATCTGGTGTCGAGGCAAAGCACGGCGTTGAGTTCTGATAGTCAAAAAACAAAAAAAATACATAAATTTATATTAGACTACCGAATCGCTTACGGCTTCGCCCGCTTACCTGGATTATTTTCGTGTTCTAATTATTGTACGCCCCTATAAATAAGTTTTCTTATATATCTTCGGACACCAATCAGTTTTTTTTTTCGTAGGAATTTTTTGAAGGAGTTATACTAAAAAATGCTTGACATCGTTGACCTGCAATGCTCTGCAAATTAAAGCACAGTTTGCTATTTTATAACAATATCATTGTTAAATTACTTAGTTAATTCTATTATTTTGAAATTTTATCCTAACAAAAGAAGCCAAGATTTATTATTGCATTTTTTGTAGAAAAAAATCTCCAAAATTTTATATAGGTAATATCTAGACAATTGATAGTTAAATATTCACATAGCTGTATTAATAAGTAAATTATAATCATTTAAATTACTGATAATATTTCCGCATTATTAATTAATTTTTCAAAAGAGTTTAGCATTATTAATTATTTTACCTAAGCGGGATAATTGCAGGGTCGATTCCCACTCGGGGAATGAATTATTATTTATTAAAATTTTCATTTCTTCTCTCTCATTCGGCGGAAAGTGTGGATCAAAATGTCTTAACACTGGGTTCCCTCTGCTTACCCCGGATCGACTGTAAAGCTGAAAAAAAATTCTAATATTTATACTACTAATAATTTAAAGCGATTTTATGTAAAAAAAAATATGAAAATTATTCCTTGCGCAATCTTTATTTACGCTTTCAACGGTCTGTCTCTTATAGTAAATCTTTTGGGAATTTGGGATCTTAATTAGTAAATAATATACCAACCATTTGAATTTCTAATCTAAATGTTATATATATGTAATATAATATTAAACCAATAATTATTAATAACTTCCGTCTGTCCATATAAAATGAAAGTAAAGAAGATTACTATTAAATCTTCTTTAGAACATTATTATGTAAGAAAAGAGATTTTCTTCAATTATCTCGATATAAGTGTTTATGATTCACTTAATAATGTTATAACCATACAACTGTATACTAATGTGAACATTTAAATGTCATTAAGTAAATTAATATTTATATTATTTGTACACGTGTATTAGAGATTGTTATTGCAAAATCAATTTCTATGGTGATTTTTTTTAGATTACAAATTAAATCAGCTTCACGCTATATCCCGCACATAGCTGGGGAGGCAGAGGGAACCTAGGGTTAAGACTACGTTCTCCATTTTCTTATTAAGTGGCGTAACTCAACGCCGCGCTTCTTCTCGACACCAGAGCGAAGAAAATAGAAATATGAATTTAATGAGTTGGTGGGGTTGGTTTATTTTCTGAACGAATATGTTTATTGATTATTATAGAAAATACTAAATCTTTTAATAATTTTATCGCCATATTTGCTTAGGTCTCTCATAAATGACACAATTTAAATTATAATTATATGAATTAATCGATGATAATATACTCGTATATTTTTTAAGTCCAAGGATATCATTGCTAAACTCTTTCTAATATTTGGCAACGGAATGGCTAATGTTTATTAGTTCTACGTGATGTTTCCATTTTATTATTCATATTGTTTTTAATTGTCCATTGAGAAATATGGATTTCATATTGGAAGTTATAAAATAAACAAATATATTTCATCCAGATAAAATGAAGTTGAAATCGGAGCTTCTAGTGCAGCCATCGGGGGAGTTATCGAAGCAAATCAGAATAGAGTTAAAAGAAGATATTGAAACTAGAGATAGAGACCTGGCTACTATCAAGGAATGGCTGAGGAAGCAACCGCATCTCCCTAATGAATGGGGTATGTTGATTTTATTTTACTAATATCTATTTGTTTTAGCTTTACATATATAGCAGGGAAGGCAACGGGAACCTGGTTTTAGGACACACCGTTCGCTACTTACTACCTTCCTCTGCATTTTCGGAATAATGCGTGTTGCGGAATTCAACTTTTGGAAATCTGGGAATCGAACTCACAACCGTCGCGCACGTGTGGTTGACATGCTACCAACCAATTGGTTCCTGCAATTACAAGTACTTACTTAAGGGATATTATACATAGATTTTTCCATTCAATCCACTTCAATAATGTTTTGCTGACAAATACAATATTATTTAAATTACCTACAAAGTAAACAGGCAACAGGAATATCTTCAAAAATACTGATATATATATTATTAAAAACCCAATTCTCCTATCTTTTCTCTTTCATCATATATATTATATGAATATGTATATCTTTTTTACATTTTTTTCAGAGGATAAACCGCTAATGACATTTCTGAGAGGCAGTAGCTTTTCTATAGAGAAATGCAAGAGAAAGCTGGATATGTACTTCACAATGAGAGCGGCTTGTCCCGAATTCTTCACCAACAGAGATGCGTCGACTCCAGCACTGAGAGAAGTCTTAAAATCTAAACTGTAAGATTATTATTTACTATTTTTAATTTTCAATTTAAAAAAACCTTTTTTTTTACTCGTCACGCTGTATCCCGCATAGCATAGCATAGCATAGCAGGATAAGGAGAGGGGAGAGTTCTGCAGGCATTGCGGGTCGAATGCAGGAACTCAACGCCGCGCTTGGCCTCGTACTCGTACCATAGCGGAGAAATGATAATATTAAATATTTAATTTCCTTGAGTGGGAAACGAATACACAACTTGTCGCTTTTTAACCGACTTCTGTAAGAAAAGGAGGTTATCAATTCGACTGTATTATTTTTTTTTATTTATTTTTTTATTTTATTTTTTATGTTTGTTACCTCATAACTTTAGACTGGGTGAACCGATTTTAATATTTTTTTTTAATTTGAAAGGTTCACCTTTCGCTTCGCGAATGGTCCCATTTTTTTTGGTTCATGTCTGACAATGGTATCTATGAGAAAATCACATAAGTCTTAAATTTGCATTAGGCATGTGCGCGACAAATAGACGAATAACTCAATGTCGCGCCAACCGATTTTGATGATTCTTTTTTTATTTGAAAGGACTTCAAAATTATAAAATCTTTATATAATTATTTTTCACCTTTTAGTTCGTTGTTAGAAGTCGGTTTTTCTTTTTGTTAAAAATTAATATAGTCGACCGTTTGTACCCTGCACCACAATCGGCATCAACTGGCTGTTTTAGACATAACTTTTGTAATAATAATAATAGTCTAACTTCCGTTTCATATAACTAACATATATACATATAATTAATAACATAATAAAATTCTTTAGAATGTTAAATTTATACAAAAATATACATATATATATCCAAATATTTTACTAATTTATACGCAAAATGGCATGGACGTTTCACAACTGGCTCTCCAATCGACTAATGCCAGTCTAGCCGGGATTTCCTAACACCTCCGTTAACTCGTTTCCATGATAGATTGTTGTAGCATAATCTGTGAATCATAAAAAAAACCGACTTCACGCAGTATCCTGCACACAGCAGATTAGGCATGGAACCTAGTGTTAAGACACTCTGTTCTGTTCTCCGCCGAATTTTCAAGGCATCGCGTGTTGAGTGGCGGATCTCAACGCCGCACTTTAGCCTCAACACCAGAGCGAAGAACCCATGAACTGGCCTCAATTTGTGAATCATAGTAAAAGTTGTCCATTACATGTACAATAGTCACTAGAATAACTACTTCAGTTAATTAAAATTTTATTTACTTCCAGTTTATCCTTATGCACCCATTGTTCTTTTACGGAGCAACCAATTAAAAGTAATAGAACTTCTTTTTACTATTTATCCACTTTTATGTCATTCAATTCTTGAGAAAAAAAAATCTAATCAGCTTCACGCTGAGGCAGAGGGGTTTTCGCAAGTGGGAATCGAACCCAAGCCAGTTGTGTTTACACTTTGTGCCCCTAAGCCACGACTGGCCCCAATATTTGACCTTATTTAAAAAATAACATAAGATGTCTACTATACACAACTCAAAAGGTTCGCAATGGTGGACCTTTAAGTATTGAAAACGCACAAGCTAAAATAAATCTTATACCTTAAAAAATAGAATCGCTTATTAAAAATCACTCGCAGCCAAACAGCCTTGAACGATTCAAGGGCGTGCGTCCGCGCATGGACTGCGTAACCTCACTAAGCAATACAGATTACGCAAATATTTTTTTTTAACAACGACAAGTTCGCAATATTTACATTTTTATGACGAACTATAGTCATTTTGTATGAAGAATTTCCTGCTGACTTGTGAAAGAATGAAGAATATAATAGAAGGGAGAATTAAGCAATGCTTTTATAGAAGCTTGACTTGAAGCTTCATATATCATCTAATAATTGAGGCTGTGAGGTGGTGGCACAAGTGGATTCGATCCTCACTCGAGTGAATGAATTATTATGTTTTAATATTTCCATTTCTTCGCTCTGGTAAAGCGCTGCGTTGAGTCCTGCCAATCTGTCATGCCTCGAGAAATTTGGCTGAAAGTGGGCAACAGAGTGTCTTAACTCTAAGTTCCCTGTGCCTACCTAACTGTATGGGGGATATAGCGTGAAGCGGTTTTTTTTTATTGCAATAATATGACCCAAAGAAATATTTTTTGTGTTTAAAAATACTACGCATTCGTTAGACAATAGTACCTATATCTTTTGTAATTTCCACAACATTTCAAGCTTTTCAAGATTTGACTCGTTACCAGAGCGGGATTTGAACCCACTATCAGTCGTGCTTATAATCCCACGCACGTGCCCCTACTGGCCTCAGAAATCCCATAAGATTATAAATACTATAATAACAACACAAACTTTAATAAACAGAAATTACCTTACAAATATATAATTATATACGTTTATTTACGACGTCGGTTTTGTAAATATTCTAGATGGTGATAATGCATGACGAACGTACTTACCTATGTGTATACTATAATACATTTACTTATATGTTTACCTAATGCTTATAAAGATTCTATCATTAGCCGTACGATAATGGGTTCAAATCCCACCCTGGATTTTCTTTTTTATGAATTTTGCTAGTTCAATTAGAGATATCATAACAGTTCGTTTTATTCTAAATAAATAAATTGTGGCTATATGGTAACTTAAGTAAGTATAACATTTGAAATCTGAGTTTATAAATGAATTTAATTTTCAAACTGTTTAAATTGCAGGATCCTAAAATAAACGATAACCTCTCTATGCTTTTCAAAGAAATAAATAATTTTAACAACAATTAATAATAAACTTTATATTTTTATTACAATATATCTAGGCTACATATTCAAGATAGTGGAGAACGGAGTGCCTTAACACTAAGTTCCCTCTGCCTACTTTGCTGTGTGCGGGATACAGCGTGAAGCTGATTTGATTTATATATAAGATATTAACAATAAGAAATATTAAAAATATATATATTTTCAACAATCAACATTTTTATTTGGACATTTTATTTATTTTCTAGTCAAGGACCACCTCTGGCCGGTGTCACGCCCAACGGCAGAAGAGTCACGATATGCCGAGGTAAGATTTCTCATATCAGTCAACCTTGAGCTACTTTCATGCGTCAAACTTTCATTATTCAATATAAAACCGCCTCGAGATTTGGGTTTCTTAATTAGCTTTGGGATATAAATAAAAAAATTATAATACATCTTTTACGTCTGTAATTTTTAAAAATATAAATGTCGATTTTTGTAAAAAAATAAATATGAATTGGACGCCAGTCGTCGCGGGGGCACAAGATGTGTAAACGCGACTGGTTATGGGTTCAATTCCCACTCGAGGAAATGAAATATTTATTTTATTTATTTTTTAATTTCTTCGGTCTGGTGTCATGACAAAGTGCGGCGTTGAGTTCTGCCGCTCAACAAATAATGCCTTCAGAATTCGGCAGAAAATGGGGAACGGAGTGTCTTAACACTAGATTCCCTTTGCCTACCCTGTTGTGTGCGGGATACAGCGTGAAGCTGATTTATTTTAATTTAATAAATGCAACTAATATAATAATATTAGTAATTATTAATAGTGCCTTCACAATTATGTAAATATGAGATTTATTTAACGTCGTGGTCAAGTGTTTTGCTTCGCTGTTTATTCCACGATTGCGGCTTACGTGAGTTGACAGCAAACATCCTTATTGATAAAATAAACTAAAGCGAGATCGACTTGAGATACCTATACTTATGGTGTTTGTATTTGTTTTACACCATTTATTTGTTTTATTCGATTTTATTTTATAGACTTTAGGACATATGGTGAAAAATCATATGTTTCTTCGAGAAAATTGTAAATGATCGGTGTCTGTTCATGGAATATATATATAAGAAAAAAATATATTGGTGGAATTTTGTAACGTAATAGAATCAAAAATAATGTTTTTTTGTTTAATTTTGTTTGTTTGTTTATTGATTTATAATATATTGGTAAAACTTTACATAAGTATGTAAAATAATGAAGTAATAATCATGAGAAGAACTGCATTGTGTGTGTAACTTATTTTAATTTAATTCTAGGTCTGTACAACGGTCTGGACGGTCAGCAAATAACAGACACTCTTAAATTGGCTCTCATGATCGGAGATGTTAGATTGGTGGAAGAAGTAGAGGGAGTCGCTGGAGACATCTACGTATTGGATGGTGCTGTTCTAGGTGCCAGTCTTTTGGCCAGACTGTCACCTTCCACTATAAAGAAGTTCTTGATCTGTGTGCAGGTAGGTTTTAATTAATGTTAGACTACTATGCAGGGTGGAAGAGCCAGCGCTCCTTTTACTGAAACTGCATATAGGGTAAAATATTTCAAACCCAGAACTAAAAAAAATAATCAAGGTACCTCAACGGTTTGGACGTAGGATTTTTTTTTTCATTTCACGATTTTTATCTATACCTGTATTTCGTGACGCACACATATGTGTGCGACGTTGCCGCTTTGACAGGTAAGTGTGTGCGTGCCTATGTTATACTTTACAAATGGCGTTTTATTTTAAAAAGATAATTTTATTATTTATTTTGTTTTAAAAAAAAACTTTTTCATTTTTGAGAATTATTTTTTTTCTGAATTATATTAGGCTTTTATAGAGTAGGTAAAACTGTGGTTTCATTTAAAGTGGCGCTGACAATTCCACCCTGTATATCAACGGATAAACGCAATAGCTCGAGAATTCAGTGGAAAGTGGGGAATGGAATTTATTAACACCAGATTTCTTAGGTTCTCTCTCGTGGTTTCAAATTTATTAAATAAATTTAATATAAAAGTCAAAAATTTATGAGAATTTAAAAATTCTACATTTTTTTAACAATGTTAAAGTCTTAGGTTAGAAAGGAAAGTACTTTTTAGAAATCTCATAAATATTTCAAATTTTAATCACGAAAAGAAAAAAGTGTCTCAAAAAGAATATATATAAATATAATGTTATATTTTATTTTCATTTTCCAGGAAGCTTATCCAGTAAAACTCAAAGAAGTTCACATTATAAACACTTCATCAATAGTAGAGAGATTTATAACTTTTGTGAAACCATTCCTAAAGGAAAAGATAAGGAAAAGGGTAAGAATTTTCAATAGCTTTTATTAACAAGATATATTTTATAAGCACTTTTTAATATTTGTTTTATATATATATTTATAGAAGTTAGTTATTTCTTTTAAATATTTTTATAGATTTACATACACAAAGAAGTGAAGGACCTCTACAAATATGTGCCTCAAGAGATGTTGCCAAAAGAGTACGGCGGCGACTGCGGAACCATGGATGAGTTGCAAGGTTAGTTAGGTTATATATATTTCACACGAAAAAAATAATCATAAATACACATGATTTTATATTTAACTAGCGGACGCGCGCAGCTTCGCTTGCTTATTTAGGGGCGATTTAAAGATTTCTCCATACAAACTTTCAACCCCTTATGTTAAGGGGATAATTCTAGAAAACCATGAAATACGTGTTCAATTAAATACTTTTAAAAATCTAAATTTCAAATTTTATAATAATCGGTGCCGATTTAAAAAAAATCCATACAAACTTTCAACCCCTATTTTATCCCTTTAACGTTAAAACTTTTCAAAATCCCTTCTCAGTGGATGTCCAGATTATGAAAGTAAACATCTGTCCAAATTTCACGTTTCTACGCACAGCGGTTACGGCTGTGCATGCGTCTTACCTCAGTCAGTGAGGACAAGTCCCTTTATATATATATAGATTTTAATATTTATAAAACGTACGAGAATAATTCTTCCAGTACTAAATGACTAACATAACCTATGGACGAAAGTACCGGTCTTAGAAAATTGAAAATTTCTACATAGGTAGGCTATACAAAGTGTAGTGGGAGAACAAAGAGACGAGAGATTTCTCGTTATTTATAACTGATTGAAATTATTAAAAATTCTTTTCACAGAGAAATGGACCCAAAAACTAATTGAATACAGAGACTGGTTCAAGGCTCAGGACGATTTGATCGCAAACGAGAGCCTCCGACCTGGGAAACCTACTAACTATGACGAGCTTTTCGGTATCGATGGAACTTTTAGGCAGTTAGCCATAGATTGATTTTTAGATATATGATTTAATAAAATTAAATTGCTATATATTTTTTTAATCATGTAATTATAATAATTTTAGATCTTATTAACGTATCCGTCGAAAAGCGAATTTAGTTATTTTTAATTTTTAATCAATAAATCCACTGCAACATACTTTCTACAATTGTCACATTTCATTAGAAATTAACGTGTAATATATAAAGAAAAATAATAATTTTGTATGTATATTTAAAATTATCATTTAATATATTTTTTAATGTGTTTTCAATTCAAATTCAAAATATTCTTTATTCAAGCAGCTAGCTTATTCAAGCATGGAAGCTATCCTGCATTACAATGCTTTTCTATAATACATACTTATCGCTATAATCAGTATTTATTACTTTATACTTAAAGTTTTAAACTCAAATTATAAATAACTATGTTTTAATATCAAAGAAATATCTGTAAAAAAATAAATTATTATATATAAATATTGAATTAAAAACAATGTAAAGCTCAATATGTATAGTATTAAACATGGATTGGATGGATTTAATATATATTGAATGTAATGCAGGATAGCTGCCAGCTAATGTAATAAATTGTACCATTGTCTTTGAAAAGAGCAACTGTTAAGTTTCTTGCCGGCTCTTCTCAGCAGAACTGCCTTCCGAACCGGTGTTAGCTCCACCACATTTGTATTACATTGGCAGCCTTCTTGAATAACGGTGCCCGGAACACATGGATCAACTGCCACAACAGGGACGAGAGTTTTCTCTCTGTGATCGTCAGCGATGTCAACGGCAGATATGTCACCAACTATAACGAAATTAGCTTCCTTCAATGCATTTAGAGCGACCGAAATATTGTGTATTTTTTAGAGTCGCGATATCGCAGGTGTTTTTAATTGATGCAACAGTCCATACTTCATGAGAATTATTTCCATTACTTTCGTTAGTCGCACTCCATCTCTGATGTCGACGGCGATGTTGTGCACCGCGTATTTGTATTCGTCCAAGTAAGATTGTTTGTGATTAATGACGAAACCGAGACGTCGGATGTTGCATGTTGCATGATCCATGTGTTCCGGGCACCGTTATTCGAGAAGGCTGCCAATGCAATACAAATGTAGTGGAGCTAACACCGGTTCGGAAGGCAGTTCTGCTGAGAAGAGCCGGCAAGAAACTCAAGAGTTGCTCTTTTCAAAGACAATGGTACAATTTATTATATTAACTGGCAGCTATCCTGCATTACAATGCTTTTCTGTAATTATTATAATTTAGTTACTAGAGGGTATTTTGTAGTGATATAATTTTTGTTGTGTGGAAGTAAAATTTTCGTAATCTACATGTATTTTTATTTTTTCATAATACCAGTACGCGGGTTCGCCCGCTTCTTTTTTATTTAATAATTTTTAAGTGTATTTAGAAAAAAATAGTTAAAGAAAAGTTTAAAAAAATATTTTATAAAATATAATCGCAGTAAGTTATCTGTTGATATTTATTAATGTAAAATGTATGTATATGACAAAAAATCTTAATACACTTATAATAAAAAAAAAACAAACAAAATGATGATTAGATAAACTAAAAAAAAGTCATATAACCATAACTATATAATTATTTATTTATTTAAGAATCAAAAAATGCCTCAATTCCTTCGCCAAAATAATATCTCAAGAGGGCATCACCAACTTCCAAGCTGAAATCATAAACTTTCTTCTCCTTATTAAATTCATTTATTAAATATACATCATCTTTCGAAAATGAAATGTCAAACACATCAAGATTTTCTTCCAAGCGCCTTTTAGTAAATGATTTTGGAATTGGTACAGTACCGCGATCCATCTGGAAATGTGCAAGGAGTTAACTGAAGCAGTTTCTTTATCCCGCAAACAGTAGGATAAGCAGAGGGTGCTTAGTGTTAAGACACTCAGTTCCCTCCGTTCCCCAACACCGCGCTTTTTCCTCGACACCAGAGCGAAGTAATCTATATATATATAAAAGGACTTGTCCTCACTGACTGAGGTAAGACGCACTCACAGCCGTAACCGCTGTGCGTAGAAACGTTAAATTTGGACAGATATTTACTTTCGTAATCTGGACATCCATTAAGAAGGGATTTTGAAAAATTTTAACCCTAAAGGGGTGAAATAGGGGTTCAAAGTTTGTATGGAAAAAAAATTAAATCGACGCCGATTTTTATATAATTTGAAATTTAGATTTTTAAAAGTATTTAATTGAACACGTGTTTCATCGTTTTCTAGAATTCTCTCCCTAAGGGTGCAAATAAGGGGTTGAAAGTTTGTATAGGTATTTTTTAAATCGTTACCAATTTTTATAAAATTTGAAATTCAGACTCTTAAACGTATATAACTAAACACATGTTTCATGGTTTTCTAGAATTCAACCCCTACGGGTGCAAATAAGGGGTTGAAAGTTTGTATGGAAAAATTCTTAAATCGCCACCGATTTTTATAAAATTTGATATTTAGACTCTTAAAAATATTTAATTGAACATATGTTTCATGGTTTTCTAGAATTCACCCCCTAAGGGTGCAGATAAGGAGTTGAAAGTTTGTATGGAAAAATCTTTAAATCGCCACCGATTTTTATAAAATTTGATATTTAGACTCTTAAAAATATTTCATTGGACACTTGTTTAATGGGTTATTATAATTCACTCCTAAATACGCAAGCGAAGCTGCGCGCGTCCGCTAGTAAGAATATAAATTTAAATAAATATTTCATCCAATTCGACACTTGTTACCCTGCAACACGACTGGCCTCAACTGAACTGAACTGTTCTTTCATATACACAAGTATAACTAATTTTGTGTATAGACTGTATCACGCATCTAGCAAGGGTAGATAGAACAAACCTAGTTTTAAAACCCCGTTTCCCACACATCACTCAATTTTCAAGGTATAGCGCGATAAATGGCGGAATTAAACGCCGCGTTTGTCTGGTTACCAGACCGTGGAAATAATATTCCTATTCCTTCTAATGGAATTAAACCCATATTACGGCGGAACGGGACGACGTGATAAATTATCAAAATGTTATTTTCCATAAATTTAATAGATACTTTCCATAAAAAAATCTGGAAAAGTAACTTACCAAATAACGTATAAATAATTGATGAACTGTTTTTCCATATTTTTACCCCAATTCAATCAATCTAGTGTCATTGGCAAATGGCGGTGAAATATTTTCTATATACGGTCTTGGTGCCAAAAATCCGTTAGGAGCATACGATTCAACCACTATGCCTTCCTGTTGGCAGTATGCTACCAGGTCCAAGCTTGCATAAGTAGGGTTTACCTAAAAAATGGTTCAAATATCACGAAAGGTATTGTAAGGTAAGGTAAATGGTATCAATCTTACTAATATGTGTAAATCTTACTAATATAATAAAATTCGCTGGCTTGACTACATTTTTATTAATTACCTCATCTGAATTAATCTCGTGATCCAATTACATTATCATTTTAAAAACTATGTCCATACATTTATAGATAAAGTTTTAAAAACTAAAATTTCAAAATTAAACATATTTCATTTCCTCGAGTGAACATCGAATACCCAATCTGGCACTTATACAGTCACACGCTTGTGCCCCTGGGCCACGACATGGCTCAAAAAAGAAGAATTGAAATATATTCAATACTAGCGGCCCGCCCGCGGCTTCGCCCGCGTGAACTGTTTTATTATTAATTTCTGTCTCCTTGACTACGTCCTTGTGACGTCTATGCAAAATTTGAAACTCTTAGCGTTTGTAGTAACGAAGTTTCATACAAACTTTCAACCCCAAAAACAAACCCTTAGAAGTCGAATATTGCAAACTCCCATCTTAGCGAGCACCTACGTCCTATAAATAACTCCTATGCAAAATTTGAGACTCCTAGCACATGTAGTCTCTGAGATTTCGTGATGAGTGAGTGACCTTTCGATTTTATATCATTCTGTCAAGGTAAAAACAAAAGTAGTAAAGAAATAAGAATAAAAACTATACCTCGATTTGGTTAACTGCCGGTCGAACGTTACCGTACTTAAGTATTTTATTAATATGGCTGCTGTTAAAATTTGCAACGCCAATTGACTTAGCTAAACCCATACTTCTGACTTCCTCCATGCTCTTCCAAATGTCAACTATATCGTAATCTTGTAGAGTTAACTGAAAAAAGATGACAAATTATATTAAAAAATAGCTATTTGTATTATTACAACTTGGAAGAATAAAAGATTATTATTATTACCTCGCATGTAGCAGGGTTGGAGGGAACCAGTGATTAAACACTCTGCCCATCAATTTCCACTGAATTCTGGAGGTATTCTTAAGATATGTTGAGTGGCAGAACTCAACGCCGCGTTTTGCCTCAACAAAAGAGACTAAGAGACTATGACGGCCTAAAGAAATTATTATAAAAACAGAAAATTTTGAATATTCCAGTAATCTTACCCAATTAGTAGGAATGTGGATGAGATACAGATCTACATAGTCCAATTGAAGTTTTTTTAAGGAGGTATTCAACGCTGACAGCACCATTGAACCATTGTATCCAAAGTTCAACTGAAAGTAATATATTTATACATTTTTAACATTTGTAAAATCTAATTTAAATTAATATTAAATAAAAAATATAATAAATATTGTTGAGATTTTTAGAGTTCCTTAATTCAAAAGAAAAAATGATACTCTTATAGGAAGATCTCCATCTGCCAAGATCAAGTCATTTTCACGCTATATCCCGCACACAGCCCGGTAAGCAGAGTGAATCAAGTGTTAGGACACTCCGTTCCCCACTTTCTGTCGAATTCTGGAGGTATTACTTGTTGAGTATCTGCCAAGATCATTTCATAATATCTCATACCTTAGTTGTGATGAATAAGTCCTCTCTTTTCACAATGCCTCGAGATATAACATTTTGTATAGCTCTACCGACATCTTCTTCGTTTAAATATAAGGCAGCGGTGTCCACATTTCTGTAACCAGCTTCTATCGCCCATATTACTGATTGTTCAACTTTATATATTTCTTCTACCTAAAAAATATAATCAATTATGTACCTTTCACTTTGTATGCTTGTAAAATCAGCTTCACGCTGTATCCCGCACACAATACGGTAGGCAGACGGAACGTAGAGTTAAGACACTCCGGTCTCCACTTTCTGCCAACAACGCGCAACAACAACGTACAGCAATTACAAAAGATACTAAAAGATATACAATGTTAAAAAAGGTTGGAAATATCTCAATCTAAAAAATAGGAAAATGAAAGTCTTTCTCAACAGAAAGCTTTTTTTATTCATCCTTTTATATATATAAAAAATGTGAGTCTTAAGAAATATAGTAATAAATAACTATAGAACAACTAAGACTTACCTTACCGAATGTACCAAAAGCTATCGCAGGCATTTCGTTTCCATCATTTAGCAACACCTTAGGTTGATCTTTTGCGTAAGTTCCAATCTGTACAGAAAATATTTAGCCTTAAAAAGTTTAGAACGCCGCCATCGTAACACGTCGGCGGCGTTCTAAATTACGTAAACGGCGTGACAAATAGATCGATCAAAATGGATTTAAAAATATTAACTTTATCATCAATATTGCCAGCGCCGCATAAAGATAGTAGGTTTAATCTTTTGATTTTTGAAGGGGGAGGGGGAGGGGGGGGGTGTTGCTGTTCTCTATCCCTGAATAAATGCAAGCACTATTTCCCCGAGTGGGATTAGAACCCACAACCTTCGCGTAAAAAAACATGTTAATAAAAAAAATTAAAAAAAAAAATACTTGCCGAAAAAAACACAAAACAACTCAATAGAAGTAACATTTTTGCCACTCGTTAGAGTTAATGGCACTCAAAGATATGGCGGATACGTTCGCAAAATACATATAAATACTAAAAGATATCTTAAAGGCATCGTAAATGTGCTATACTTATAAGAGCTTAATAAGCATGTATAATAATCCCATAATCTTTTAAATAATTTTTCTAGATCATATTAATAAACTTTTCCCGCAACTTCGCTTGTATGTAATTATATTTTTATTTTCAGCTTCACGCTGTATCCCGCTTATAGCGGGTTAGGCAATTACTTACTTACTCATATTTTTTTAAGTTAATCATGAAGATCTGTTCTTTTCTGTTTCTTATTTTATGGCTTTTAGGCGTGCCAGTAGATCACATTTCGCCAAAATGTTTGACAGAGCCTTGATTATAAGCTCGATGTTCATTGGTTCGACGTCCGACATCGTTCAGGAATTAGTATGACAATAATATAATTATCATATTATCGTTTCCCCGATCCACTTTTAAAATAATCGAATAACGTAAACTAACCAGAAGTTTCTTCTGTCTATCATAGGAAAGAAGATAGGATTAACAAAGTAAGCTAATTTATAAATTGTTCTCGAGTCTAAGATCAATCTCGAGATGCTGTTTTCATTCATAGATATAAAATTTATAAATGAAAACGGCATCTCAAGACCGATTTCAGACTTGAGAGCGGTTTATAAATACGGGCCTAAATTTTATATGTGTTGTACAATTTCTCGAATATAAGTTAATTACACTAATTGTATTAATAAAACAAAACTTTTTTACTTTTTTAAAATTATTTTATATAGAAATTCATAAATGTACCCTTATTAGTAGTTATTTTAAATATTAATGCATTGTTTAAGATTCGTTAATTCGTTCGTATAATGATAGCATATCAGCAATTTTTATTTATTGATAGCAACAGGTGAATTGACAACAAAAATATCCATTACAAATATGAAAACTTATAAGAAAGGTTTTTTAAATAAATAATGTGTATATATAAATGTTTTTTTTAAAAAAACGTATATATATTTTAACATCCAAGACCACTAAGCCATACATCCTCATCAAGCAAGCGGTACGTCGAAATTCGTACGGTTGGACGGTTTCCAAGAGACGCGGTTAAATCCCGCTATATTCTAGTTATTATATGTTTTCTAAAAGTGTTTTTCTTCCCTAAGTGTGGAATAACACTTTAAATAATTTAAAAAATGTTTACGAC
This sequence comes from Heliconius melpomene melpomene, assembly GCA_000313835.2. Classification (NCBI taxonomy): domain Eukaryota; kingdom Metazoa; phylum Arthropoda; class Insecta; order Lepidoptera; family Nymphalidae; genus Heliconius; species Heliconius melpomene. The sequence goes on along the minus strand of HE671110.1, from coordinate 113,639 downwards.
ATCTTTATTTAAATTTATTTTCTTTTATTTCCATTTCTTTTTTCAAAGTGGGGAATGGAGTGTCTTAACTTCCTGCCTCTTCCTTCTGCCTACCCTGCTGCGGGATACAGCGTGAAGCCGTTTTTTATAATCTATATAATTATATATAATCTATATAATATAATTTTATAATCTTTTTTTCATGATATCTTTAAATACTCAACACGCAATACCTCCAGAATTTTGTGAAAAGTGGGGGGTAACTTAACATTTGGTTCCCTCTGCCTACTCTGCTGGGTGCGGGATACAGCGTGAAGCTGCACGTATCAAATGTTAAATTTTAAATAAAACGAATAAATTTAAAATACTTGTAGGTTTATATAATATTATATTACAAACTTTTAATTTTATGATTCAAAAAAGTCTTCGATGGATTGTCCATAGTAGTATCTAACAAAGGCGTCCACGACATCCGGAACGAGGTCATAAACTTTTCTATTTTTATTAAATTCATTCATTAAATAAATTTCATCTCTAGAAAATGAAAAGTCAAGCACATCGAAGTTTTCTAAAAGGCGGTCTTTGGTGAAAGATTTTGGAATCGGTACAGTACCGCGGTCCATCTGAAAGTAAACAAGGAAAGTTAATAAATTGTTCTCACGAATTATTATTTTTAAAAGCTTTTATTTAACTTGCAATGTATGTATGTGGGTTCGGGTGAAATCTTAGAGCTCAATTTTGAAGTAGATATCGTCAACCGATTGAGCTGAAATTTTGTATACACGTTTACTTTGGATGACAATGCACGATAAAATATTTGACGTCATTCTAAATATAATATGGCGGACCATGCAAGATGGCGGAATAGTTATTTTTAATGTACTTCTACAATATGGGTATCAAATGAAAGAGCTCGTTGATAGCAACTCGAAAAATAATGTGATGTCACTCTAAATCCCATAAGGAGTATATTGAAGATAGCCGAGTATCTATTTGGTCTACTTCTACAATATAGATATTAAATGAAATGGGTCGTTGACCGTAACTCTAAAAATAATGTGACGTTAGACTAAATCCAATATGGCGGAACATCTAAGATGGCGAAATAGATATTATTTATGCAGTTCTGCAATATGGGTATCAAATGAAAGATCTTGCCGAGAACTATTAGAAAAATAATGTGACATCACTTGAAATCCAATAGAATCGACACGATTCAAGTTTTTTGTGCTTTCATATGATGAAAGGTATGTTAGTACGATTGAGCTGAAATTTTGTATACATGATTGGTTTGGATGACAATGCACGATAAGGTTTGTGACTTCATTCTAAATACAATTTGGCGGACCATTCAGGATGGCGGAATAGTTATATTTCATAAACTTCTATAATATGGGTATCAAATGAAAGGGCTTGTTGAGAGTAACTTGAAAAATAGTGTAACGTCATTCTGAATCCAATATGGCGAACCATCCAAAGTAACAGAATAGTTATTTTTGATGCACTTGTATATTACGGGTATCAAATGAAAGGGCTTCTTAAGAGCAACTTGAAAAATGATGTGACGTCATTCTAAATCTAATAAGGCGGACCATCCAAGATGGCGGAATAGTTATATTTAATGCACTTCTATAATATGGGTATCAAATGAAAGGGCTTCTTGAGAGCAACTTGGGAAATAATGTGACGTCATTCTAAATCCAATATGGGGGACCATTCAAGATGAACGAATAGTTATTATTATTGCAATTCTGCAATATTGATATCAAATGAAAGGGCTCATTGAGAGCAACTCGAAAAATAATCTAACGTCATTCTAAATCCAATATGGCGGACCATCCAAGATAGCCGAATAGGTAATTTTAGTCTACTTCTACAATATGAATACCTATTGAAAGGGCTTGTTGAGAGTAACTCGACAAATGTGACATTTTTCTAAATCCAATATGGCGGAACATCTAAGATGGCGGAATAGTTATTATTTATGCACATCTGCAATACGGGTATCAAATGAAAGGGCTTGCCGAGTATAATTAGAAAAATAATATGACATCTAGTGTGAGAAACTTTTTTTTTCTTCCTCCTGGCATTAATCCCGGCTATTGCCAGGGTCTGCCTTCCTACTCAACCAACTCCACTTTACGCGGTCTTTAGCGTCCTCAGTGGTTAGACCATTGGCTCTCATATCCGGCATCACGACATCCAACCAGCGCTTCCTTGGGCGTCCAGGAGGTCTCACTCCAGAAACTGATATAGCAAGGCACTTGCATCCGACTTAATTCTTAGACCGGCGCGTAACGTGGCCAAACCATCTCAGGCGGCGCTCTTGGAGCTTATCCGCTACGTCACGGACCCCAAGACTACCTCGAACGAATGTGTTGCGTATGCGGTCAGACCGCGTTACGCCGCACATCCACCTCAGTATCTTCATTTCCGTGACGTGAAGCTCCTGAGTGTGCCGAGATAGTGCTGGCGAACATTCGCTGCCGTATAAAAGAACCGGTCGTATGATGCTCTTGTATATCAGTCCCTTGAGCTTGGCGGTTTTCTTCGGTCACAGACCACACCAGTGACCTTCCGCCATTTGGCCCAGGCAGCACTTATCCGGCCATGGACCTCCAGACTCGTGCATAACGGATCCGAGGTACCTGAACTTTTCTGACTTAACGGCTGGCTCAGGACCTATAAGGATCGTGCTCGAGTCCGGGCTCAGCAGGCCATGTACTCGGTCTTCGACACATTTAGTTTAAGACCGCCGTTCTCAAGCGTACCCTTCCAGAGGCTCACTTTACGCTCCAGCGTCAGTCGGTTCTCGTCAATGAGTGCTATGTCGTCGGCATACATCATCAGCCATGGAGGCTGCACTACATTGAATAAGAACGGACTAAGAGTCGAGCCCTGGTGAACCCCCACTGTAATCGGGAAGGGTCTAGTGTCGCCAACAGCAATTCCTAACCATAGAAGAGGAATCGTGGTACATGTCTCTAGTGTGAGAAACCTAGCCAGTGGTTACTAAAAAGTAAAAAATAAATTATAAGCAAAAAATCATTTTTAGAAAAAGCTTTTATTTAAATGCTCTAAAAAGAAGAAAATAAAATTTGTCTTTTAAATTTTAACTATCAACTCATAACCTCATTGTACACAATTTATATGATTATAAAAGCTTGTCGCGTTAATCAATATTTAATTAAATTGAAACTTTAAAAATTGAAACTTAGCAGATTTTACATAATTAAATTAGCACTAGTTTAGTTACACAAGTAAATCGCGCGACAAGCTTTTATGTTCATATAAATTGTGTACAATGAGGTTATGAGTTGATAGTAAAAATTTAAAAGACAAATTTTATTTTCTTCTTTTTAGAGCATTTAAATAAAAGCTTTTTCTAAAAATGATTTTTTGCTTATAATTTATTTTCAGCTTTAGTCTTTGTGGTATAACAGATAAACAAAAAAAAACCTGTTTTTTTATTAAAAAATTGATAAATCTACAGATATTCGGGCCTTAGCCTTTTCTTCCATATCTTTATCTATATATATAAAATCGAAAGGTCACTCACTCATCACGAAATCTCAGAAACTACATGTGCTAGAAATCTCAAATTTTGCATAGGATTAATTTATAGGACATAGGTGCTAAAACGGGAATTTGCAATATTCGACTTTTAAGGGGTTGTTTTTGGGGTTGAAAGTTTGTATCAAACTTCGTTACTACAAATGCTAGGAGTCTTAAATTTTGCATGGACGTCACATATAGGACGTAGGTACTCATGGAGACAGAAGTTAATAATAACGTAGTTCACGCAGGCGAAGCCGCGGGCGGGCAGCTAGTTATTAATATTGTTTAAGTTAATTTTAAAAGTTTGCTGAAAGATAGGGGCTCAATGATGCCTCAACGAATCTTTTCTCTTTTATTACATGTTATCCTGACGTAGGGGAGCCCTATGTCCAGCAGTGGACGTTGAAAGGCTGATGGATGGATGGATAGATCCTGACGTTCTCTTTAAGGTTTTAACTTAAGGTCACGGCCACTGCATTATGCTCAGAAGGCAACGCTGTTTTCTTTTTTCAGGAAAATATACAGAGCATGGAAACTTAAATAATTCAAATCAATTCATTGTCCTGTACTGGAATGGAAATCCTAATTATAGTATATGCTGCTAGCCGCTATACGATTACGTCACCCAATCAAATTTGATAATGATATTTTATTGTGACGATACCCGTTATCTTCTGCTAGAAGTAATCTGCTATATTAAAATTCTGAAAACTTACTAAGTAACGTATAAATAATTGATGCGCTGTTTTTCCATATTTTTGGCTCAAATTCAATAAAATCGGATCGTCGATAGCTCGTGGGGGAGCATCTTCCAAATGTGGTCGTGGAACCAAAAATCCATTTGGTCCATACGATGTCACGACTATACCCTCTTGTTGGCAGTATGCCACTAAATCTAAGCTCGCATAAGTAGGGTTTACCTGAAAGTTTTATTATAAATCCATACCTATATTATAAATTCGAAAGTAACTCTGTCTGTCTGTCTTTTACGCAATCAGGACCGAACCGCTAATTTAATTGTGATAAAATACTCATATAGAGATACATGAGGGTCTCGAGATGAACATAGGATACTTTTTTTTCTCATATTTGTAATATTATCGATATATACTAATATATTAAAATACTTATTAATTTGACATGCAATTTATTCTGCCATGTTAATAACAACCGTCGCTAAGCAATCGAAAATAATTTCGAAATGATGAAAATTTGGATAGCTCCGCTCCACCTCAAGAATTTATCTTAGACCAAAAATGTATCTAGATATATTAGTAAGACCTTGACAACATTTATACCAACTAATTCTACTAACTAAAAGATGGTCCTAACTATAAAATATATAATTATATATCTACCTCAATTTGGTTAACCGCTGGTCGAATATTTCCATTCTTCAGTATCTTATTAATATGACTGCTGTTAAAATTTGCAACGCCAATTGATTTAGCTAAACCCATTTTTCTGACTTCCTCCATACCCTTCCAGGTGTCTACTATATCAAAATCTTGTTGGGTTAACTATAAAAATAATAAAATGATTTTCATGAAATAGATAAACGAGATATTTATGTTTATTTACCTGTTTATATTGGTAGGCAACGTTTATAAAACAGACGAAAGTTTTTAGACGTGAATAATTATGAAGATTTTAAGTATTGAAGTAAAATTTTGGAGAACAATGGAATGTTTAGGGATAAAGAAGAGAAAGAGAGAGAGGACTACCCGCTAGAGAAAAAACGTGAAGCTTTTTATGATTATATACCTTACAAAATATTCATTACCCCTAATAATATGAACCCATACTATAAAATAGAAATCTATACTAATATAATAAAGCGGAAGAGTTTGTTTGTTTGTTTGTTTAAACGCTAAGATCTCTGGATCTACTGGTCCGATTTACATTGTTTTTGTTTTGTATGAAAGCTGCATTCTTCAGAAGTGCTATAGGCTATATAACATTACATTATACATATAAACTAATATATTTTAAAGTACTTTCTAATTTGACATGCAATTTATTCTGCCATGTTAATAACAACTGTCGCGTCGCTACGCAACCGTTACCGCGACATTTTGATATTCATCCTTATGAAAATAAATGTAATAGTCACTTTCAGCAATTTATCTAGATTGAAATTATAGTTAACTGTATAACATTCTGTAATAAATAATTAAGGAGATGTCACTGATTCGAAATGATCTAGCCTTCGGGCGGCATAGTATGAGTATGACCGACGCGAAAATATTCTTATAGTTCAAGCAGGCGTAGCCGCGTCCGGGTCCACTAGTCTATATATATAAAAGGACTTGTCCTCACTGACTGAGGTAAGACGCACGCACAGCCGGAACCGCTGTGCGTAGAAACGTGAAATTTGGACAGTTATGTTTACTTTTGTAATCTGGACATCCACTAAGAAGGGATTTTGAAAAATTTTAACCCTAAAGGGGTGAAATAAGGGTTGAAAATTTGTATGGAAAAAAAATAAAACTGCACCGATTTTTATAAAATTGTAAATTCAGACTCTTAAAAATATTTAATTGAACACGTGTTTCACGGTTATTTAGAATTTACCTCCTAAGGGTGCCAATAAGGGGTTGAATGTTTATACAGAAGAATCTTTAAATCGCCACCGATTTTCATAGAATTTTAAATTTAGTCTCTTAAATATATTTAAATGAACATGTGTTTCATGGTTTTCTAGAATTCACCCCTAAATAAGCAAGCGAAGCTGCGTGCGTCCGCTAGTTTAATATAATAATAGAAATATCATATAATAGAATTCTTACCCAATTAGATGGTGTATGGATGAGATACAGATCTACATAGTCCACCTGCAGCTTAGTTAATGAGGCGTTTAAGGCTGTTAAAACCATTGAACTATTGTATCCAAAGTTTAGCTGAAAGTAAATTATTACCCAAAATATTACCAGTAGATCTCAATTAATATTAAGAATATTTGTAATGGATCTTTAAGAAGTAACTAAAAATTAAAAATTAAACAAATGCAAAAGAAAATACTGATAATATTTAAATTTATTATCTGTTTCAATACATTCCTTTTTGTACAAAACTAAATATTAATTAACAATTTTCATATTTTCTCTATTAGTAGATTACCTTAGTTGTAATAAACAAATCTTCTCTTTTTATAATACCTCGAGATAGCACATTGTTTATAGCATTACCAACGTCTTCCTCGTTTAAATATATGGCAGCAGTGTCTATATGCCTGTATCCTGCTTCTACAGCCCATATCACTGATTGTTCAACCTTATATATTTCATCTACCTAAAAGATTGTTTTAAAGATTTACCATGTTTTTATAAATGAGTATGCAGAAAAAACCTATTGTTAATACATTCCATTTTGCCTTATGGTGGTGGGAGTGGGAAAACGAAATTAATTAAATAAGGACCAACTATTCTTTAGAGATATCGAAAAATAAGTTATTTTTAAGGTTTTCTATTTTTTTTTGGTTTTACAGTGCAAGTCGAGAAAACTTAATGGCTATATCCTCGTCCCCTTCCCCAATTTTCAATTTCGGCCCGTGTTGGGTGATGGGTATCAACACCAACCACCAACGCCATTTTATTAGAACAGAGTCATATTAATAATATAAATATATTCTATTTCTCTGAGGGAATCTAACCTATAATCATAGGTTTACAGACAGACACTAGCGAACTACTTACAGTTAATATATATAGCGAAATATTTGATTATTTAAAAAAATAATAATTTGTATATAACCACAATCTTACCTTACCAAAAGTACCGAATCCAAGAGCTGGCATTTTATTACCATCGTTTAATAACATTTCTGGATAATCATTCGCGTACGCTACAGCCTGTATATAAATACATTTTTTCTATAATAATTTTAGATAAATTTATCGGTTAATTCACGTAGAAACATAAATAATAGATTATTCCTATAGCCTATCGCCGTCCATTCCAGAACGTAGGCCTCTCTCATCAAGCGCCAACCAACCCGATCTTGGGCTTCTCACATCCATCTGGTGCCAGCCACCTTCTTTAAATTGTCTGTCCATCGTGCTGCAGGGCGTCCTACACAACGCTTGCCTAAGCGCGGTCTCTACTCTAGCACGTATCGTCCGTGCCAGTGGCCACATGGCCGGCCCAGTTCCACTTCAGCTTCTATTAGATTCTATGCCAGGGAAACTCTGAGCATTGCGCGTATATTATGACAAATGTTGGGCAGTTTTAGTTTGACCTGAACGCCACATTGCAGAGCAGACAAAACAGAGATAACCTAATGGTAGTTCAAATATATTTGCCTCACAAGTGCAGGGTAATGAAGTTAATCCATTCCCTTTAATGGGAATCGAATCCACAATCATCAGCTGACCACGCTGTGCCACTGCGCCATAGAGGTTTTATTATTTATGTTCGTGTAAGTTAATAAAGAAATAACACAAATCTTACCGGAAGTAGCAATATACAACTTAATAAAATTAACATTTTTATTTGTCCTGTTCTACACAGTTCTGTTAAAACGTTGATTTTGTTAAATAAAAGACTAAATAGAATCAATCACTATCGAAAGTATTATATAAATACAAAAAGATATCTGAAAGATAGCGTTAAATATATCTCCTTATATTTTAGTATCATAATTTCAGTAATATTTTTTAAATCTGTATATTCTGGCTCAAATACTTGATTTTTTGCCTGTATTTTCCTTTTAAGTATATTATATTTGTATCGTGCATACAGCAGGGTAGGCAGAGGGTTAAGACACTCTGTTGCCTATTTTCCCCTGAATTCTGGAGGAATTTCATAAGTCAATCGTATATTGCTCATTTAGTGCAACAATAACGCACTTGTATTTTATTTTTTTTTAGATTCCGCACATAGCAGGGTAGGCAGAGGGAACCTTGGAAACTAGTGTTTAGAGGTATTAGTTCTCCACTTTCCGCCGGAACTTAAGTGGCGGAATTCAACGTCGCACTATGCCTCGAATCTTGGAGAAGATTTTTTAAAATCAATTAACAAACGAACACAAATACAAGTTTTACTTATTAATAATAAATTAATGCATAGAAAGTCAATGCATTATACTAGTGCTGTGATGATAACGTATCATAAACACACCTTTATGATACCACGTTGCTATGAAAACGTGAAATTACATATTTTTTTACTGATATAAGAATATTTAATTTTTTAGAAAGTGTGCGTTATATATTTTTAACATTTTTTTTCTGTTTCACGTTCTATCCCGCATATGGCAGGATAGGCAGAGGGATAGTGCTAAGACACCCCGTTCACCGCTTTCCGTGGAATTTTCGAGCCATTGTGTGTTGAGTGGCAGAAGAATTTTGAAAATGTAAATATTGATAAATAACAATTAATTTCTTCGAGTGAGAATCGAACCCATCCATGTTGGATCTTCACCAAGATCAATAGATATTGTATTTACTAATGCATAAATACAAAAGAAGCAAACATCTTTAATCCCACTTTATAATTTTAAGCTTAGATTGAGAAATAGTTTTTCTTACATAGTTTAAAACTATATAATTATTTTTACTTAAAATATTTTTTATACCAAGAGTTATTAAAAATACAAGAATAATTGAAATATTTATTAAAGTTAAATAGTATAAAAATACAATTTTCCTTGAAAAATTTACAAAATAGTTAATTTTATATGGTAAGTAATTGAATTAATTATCAATTCCAAAAGAATTATATAACTGCTCCACAGTTATTCCATAATAGTCCATAATAAATGCTTCAGCCGTTTCTCTATTAAAGCTATAAACACCAATATTTTGATCAAACTCGTTAATTAGCAAAACGTCTTCACGGGATAAGCTAAAGTTAAAAATGTCATAGTTCTCTTTTATATGCATTTTGTTGCTAGATTTCGGTATTGGCGTTGTTTTTCGATCGATCTGAAACAATAATGGAAACCCATGAGGCCAGCCTGGCACAAAGTGTGACTGTAAATGCGACTGGTTTTGGGTTCTATCCCCACTGGAGGAAGTGAAATATTTATTTAATTTATATTTTCATTTTTTCGATCTGGTGAGGCGTTGAGTTCCGTCACTAAGCACGGAATGCTCCCCGTATTCGACGGAAAATGAAGTGTCTTAACACTAGGTTCTCTCTGCCTACCCTTCTGTGTGCAGGATACAGCGAATATAATTAACAACCTAGAAAAAAGAACCTCAATATTTCCCGGGAACACAATAAAAGTTTATTTTTGAATAGGTAGGTTAACTTAGCTTATTTTTTTTAATACTTTTTAGACAATGTCCTAAAATTTGAATGTAGCCGAATTTGAACTTGGAAGAGATCCAGTTCAAATTTAGTAAAATAATTTTTTAATCCTTTTCTAAAAAATGATTTTTCCTAATATAAGTGTAGTTTATTCTATTAAATGAAAATCATTTTTAAATCTTACCAAATAACGTAGAAAAATTTGATTTGGGGTCTTACGATATTTCTTAGCCAAATTTACAAGTAGTGAATTATTAAACTGAGGTTCCAGCGTGAAGTTCTTGAAGGATCTCGGAATGGCAAATCCATGTGGTCCCATAGAAAGAATCTCGATATTTTCTTGCTGACAATATGCGACCAGAGCCAAATTTGCACGTGATGGATTTACCTGTATAATGAAGGACCAAGTGACCACTCCAATGCCCATTTTCGGCCGAATTTTTGAGGCGAAACTCAACGCCGCGCTTTGCCTTGTTATCTGAACGTGAACATGAAAATATTAATTCATTCCTCCGAGTGGGAATCGAACTCACAACCGTTGCTTTTACAGGCACTGTGCCACTGCACGACGAATTAATTAAAACAAACTACAGCGTGGAACTCCGTTATTAAATACAAAATGTTTTGAAAATTGCGTGGAAAGCCTGGTCAACGAAAAACCAAAAAAAGAATAACAATAACTGTGTTTGAAACAGAAAAAAAATTGATATTTTTTGAAAATCTTCATAAATTATTAAAATTTATTGAAAATCTATAGTATTCATGTATATATCTATATATCTTTGTGTAGGTTTATTTTTTTTTATTTTTTTTTTATATACTTGTTTGTAGTTGTTGTTTGTTATATCTATTCACACCCTACTCACTATTTATTTATTTTTTTGCGATTTTCAACGCCTCAAGGTTGCCTGGAAGAAATCGCTATTTCAGCGATAAGGTCGCCTATTGTACCATATTCTTTTACTTGTATTCTTCTATTTCTTTTTTGGGTGTACAATAAAGAGTTTTTTATTATTATTATTATTAATTTACCTCAATTTCATTAACAGCTGGCCGCACAGCACTGTGAGCCAGAATAAGGTTAATATGTGAACTATTAAAATTAGTCACGCCTATCGATCTCGCCAATCCCATGTTTTTGACTTTTTCCATTTCCTTCCAAATTGCCAGTATGTCGAAAACTTTATTAGTTAACTAAAAGAAAAATAAATAATAGTAGTAAATATTTACAATTACGAAAATTAAGTTTATTTTATGCTCGAATAATATAATACGTAGCGTATTAAATTTTAGATATGAAATCAAAAGAAAAAATAATAAATTAATTAAAAAATACAATAAATATTTTCAAAGACCCTCGTGGCGCTGGAATGAATGTGACTGTAACGCAAGGTTTGTGGGTTTGATCACCACTCGAGAAAATGAACTATTATTTATTAATATTTCAATTCTTCGCTATAGCACCAAGGCACCCGGCGTTGAGTTTCACCACTGCCTCAAAAAGTCAACGGAAATTGGAGAACGGAGGTCCGAACACTAAATTTCCTCATCCTACCCTGCACTGTGCGGGATGCAGCGTGAAGCTGATTTCATTTTTTTTTAATTATTTCAAAATTATAAATGTAGATTATACATAAATATATACTTACTACATTAGCCGGGGAGCGTATAAGATAGAGGTCCACATAATCCAACTGCAAGCGATCTAAAGAAGCCTGTAATTCCGTCAGCACGTCTTCTGGATTTCTAAGTCTGCTAAACTTGAAAAAAAGCAACTTGCATATATTTTGTTTGGTGAACGGATGACATATGACGAAATACGGATGACATACTACGCATGAGGGATACCAGGATGAACTAATATAAAATAAATAAAAAATGGGCTTCGTAACACAGGCACACAAACTGTAAACGCAACGGTTGTAGGTTCCATTCCCACTCGGGTGCATTTCCGTGATGGCAATATTCAATATTTCATTAGATATTTAATATTTTTCTGGCTCTAGTTATATATGGCAAAGCGAAGCGTTGGGTTCCGCTACCCGACAGGCAATGCCTCGAGAATATAGTGGAAAAAGGCGAATCTACCCGACCCCAGGTTCCCTCTACCCCAAGTACCCTACAAAAAGAAAAGAAAATAACCAGATTTACCTTGGAGATGATGAATAACTCTTCCCTCCCAACAATACCACGAGCTGTCACATTTTGAATAGCATTACCAACGAATGTCTCTGTTTGGTAAAATGGTGCTGTGTCGATGCTTCTATAACCTACTTCTATGGCGGTTATTATGGAATCTGTTGCTAAATCAAATTCTCTTTTCTAAAATAATAATGTAAATTTCATGTTTCTTACTTATAACACTAGAACTAGTGGTGCAGTCGTGCAGGGGCACAATTGTGGGACGTAACTGATTGTGGGTTCGATTCCCGAGAAAATAAAATATTTATTTAAATTAATATTTTCAATTCTTCGCTCTGAGGTTGAGACCAAGCGCGGCGTTGAGGTTCCGCCATTCAACGCTAGGTTCCTTATGCTTATCCTGCCATGTGCGGGATACAGGGTGAAGCTGTTATATTTAATTTTAATTTTTACTTATAAAACTTTTTTTTTTTACTTGATGATTTTTTTAGATGGCTGCTAAGACTTGCAACGTCTCTTCTTGTAGTTGGTATATTTATTTTAACAAGACAGACGTGGGTTCGTTCATTTCCCCACTCTGGTAAGAAGACAAAGGATAGCGAAGACCTTAGGTGGAAAGTGGGGAAACTATTGTCTTAACGCTAGAGCCCCTTGGTACTCTTTCTATATGCGGGATACAGCGTGAAGTTAAAAAAACTAAACAATTAAATAGAACGTTCAAAAAATTAAAAACTTACTGGAAACATTGTTCCAAATCCTATAAGTGGCATTGTGTTACCATCATTTAAAAACCTCACTGGCAATAAACTTGCTGAAATTTCGGCCTAAAAATTAAATTGTCAGTTTATAAAAAGAATAAAAGAGAGTATTTTAAAATAACTAAAAAATAAAAATAATAAATTTTATTATCTTTTGCTAGTTCTGTGTTTATATATTTAGTTTACTAATTTTAACTGGAAGCACATATATTAAAAATAAATATTAAAACTTACACTCAGTACTGCTATAGAACTCAACATAAGTATGAACATTTTGTACGGTCTTGACGATGGGACTTATTTTTAAAAGTAAAAATATACTTAAAATGTAAATTAATTTACATATAAGTTAATATATACTTATTATCGCTCAGAAGTGGTAAAATAATTAACTATTATATTGGTGCTGCAATTTCGTTAGAGCAGTTTTGAGGATAATATTATCCTATTTGATCCAGAGGGTGTCTAGAACAATGTCTGTCCGATATTGGTTTGTGGGCATACGGGTACGCGTCCCCGGATCCTCGAGCCGCCACTCTTATATCCTCATCCAGTCCGTTAGAATGGTGTCCTCTCTCCCCCTCCTCCTCCTCCTTTCTCCAGCTCCCTCCTTTACCTATCCTACCCACCTCTATTTTCCTCTCCCTTCGGTTTTTCCCCACAAAGGGGTTTTTGGAGGTCAGACGGCAGTCGCTCCACGAAAACCACAAACAGCCACATTATGGAACGAACCAACAACAGACTGGGTACGGCTAGGGCGTCGCCGCGAAACGACGCGCAGGCACATCGCCCTACACCTGCGACAAGTGGGCAAGGGCTACCGTGTCATGTACGGGCACGGCTAACGACGCTAGTACCCAGAAGGAAACTCCGCTTTGCAACGTGGAATATTGGCTCTCTAACCGGACTACAACTCGCAGATGTACTCATGAGACGTCGGGTCCAGTGTGCTTTCCTCCAGGAAACTCGCTGGAAGGGCAATAAGTCCCGTAACATCGGACAGGGTTACCGGCTTATAAACACTGGGTCACCTTCGGGTAGAAACGGTGTAGCGGTAGTGCTATCTGAAGAGCTACAGAATGGGCTCCTTGAAGTTGACCGTCGCTCCGACCGCTTGATGCGAGTGAGGGTACTGATTAAGGGCGTTATCACAAACTTAATCAGTGCCTATGCTCCCCAGGCGGGATGTAGCGCGGCCGAAAAGGAGACATTCTGGGAGCAGTATGAAGGGGTGCTACTTGTTGTGCCGTCTACCGAAGTGGTCTTAGTTGGGGGGGACTTGAACGGGCACGTCGGTAAGGCTGCTGAGCCGTATGAACGTGTTCACGGAGGTTTTGGGCACGGTCTTCGCAATGCAGAGGGAGAAAACATTCTGAACCTGTATTGCGTCTGATCTGGCCGTCGTGAATACATTCTTCCAAAAGAATTCTCAGCACCTTATCACTAATAAGAGCGGGTCCCACTCAACTCAAATAGATTACTTATTGACCAGACGGTGTCATATGGGCAGGGTAACTAACTGTAAGGTCATTCCAGGCGAAAGCCTAACGGCCCAACATCGTCTTCTTGTCATGGTCTTTAACGTCACTCCGAAGAAGAAAGTAGCCGAGAAACGTAGGCCTCGGATCAAGTGGTGGTTGCTGAATGGACCGATGCAGACCGACTTCCTGGCAGAGGTGAAAAGTCACGATCTTTCGACTAACGCCGAGACTGCTCAGGATGCTTGGGATCGGGCTCAGTCGGCAATCATTGTGGCGGGCAGGCGAGTTCTTGGCCCTTCTAGGGGAGGACGTGTCATCGACAAGGAGACATGGTGGTGGAATGACGAGGTGCAGGAGGTGACTCGTGAACAGAAGGCTGCCTTTAAGAAGTGGCAGGAATTCAACTTTCCTGAAGACAGACTGGAGAACACAGTAGCTAAACGTGCCTGTAAAAGAGCTGTAGCCAGAGCCCGCAGTGAAAGTTTGTCACCATTGTATGATAAACTTGAAACTGTGGAGGGGCAGAAGCTCATTTACAAACTGGCACGTTCCCCGGGGATAAAGTGACGCAAGATATCGCAAAATGTCTTTGCGTCAAAGATTCCCAGGGCACGCTGCTCTGTAGTCATGCCTCTGTGAAGGAGAGGTGGAGAAGCTACTTCCAGTAGTTGCTGAATACTCAGCACCCATGCAGTCATCACGACCCACCGCCTAACCTCGGACTTATTGCCCCAATAACCCTTAACGAAACACGTAATTGCCTTCGACGCATGAAGAACGGAAAAGCGGTGGGACCTGACGACATTCTGATCGAAGCGTGGAAATCGTTGGGCTCTCTTGGTGTGCTCATGCTAACTGACCTTTTTAACCATATCTTGAACACTGGTAAGATGCCGCATCAGTGGCGGCTTAGCTTTATTACCCCTATTTACAAAGGAAGGGGCAGTGTTCAAGATTGTGGTAGTTATAGGGGCATTAAGCTTATGAGTCAAACCATGAAGCTCTTCGAGCGCATGATCGACCTCAGGCTCCGCCGAGAGAGTATTATCTCTGAGTCTCAATATGGATTTCAGCCAGGATCGGGCACCATGGACGCCATTTTCGCCCTCAGAACTTTGATGGAGGCATACAGGGAAAAAAGGAGAGCTCTGCATGTGGCCTTTTTAGATCTGCAGAAGGCCTTTGACTGTGTGCCTCGCCAGTGTATCTGGTGGGCTTTGCGATCCAAAGGGATCCCTGAGGCCTATATTGAGATTATCAGAGACATGTACCACGAGTCCGCTTCTATGGTTAGGACTGCTATTGGTGACACTAGACCCTTCCCGATTACAGTGGGGGTTCACCAGGGCTCGGCTCTTAGTCCGTTCTTATTCAATGTAGTGCTCGATACTGTCTCGGCTCACATCCAGGACCAGCCTCCATGGCTGATGATGTATGCCGACGACATAGCACTTATTGCCGAGAACCGACTGACGCTGGAGCGTAAAGTGAACCTCTGGAAGGGTACGCTTGAGAACGGCGGTCTTAAAGTAAATGTGTCGAAGACAGAGTACATGGCCTGCGGGAGCCGGGACTCGAGCAACATCCTTATAGGTCCTGAGCCAGCCGTTAAGTCGGAGAAGTTCAGGTACCTTGGATCCGTTATGCACGAGTCTGGAGGCATCGATCACGATGTCCAAGGGCGGATAAGCGCTGCCTGGGCCAAATGGCGGGAGGTCACTGGTGTGGTCTGCGACCGCAGAATACCGCCCAAGCTCAAGGGGCTGATATACAAGAGCATCATCCGACCGGTTCTTTTATACGGCAGCGAATGTTGGCCGGCACTGTTTCGGCACACTCAGGAGCTTCACGTCACGAAAATGAAGATGCTGAGGTGGATGTGCGGCGTAACGCGGTCTGACCGCATACGCAACACATTCATTCGAGGTACAACACTTCCTTGGGGTCCGTGACGTAGCGGATAAGCTCCAAGAGCGTCGTCTGAGATGGTTTGGCCACGTTACGCGCCGGCCTAAGAACTATGTCGGATGCAAGTGCCTTGCTATATCAGTTCCTGGAGTGAGACCTCCTGGACGCCCAAGGAAGCGCTGGCTGGATGTCGTGATGCAGGACATGAGAGCCAATGGTCTAACCACCGAGGACGCAAAGGACCGTGCAAAGTGGAGTAGGTTGAGTAGGAGGGCAGACCCTGGCAATAGCCGGGATTAATGCCAGGAGGAAGAAGAAGAAGAAGAGTTTTGAGGATAATATTAGAGATAATAAAGTTGTGAAGACGAAAAAAACTGCACGTTACTTAGGGTAAGCCAAGGGAGCATAGTGTTAAGACACTAAGCTCCTAGCTTATTGCCGAATTTTTCAAGATATTGCGGCGCTTAGTTGGTTGAGCGGCGGCCACACTTTGCCTTGACACTAAAGCGAAGAATATTAAAATATTTCCCCCCTTAAAATACAGGTTTGTTCCTAACTTAGGGGGTAGGGAAACATTTTATACTGTGTAACTTGTACAAGCCTCGCTCATGTAACGCTTTGTTGTTTATGTAGTTACTTTCTTTTGTGGAAATAAACATTTTTATTTATTATTATTATTATGAAATATTTCATTTCTTCGAGTGGGAATCGAACCCACAACCTGTGTGTTTTCATTCCCATGCTCCCCTGCGTCACGACTGGCCACGCCGGCCTGGTTACATTTATTACTGTGTGATCTATGAACTATTATCAGCTTACATCTAGAATTTATTTCATCGATTTAGTTAGGTTGCTCTCTACTAAGTAAGATAAATAATTCATGAACATCAAAATTCATGAAAGGAGCCATCGAAATAGTGTCTGATTTTAAACACAACGAGCGGAAAGTGGAGAATGGAGTGTCTTGAAATTCTGTTTTCTTTGAAATAAAGTACGTGCTGTATATTCACAATATTCAATTATTCCAATTAATTAGAAAACTGAAATTCTTTTTTTTTAAAGAGATAGTATTAATTAATACATTTCACACTTCATTGACATAATTATATTATAATTTTCGTTTTAAATACTATAATTATAATTACCTTAAAATAAGTTCGAATTAATTTATCATTGTTATCTTCTTAATTAATAAACATTGAACAAAAGTTAATATCATAAATAGTATATGCACAAACTTAAACAGACACTAGAATTGTAGAAAATATCATTAAAATTACTTGAAAGTGAAGAAGAAGAAGAAGAATTGAAGAGTGAAGCCAGTCGTGGCGTAGGAGTTTTGACTGTTAACGGATCACAAGGTCGGGTTGTCTGGAAATCAAGTGTTAAGACATTCCGTTCTCATTGAGACACTTCTGTTCTTCACTTTCCACCGAATTCTATAGGTATTGAGTGTTGAGTGGTGGAAGCGAATTAGGGCAAAGATAATGAAAATGATAAATGTTTCAGAAGCCGTCGTAGCGCAGCGGCACAAGGGTGTGACTGTAACGCGACGGTTGTGAGTTCGATCTCCACTCGAGGAAGTGAAATATTTATTTACGTTTGTATTTCCATTTCTTCGCTCTGGTGTCGAGGCAAAGCGCGGCGTTGAGTTCTGCTAGTCTAGACGCAATGCCTCCAGAATTCGGCAGAGTGGGGAATGGAGTGGGGAGTAAAATAAAAATACAATCTTTGACTGAATAAATGAAAAATATCTTGAATTTGATAACGGTTCTTTAATAGTTAATAGATAAGCATTAATAAATTCACTTATTATTTTTTTTATTTTCTTTATTTTGATGAAATTAACAATCTTTTCTACAAGTTTTTGTATATGAAAGTATCGTTTTGAAGTCAGTTTATTTTTTAATTTATTTTTAAAGATTATTCATCTTTTAGGCACTAATTAATACTTAACTTGATTTAAAATATTTATTTATATTTATTTTATTATTAACTAGTGTTTATTCCCAGATTTTCATATAATTGTTTATAAGTTATACCGTAGTAGTACATAACAAAATTATTGCCGGCTTCTAAATCATACTGGAATACATGAACGCCTTGATTGTACTCGTTTATTAAACGCACTTCTTCACGAGTTAGAGAAAAATTAAATAAATCAAAATTATCTTTTATGTGTTTTTTGTTGCCAGACTTAGGTATCGCTATTATGTTGCGGTCGATCTGAAACAATGATATTTAATATGTTTAATAAAATAAAATCGAAAGGTCACTCACTCATCACGAAATCTCAGAAACTACATGTGCTAGGAATCTGAAATTTTGCATAGGAGTTACTTATAGGACGTAGGTGCTCGCTAAGACGGGAATTTGCGATATTCGATTTCTAAGAGGTTGTTTTTGGGATCGAAAGTTTGTATGAAACTTCGTTACTACAAATGCTAGAAGTCTCAAATTTTGCATAGACGTCACTAGGACGTAGTCATGGAGACAGAAATTAATAATAACATATTTCACGCGGGTGAAACCGCGAGCGGACCGCTAGTGTTTAATAAAATTAAATTTAAATAAATCTATCAGTTACCTAAACACCTATTATACTATTCACGTTGCCTGCACAAATTTGTTGATACAAATATTTCAAAAACTACAGAATCAATTTTGATGAATCTTCCTTTATTTAAACTAGTGCCGCTATCTGTCGCCCGCTTTAACTATACGAACATTAATTCAATATATTTATGAAAATATTGTCAGTTTAGAGGGTGAACTTTTGGTTTTATGAAAACCATTACAAACATAAATATATTTAAGAAATTTAGCACATGTACTTGAAAACCTAAATGGATCATCATACTCAAATATCATCCAATTCCTACATTCAACGTCACGTCAAAAGAGGGTGATACATGATGCCTTCTTCTTGGGCCCCGGCATATATAGCTATTGGAGAGTATTTTGAAAAACGATCTAGATGTATAGGCATTTGGTATTATACGGTCTTCCTCTTTACCCGTGGTTCTATACATCCAAAATAAAAAGAGAATAGTATCACTATTTACCCTAGAGAGAACGGAACGCAAATAGCTACATTTTCGACTCGTCCACTGTCATCGACCTCTTCTCATATGCATTTCGTGGGGTCCTCATGCTATATAGGTAACCAGTATATTTTAAATTGTGTTTTCGAAGGTCGAAGTCTTCTCCTAACTCCCTTACTTACCTTACCTTACTTTTCCTTCATAAATATTTTTTGACCATTCTTTCATCACTCATTCGTTCGACATGCCCAAACTATTTAAAAATCTTACCAAATAGCGTAAAATAATTTGATTTGGAGTTTTATCGTATTTCTCAGCTAGCTTAACAATTAATGTGCTATTAAAATATGGTTCTACAGAATTGTTCGTAAAAGGTCTTGGTACAGTGTATCCATGTGGTCCATAAGCAACAACAGCTATGCCTTCCTTCTGGCAGTACGCTACTAGATCCAAATTGGCAACTGATGGATTTACCTGATAAGGGTAGAAGGGGTGAGTTAATATATGGAGTAAAAATAAAACATCACGAAAGGCGTCCTTCAATACAAAAAAGCTCTAACTTGCTTAAAATTAATATAACAGTAACTTTAACAACGAATACATCAATACTTAAATTTAATATTACTATGCAATACGTCCCTTTTTTTGTGGGGGGAGTTAGTTAGTTATAGTAAAAACATATCGTACAATATATAAGCTGACATCGACAGCATTGATTGTCATTCAGAGATATAATTATCTTTTCATTTCTCTGCTTTAATAACAAGACAAAGCACTGCGTTAAGTTACGCCAATCAACACACACTGTGTCGAGTATTGGATGAGGAGTGGGGAATGGAGCATTTTAAGTTTTAATACTGGATTCCATCGCCTTACCTTATGCGTGGGATGCAGCGTGAAGTTCAAATTCAAATATTATAAGCATTCGTAGACTATAAGCACTTTTGAAGCTGCTTTAAGCTGATTTTTTTTTTAAACAAATGACTTCAACCTAACCTCAAATTCATTAACAGCCGGTGGTAGAGTACTATGTGCTAGAATATAATTTATATGTGAACTATTGAAGTTTGATACGCCTATTGATCTCGTGAGTCCCATGTGCTTGATTTTCTCCATTTCCTTCCAAATTGCCAGGATGTCAAAATCTTTTCCTGTAAACTATCAAATTATTAATTAGTAAGTTGTTAGGTGAGATCGTCATGGCGCAGGTGCACGAGAGAGTGACTGTAACGCGATTGTTGAGGGTTTGATCTCCACTCGGGGGAATGAATGATTGTTTATTAATATTTTCTTTTCGTCGCACTGGCACCAAGCTAAATTCCACCACTCAACAGGCAACTCCTCAAAAAATGCGGCAGAAAGTGGGGAATGGAGTGTCTTAACAGTAGGTTCTATTTGACTGCCTGAAGCTGATAAAATAAATAATTAGGTTAAATAAATAAATGACTTGAAACATTTTAAACAACATGTTAATAACAAATATTAATTTAATTTAATTTTTACCTCATTTAAAGGGGTGTGAATAAGATATAGATCCAAATAATCCAATTGCAATCGCTTTAAAGAAGCTTGTATTTCCGTTGTTACTTCCTCTGGATTCATTAGTCTGTCGAACTGTAAGTATTTGGTTATATTAGTTATTTTTAGGGTTCTGTACTGCAAAAGGTAAAAACGGAACCCTTATAGTATCATTTTGTTGTCCTTTTGTCTGTCTGTCAAGACTATTTATCTCCAGATCGCGTGGAGGTATCAGCTAAAACTAATATCATATATTTAAATATATGATCCCTTCTATCAAAATATATCGATTTTGCTGCATTTTCTATGAAATCCAAAGCCTGATATTTTCTGTGGACAGTAATTAAATTTGGTGCGAAGTGAGAACTTACAATACAACTAAAGGTAAAAATCCAAATCAAAACATCATTACTTTTTTAATCATGACAAACTTATATTTGTAGTTTCCCACAAAATGTACATATGGCCGCACACGTAAGTTTGTCAACTTTTATAAGGTGTACTTTACTAACCTGCAATCCTAAAATTGATACGGAAGCATCGGTGGGCGATTCACGCTTTTAATTGATAATAAACTGGCAACATATAACATTTGCAATGCCTACAGAATCCAGCGGATATTGGGGAACAGAAGTGTCTTAACAGGAACGGGGTGCCTTAACATTAAGTTCCCAAGTCAAAAACGACAACAATATACGAAACATAGACAACATTTTAAATATTTACAATGACACTTACTTTCGACGTGATGAATAGTTCCTCTCTCGTCACAACACCTCGTTCAGTCACATTCTTGATAGCCCTTCCAATAAATTCCTCCGTTTTATAGAATGCTGATGTGTCCACACTTCTATAACCAACTTCGAAAGCTGTGATTACTGCTTCAGTAACTAGATCAAATTCTTTCGCCTAAAAGTTATAACAAACTTTGAAATTTTTTATAATATACATACATACGTTTCACACACTTTTAGGGTTCCGTACTCAAAAGAAAAAACAGAATCCTTAAAGAATCACTTTGTTATCCGTTTGTCTGCTCGTTTATCTCAAGATTTATTGTAGCTATCAAACTTAAATTATTATACCCCTGTCTAGTGGATCTCTTGAAGCACTGAAGAAGATTTTAAGTATATTTTCCTCAAATACGGAACAGGTCGATCACGCATTCACAAAAATAATGTGACAGATTTCTTTTTAATTGTAATAAATTACTATTTATTATACAAAATAAGTATTAAAAATAATCCTGATTACACAATGACGACAATTTCTATTAATAACAGCTTAAATTAGTTTTAATAATTAAAATTTAACGAACTTACTGGAAAGAACGTGCCCAGGCCGACAAGTGGCATTTCATTTCCGTCATTAAGAAGCAACCTCGGCGAAAACGTTGCTTCTATTTCAACCTTTAACAAAATTAATTATTTATTTAACTTCACGCCATAACCTTGTGTTAAGATGCAGAAGTTCCACGACATCGCTTAATTGTGGAGGAACTCAACACCACGCTATTTCTTGTTAGCAGAGTGACGAAATGAAAATAAGACACTATCTTGGATGAGAATTGAACTCACGTCTACGATCAGACACTGTACTGTGCTTTTCTAATTTATATACTAAAAATAATCCCAAATATACATATAACTTAAATGCTAAATAAAATATATCTAATTTTTTTCTAATTAAAATCTTGGATGGTCATTAAATTCGAGCACGTCAGCATTTTTTTAAGCAATTCAGAAAGAAAAAAATGAACTAAAATATCTTTGCAAATTTATATCATTATTTTTTGTTTATTTAAGTGTTTATTTATTATCATAGAGCTGACGTTTGTGGATTGCCGAGTGTCGAAACAAACGCGTTTGCACTAGTGTCAGCTCAGAACCAGGAGCATTGAGTTATGGCACCTCGGAATGGACGGCAGCGTTGTTCCTTGGTCATCCAAAGTCGACTTCGAGGCAAAGAGAGCGCCCAGGAGATCCCGTGCCCTGTGCCCAATGGCGAAAACGAATGCTGGCTAAAGTTGCCAAGTCCCGCCTTTTAAGGCGTCCATAACTGATGAGTTCCAGACGGGTAGCTCTCCAGCTTCTCGAGCTCTAGCGATATTGAAAAATTATTATTTAAAAATATAAAATATACTTACATTAAATATCACAAGCGGACACAAACACAGCATAGGTATCAGCATTTTGAATGCTTTCAATGATCTTACCTAAATTCGACTATAACGTAGCATTAATATCTCTTTACTTACATATATGCTTATGCATATATATGCATTAGCATATGCATATATGTAATATCAGTCTGTATATATACATAGATAACAAATATGTTTATTATCACCATATATTATTTAAAATTATTATAACTCTTGATACCAACTGTGGCCAGGATACGTGTATCCATTGACATACCCTATTAGGTAATTCTTTACAAGAATGAATATTTTTTTTCTGTTAGTCATTAATTTAGTTTCTGTCGTGTTTATTTGAAGCCCTACTGCATTGCTTTCTTTGGCTAATTGATTCAGCATTTCTTGTATCGGATTGTCATTAATGGCCATTAATACCAGTCATAGGCTTATCTCAGATGATTTAATACTGCTCCATTAATATCTTTTCATAGTACATGAGAAGGATTTGACAGAGTGCATAATAAAATTTTATTATGACGACAATTTAAACATAGCATATTTTTACAAATTAATATTAAAATTAATTATAACCTGTGTGTATATGTATTACTGTATTAAGTTTAATTAATTATTAATATAACAAAGATTTCAATAACAAAAAATACTTATAAAATTATATATTTATTGGACACTCTTCCCATAATAGTACACGACAAATCTGACTGACTGCATAACAACATTTTATTATGACGACAATTTAAACATATCATAATACTAGCGACCCGCTCACGGTTTCACCCGCGTGAACTATGTTATTATTAATTTCTGTCTCCATGGCTACGTCCTAGTGACGTCTATGCAAAATTTGAGACTCCTAGCATTGGTAGAAATGAAGTTTCATACAAACTTTCGACCCCAAAAACAACCCCTTAGAAGTCGAATATTGCAAATTTCCGTCTTAGCGAGCACCTACGTCCTATAAGTAACTCCTATGCAAAATTTCAGACTCCTAGCACATGTAGTTATTGAGATTTCGTAATGAGTGAGTGACCTTTCGATTTTATATATATAGATTAATAACAATAAAACTCTTTATTGTACACCCAAAAAAAAAGTAATAGGAAAATACAAATAAAAGAATATGGTACAATAGGCGACCTTATCGCTGAAATAGCGATTTCTTCCAGGCAACCTTGAGGCGTTGGAAATTGCAAGAAAAAAAAAATAGTGAATAGTACTAACTATATAAAAAAAAACTACACAAAGATATATACATACATACTTAAATACATATCATATATTTGCAACTTAATATCAAAATTATTAAAATTAATTATTATCTATTAAATTTTATACAAATTGTTTAAATTAGAATTAAATTGTGGTTTTTTAATTGTTTAATTATTTGTTTAGATTTTGATAACAATCAATATTTAATGAATTCCCAGAGAATCGTATATTTGTTGGACACTCTTCCCATAAAAGTACATGACGAGGGCTTCACTGACTTCAATTGCATCTTTATTTGTATATACTCCCGCATTCTGATTGTACTCGTTAATTAAATAGACTTCTTCACGGGATAAACTAATATCAAATATATCTATGTTTTCTTCCAAATGGTCTTTATTACCAGACTTAGGTATCGGTACTATGGATCTGTCGACCTGAAACAATGTATTTTGAAATAATAATTAAACTCAATCATTATAGTTTTTTTTTATGGTAGATAGGCAAACATTTGTCCGCTATCTGTCACCTGGTGGTAAGTGACGATACGAACGATGGTGGAGCATGCTTGCCTAGGTAGTGCCTATTCACTCGTTCTTTAAAAAGGGCCAAGTTATACTTGTTGGGGAATAGTTCAGCAGGCAGGGAGTTCCACTCTTTAGCCAGTCATTGTTAGTCAGTAATTGTTTTCGAAACAACAATATTAATAGTAATAACACTAATTTTAAAATAGATTTTTTTGTGTCACGCTGTATCCCAAGTGCATACAACAGGGTAAGCAGTGTACGTAATGTTAAGACACTCCGTTTCCCATTTCCCGCCAAATTCTGGAGGCATAAACATATTACTGATATTTTAAATTAAATTAAAACCACTCTATACTATTCAGTCGGTATTTTAGGGCACAGATAAAGAACAAAAGGAAAAATATATACATAATAAAACGTATTTACAACAAAGTAAACAACAAAATTAGGTTCCAATCAACCAATGAACGATAAAATCATTACAACAACGCTGCGAATTTTGTTGTAGTTTTAAAAAAAATTGAGCTATTATAAAGGAAGGCCGTCGTGGCGCAGTGGCACAAGACCCCCACTCGAAGAAGTGAAATATTTATTTACGTTTATATTTCCATTTCTTCGCTCTGGTGTCGAGGCAAAGGCGAAGCTAGGCGCAGCGTTGAGTTCTGCCACTCAACACGCAATGCCTCCAGAATTCGGCAGAAAGTGGGGAACGGAGTGTCTTAACACTAGGTTCCCTGTGCCTACCCTGCTGTGGGATACAGCGTGATGCTAATAAGTAAAATAAAGGAAACAGTCATTTTTATACAATGTTAAATTATCATTAGAACACTAGTACATACACACAAAAGAATCTTACCAAGTAACGCAAAATAATTTGATGTGGAGTCTTCTGATATTTCTCAGCCAGTTCAACAATTAACGAGCTATTAGTGAATGGTTCCAGTGAGGTGTTTGTGAAGGGTCGTGCCACAGAAAACGCGTTTGGTCCATAAGCAATGACAACAATCCTCTGTTTTTGGCAGTATGCTACTAAGTCCAAATTTGTAATTGATGGGTTGACCTGTACAATAAGAAATAATAATAAATCAGATTCACGCTGTGTCCCACATAAAGCAGGGTAGACAGAGGGAACCTAGAGTTAAGATACTCCGTTCCCCAATTTCCATCGAATTTTTCAAGGCATTACGTGACGATTAGCGGAATTTAACGCCGGACACCACGACGGCCTCTTCTAGAATAATAAACAAATCAAGGTCTAACCATTGAAACAATAACAATTTTCATTTATTTCACACATCACCCGATAACATAATAGGTGTCGTTTTTAATTTTTCTCCTTAAAGCCTTAAATGTTACATATTAATAGATGGTGGCGGTAGTGCTTCGCCTTTCCTTGCTTGAAAGTAGAAATGGAAATCATTTAAATATAATAATTAACAGTACAAACAGTAATTTAAACGTCGAATCAAAACCACAAAGCACTGAAAACAAATTGCCAAGAATTTTAGTCTTCGAAAATTTTTATCTATAAAATTCCATATTACTTCAATTTCATTAACTGCTGGGGGAACTTCACTGTGGGCTAGAATATAATTTATGTGTGTACTATTAAAGTTTGACACGCCTATTGATCTGGCAAATCCCATGTACTTGACTTTCTCCATTTCTTTCCAAATAGCCAATATATCAAATAGTTCCATGGTTAGCTGTAAAGAAATAAATAAAATGGATATAGGATAAAAACGCAAATTTTGTTTATCACATTATAAATAAATAAATTATTCTTAAATGTAATGTAAATTTTGAAAACACAGGGGTGCGAAAGGTTGGGAACGAGGCAAAACACGGTGTAGAGTTCCTCCACACTCAACAGGGAACAAAAGTGTCTCAATGAGAACGGAAAGTCTTAATATTAGGGCTACCCTAATATGGGAGGGATGCAGCGTGAAGCTAAAAAAAAGAAAAACTTACCAAATTATATGGATAATGAATAAGATATAAATCCAAATAATCTAACTGCAGTCGTTCTAAAGAGGCCTGTATTTGTGGTAGCACGTCTTCTGGATTCGAAAGTCTATCAAACTGTAAAAATTTAAACATTAGAACATATATTATACAAATTATAATCACTTGAGAGCGTATATGGCAAAGGAACAGATCCTAGATCTGAACATGATGGTTGTAAGCTCAATAGTCAACTCGAGTAAATGAGTTATTCTCATTTCTCCACTTAGGACTACCACCCAACACATTATATCTCGTATACGGGTCGAAAGCTGAGGACAGAGTATCTTGGTTTTAGATTTTCTTTGACAAAATATATAAGACATGAAGCTAAAAACATCTTGATAGTGTAGTGATTAGCTAAACTAAGCTAAGGGGACTTAACAGAAGAAATAAATTTACTATATCCTTATAATTACAACCAAGCTGATTTAGAATGGATGCAGTTTCATATGATAAAACTTCTATGACATGAGTATCATTGACATGAAGCTTGGTTGGTGTACAGTCTATTATATTATTTAATTCTTCTTTAAATTAAACTTTAGCATAGAGGAAGACATAATGAGTTTATAACAATAAATAAATATATACCTTGGAAATAATAAACAATTCTTCTCTATCTACTATACCACGTTCTGTCACATTTTCGATAGCTCTTCCTATGAATTCTTCTGTTTCATAAAATTCAGACGTATCGATGCATCTATAACCAACCTCAAAAGCAGTTATGATTGCTTCGGTGACTTTGTCGAAATCTCTTTCCTAAAAGTTAAATAATTCTTATATATTTTATATTAAATTTGATGACCAGAATGGTGACTGACAGCATAATTATGATCCTTATTTTTTTTATATCTGACATAGCGGAGCAGCTGAAAGGAATTCTTTTCCAAGATATTGGATGTTAAATTTCGGATTTTAACGCCGCGTTATGGCCGCGTGTTATTAAAGTGGGACTAAAGTATAATGTTAAAATTTTATATAAAATTTACTGGAAAAAGTGTGCCCAGTCCAATACGCGGTATTTCATTTCCATCATTCAGAAGTAGCGTTGGCGTTGGCCAAAATTTTGCTGCTGTTACAATCTGTAAAAGGAAATCAATTTTGAAATTTTTATCGAATCAAATATTGAAATTAATTAAGCAATATAATATTTTTTTAACTAACTGGAAACTATAGGGGGAAAAAATATGGTTAATATTTAGTGAAACGTGAACCAAAAAATATATAAATTCAAAATATTAAAATATTGAAATTTCTTACATTAAATAAAGTTAATACAAAATATGAACTCAAAAGTAACATTTTTATTTTTTTATCAAATAATTTATAAAATAACGATGAAACAGTTTTCTTTACATTTTTATATATGTATGTGAGAACAATTATTTATTATCTGCAAATATATGTACAAACCAAATTTAAATTTATGTATATAATATTCAAATTTGATTTTCTTTTTGTTCATCTATTTTCTAATCTAATATATGCCTAAAATTCGACAGAAAATGAGAAACGAAGTGTCTTAACACTAAGTTTCCTGCCTACCCTGCTGTGTGCGGGAAACAGCGTGAAGTTCATTTATTTTTTATTTATTCCTCAAGCAAAGTTGTGTAACATTTGTAGTATTTTTTATAAACAATTAAGTTGCTTTTAATATTTTACAGCAAGGCTAAATACGATAACACGAAAATTGTATTCAATTTGTAATTAATTAAATGCCAATTTTAGTGTTATCGTAAAAAAAATACAAGTTATTTATAAGGAACGACGTCCGGGGCTACCATATTCAAATTTATTGTAGTTAGATTGTCAGTTTTTGTACAAAACCTTGAAATATCAAAATCATGAAATATCAGATAATTCGTATCAGCAGGATAGGTAAAGGGAACCGAGAAACATAGTGCTAAGACACTCCGTTAACTTTAAGACATTTTCATTCTCCACTTTTCGCCCAATTCTGAAGCTAATGCGTATTGAGTGGTGGAACCCAATGCCGCGCTTTACCTCGTTACCAGGGCGGGGAATATGAAAATATCAAAAAATATCAAATATTTAATTTCTTCGAATGGGAATCGAACCCGAAACCTGTCGCATTCGCAATCGACTGGCAATCAATCAGTTTTTAATAATATTATGGTATAATTTTTTTTTAATAAATATTTATTAAAAAAAATAATACCATAATATTATTAAAAAATTTCGATAACGATGGAAAGGTAAAATAAAACAATTATCCCATAAAAAAGTGTAATAAATATTTAATTAACTCAGAATTAATAATTAGTTTAATTACAATAAAGTTTTCAATATTGACTATCGACATTTCCTTCACCGCCGTTAATATAATTGTTGAGTTCTTCTTTGTCTGTGCCATCTAAAGGATATACTTTTGCATTCGTATTTAGTTCATTTATTAAATATATATCTTTTTGTGAAAGTTCGAAGTCATATATTTGTATGTTTTCTTCTATATGCTCCTTACTTATTGATTCAGGGATGGGTATTAGACCACGATCAACCTGCAATACAAATTAATTTAAATACATGTATGTATGTATCTCTTAACAAATTTAACTAGTATAGAAATATCTGGATAAAAAGGCTTTTAGTTAAGAATGATATTTTTTAGCACGTTGTATCCCGCATATTTCAGTGTAGACAGAGAGGGAAGCTAGTGTTAACACTCACTTCGCACTACCCAATTTTAGAAGTAATACGCGTGTTATCAGAAAAATTGAAAAAAAATTACTCTTTCAAATGAGAATTGAACCCACTACCATATCGCCACGACGACCTCTACTTACATATATCTCTATAACTGAAAAAATATATTACCAAATAACGAAGCACTATTTGAGCCGCAGTCTTTCCATACTTCGAAGTTAGATCCACCAATCTCTCGTCATCAGGCGTAGGTGATATGACATTGTGTCTGAATGGTCTTGAAACAAGAAGCCCGAATGGTGCGTAAGCCATCACAGCTATATCTTCTGCTTGGCAATAGGCAACTAGGTCTAATTCTGTGAAAGTTGGACTAACCTGAAAAAGTACGTTTCAATTTTGCTTTTAATAAACCCATTTCTTTTCTCTATTTTATATTTACAAATATAGAAAAAAATATTAAATTCTATTTTATACTATATTATAATAAATTTTATGGACTAAATTCTGTAAATATTACAGAATAGTACGTACATATTCTAGGTATACATATATTTCGCTAATATCACATTGCTTAAAAAAACTATTAGGAGGCACTTGATTTGGATTCGATTCCCATTCGGTTCATATCCTCGCTCTGGTAACGAGAATCCTCCACTCTCAGGAACACGCAACGCCTCCAGAATACGGTAGAAAGTTGGTAATGGAGAGTCATAGTGGAATACGAAGTTTTCATTAGGTTCCCATGTTCCCTCTGCCTATCCCGCTATGTAAAACTTACTTCAATTTGGTTAACAGCTGGTCGTACGTCTGAGTAAGTTAGTATTTTATTTATCTGTGCGCTATTAAAATTTGAAACTCCAATTGACTTAGCCAGGCCCAGCTCCCGAGCTTGCACCATTCCCGTCCAAAGATCTAAGACATCGAAATCTTCATGCATATCGGACTGTAAGTAAAAAAATAATTAAATAATAATTTGACATATTACATATTAATTCAATTAATTTCATTATTTTATTAATTACTTACTTTAATTTTTAAGTACAGATAAAATACTACTAAATAATTTGAAATTGTAATATAATTTCCTAAAAATTATTTTTTTCTTTTTTTGCGACGGCTATAGATTCGATCCCCACACAGGGGAATGAGTAATAATTTATTAATATTTTCATTTCTTCGCAATAAGGCAAAAGTCTGGCATTGAAAACCTCCACTCAACATACAATCGGAAAAGGAAAATTCGGCAGAAAGTGGGGATCGGCGAGTCTTAACTATATGTTCCCTCAGCCTGTACGCAAGCAGGTTACAGCGAGAAGTCGATTTGTTTTTTTTCTACGTATAATATATTTTAGTACGGACATTAAAAATATATAAAAAATGTCAGTCAGTCGAAGCAAAAAGTAAAAAATACCCCCAATCTTACCAGGCTCAATGAAAATTCTATTAGGAATAGGTCGACGTAGTCCAGTTGCAATTTAGCTAGATCTCTCTCCAATGCCGGCACAACTCCGTAGGAAGTATTAACATTCGAATCCAACTAAAATCAATAATATATATGAAAAATAAAAGAAGAGAGTCAGTCACTCGGCTAGTCATGCCGCAGGGGCTCAAAGTGGAACTGTAAACGCGACTGGTTGTGGGTTCGATCCCACTCGAGGATATGAA
This sequence comes from Heliconius melpomene melpomene, assembly GCA_000313835.2. Classification (NCBI taxonomy): domain Eukaryota; kingdom Metazoa; phylum Arthropoda; class Insecta; order Lepidoptera; family Nymphalidae; genus Heliconius; species Heliconius melpomene. The sequence continues at coordinate 82,763 of HE671110.1, read as the reverse complement.
ATATTTATTTAAATTAATATTTTCATTTCTTCGCTCTGGTGTCGAGGCAAAGCGCAGCGTTGAGTACCGCGATTTAACACGCAATGTCTCTAGAATCGGCGGAGAGAGAAAGAAAGTGTCTTAACACTAGGTTCCCTCTGCCTACCCTGCTGTGTGCAAGATTTATAAAATAATGCATAAATTAGTATTAAATATTATATTCTAATAGTGTCTTAAATCTCATAATTCATTATCATAGTAATATTTGAAAAGTAAACAATTTATAAAACGGCAAGAAGGCACAAAAATGCATTAATAAATAAAACAAGTTAATGTTTATAATATACGCGTAGAATGTTATTAGAAAATAACTATTAAAAAGGTCTCTCACTCGTTTATACCGTCCTAGTACACAATGTTTTAAGTTGTAGGATACAGTATCGACAAAAGTTTCGACATTCCAGCAATTACGCTGACTAGAGCAATCTATTTATTTACTAACATTTACTAGGCGGTATACTGTACGCAGAAAATGCATACAAAACTCGTAGGAAATAAATTGAATATATTACGTTTTATTTACTTCCTATACGTTTATGCTAGCCTGGTATGCAATGTTATGAATATAGTTGTATATAAATTTACAGATTATATATATTTTAAAACACTTTGGCCGTCGTGGCGCAGCGGCACAAGGGTGTGACTGTAACGCGACGGTTGTGGGTTCGATCCCCACTCGAGGAAGTGAAATATTTATTTACGTTTATATTTCCATTGCTTCGCTCTGGTGTCGAGGCAAAACGCGGCGTTGAGATCTGCCACTCAATACGCAATTCCTCCAGAATTCGGCAGAAAGTTCCCCACTTCCTAAAGTGTCTTAACTCTAGGTTCCCTCTGGCTACCCTGTTGTGTACGGGTTTACAGCGTGAAGCTAAAAAAAATTAAATCTCTTTCTCTATCATAATACCCTAGTACACAATCCTATAAGTTGGGGGATACAGTATTGAATAAAAGTTTGACCATACATACATACAGGTTTTATTTGTATCAACTTGCACTGATAGGGAGAGTTGTATGTCAACTCGTTTAAAACAACCTCTTGCTTACGTATGAGTTCCTAGTATTCAATGTTTTGGTTTGTAGGGAATAATAATAATAAAAAAACGCATCCATGTTTTGTTGAAAATATTATAATATTTTAAAAAAGCTATGTTTTTTGGTTATTTTTGTTTTTTTTTTATAAAAATTATCTTTTAATTATGAATTTTACGTTAAAATAAATCTTTATTTTTAGAAAGAAACCTTTATATTTTAAAACTTAGTATATACTTAGTAAAAATAATATTTTAAAATTATCACTAAATTGTTGCCAGTTTGAGGAAAAGTAGAACTTTTAATGCCTTTTAAGTAAAAAAACTGGAAGAATCTTTGAAATTATTAGTAACTTTATAAAAAAAAATACTGATGAACTAGAAAAGATTTCTCACAGCAACATAAGAAAAATGGGACAATACCAGCTCTGGGTCCCTAATTTTGGACTAAAAATCCCCACAAAATCGAGACGCCTGGCAACACTGCAGATTTAAAAATAAACAAAATTACATTTTCTTACCGTAATAGTTATAAAAAGTTCATTCCTCATCACCATACCACTGCTGGTGACATTGTTAATAGCTTCACCTATCTGTACATCATCATCGACGAAAACTGCCGTATTGAAATGCCTGTAACCGGCTTCCACCGCCCAAATTATCGCTTCCTGGATATCTACCATATCGGATATCTAAAAGATAGATAAATTATACGGAGATAACTTGTTTTTTAAATGTTTATTGTGAAAACAGTGTCTTTTTTCTTTTTGGTTGGCAAGGGGAGTCTGATTTTAACTATGACGTGATGATGCACGTCGAGTGGTGGAACTTAACGCCGCGCGTTGTCGTTTTGCTAGCCTACTCTAATAAAAAAGGAAAATATTTCTTCTTTCTAAGTGGAAATCGAATCCACAATCATGAAGTTGACACAACGGCAGTTGTTAACAGTTAATTCTATGCCAACTACTTCCATATCCAAATTTTTACAGAACTTTATAGTTTAAAATTATACTAATACTATTAAATAAATAATAAATCTTGTACAAATAATATTAATCTATATAATTATATAAAATCGAAAGGTCACTCACTCATCACGAAATCTAAGAAACTACATGTGCTAGGAATCTGAAATTTTTGCATAGGAGTTACTTGTAGGACGTAGGTGCTCGCTAAGACGGGAATTTGCAATATTCGACTTCTAAGGGGTTGTTTTTGGGGTCGAAAGTTTGTATGAAACTTCGTTACTACAAATGCTAGAAGTCTCAAATTTTGCGTAGACGTCACGAGAACGTAGTCATCAACGTAGACAGAAATTAATAATAACAGTTCACGTGGGTGAAACTTCGAGCGGGCCGCTAGTAAATTATAATCTAATTCATTTTAATATCATGGGACCAAGAACAACAGCCAGACCGAGAGAACCTAGTGTTAAATCACTTCTTCATTTACAAAAATGTTAAAAATACAAAAGAAAAAGTATTTAAAAGAGAACATCACAAATAAAGGAAGTAAACATTATTTTAGTAAAAGCACGCTGTATCCGCAAGCAGCAAAACTCAGAATCGACATCGGTCGATAATTTTAAGTAAGGCTTTAGTCGTCACTTTTATATATTAGCACAACCTTGGTTTGCTTCTACACACTTGCTCAAATATTAAAAAAGTAAACTAAGAAATTAGTAAAAAAACCTTATTAGAATTATCCATATCTATATTATAAATTCGAAAGTAACTCTGTCTGTCTGTCTTTTACGCAATCAGGGTCAAACCGCTAATTTAATTCTGATAAAATACTCATATAGAGATACTTGAGGGTCTCGGGATGAACATAGGATACTTTTTTTCTCATATTGGTAATATTATCGATATATACCAATATATTAAAATACTTATTAATTTGACATGCAAATTATTCTGCTATGTCAATAACAACTGTCGCTATGCGACCGTTACTATGTGGCTATTTGCCAAGTTTGTTGTTAGAAAACGTCACCCAAAATGAGCTTGCTTAACGCATCTCTCTATTGAAAACTGAAAATAATTTCATCAATATATTTAATAAATATTCGTATAGTTCAAGCGGGCGTAGCCGCGTTCAGATCCTCTAGTAATAATTATATAATTATTATATGACTAATAATAAAAACTCACCTTAGTAAAAGTACCTAAGGCGATGGCTGGAATATTATTGCCATCATTTAATGTTCTTACATATTGAGACCTTTCATCCTGTATGAGCATACTGGCTTCTAGCTTTAGAGAAAATTAAATTGTTAGACATAAAACACATAATAAATAATAAATTTAAATAAAAAACCGGTTAAGTACGAGTCGGATTCGTAGACCGAGGCTTACGTACCAATTTCAGGGTGGTGGGTCAACGGGAAGTATGATCTATAGTGTGTTTCCCGTTGACATCGAGATAAATGGTCTTGACAGACGGACAACAAAGCGATCCTATGGGTTCCGTTTTTTACCCATTTAGGTACGGAACCCTAAAAAAAATATATAATTAATTTAAAAAAACATTAATTACTTACAGATAAAATAATTGCCATAAAATTTAATATTGAAAATAACATTTTTACTTTAATTAAAATTTCACTTTATTAAAAGAAAAATAAAAGTAGTGCCAAACCACTTTACTAAAAGACGTCTAAATATGAAATACGGTATTTATAAATATGCCTTATCTATATATTTAATTAGATTTTTATATTTCTTTCGTTTATGTAATTGAAAATTGATTAACTTTAAACGGTTATAAATGGTTTTGTTAATTTATGCAGTTATATTTTAACATTATTAATTATCCTGATTCTAACGGTATTGTGTGTTGAGTGGCGTAACTCAACGCCGCCCTTTGCCTGGACACCAGAACGAAGAAATGGCAATTTAAATTAAAACAATTATTTCATTTCTCTGGCCTGGTAAAATAAATTCATCATCATCATCATCATCATCAACAGCCATCTTTTGTCCAATGCTGGAAGTAGGCCTTCCCCAATTCTCGCAAATTATATTATAAAAATAATGAATGAAAGAAAGTAGTGGCAATGTAAAAACTTAAACTTTACTTGGCTACCATTTTGTAGACACCTCTGTAAATCAAAACACGACGTACTAGGATAGCAGACGTAAACAAGAGTCATTCGAAGTGTATTCACTCATCAGCAAACAAATCAATACGTGCGCAGCTAAAATACAGCCTGAAGGAATGTTTTTAAATACAAACAAAAATATCCTTTATTGCAAATATATAGAAGTTATTTTTGTTTAAATTATATGACATACATATGACTTTATGATTTGTGGCCGCACAGTGTAAATATCAACAAGTGTCGGCCATTTTTCAATTATTATACTGATTTGTTTTTTTTATACTGTAAGTTTGTTTATAATTTTTGAATATTTGAGTTCTGCCACTCAACACGGAGTGCGTCCAGATTTCAGCGGAAAGTGGGGAACGGAATATCTTATTACTTATTTATTATTTATTATATTTTTGCAAGACAAAAGACAAAAGATGGCTGTTGATGATGATGATGATGATGATATTTTTTGCTGTTGCCATTTATTTGTCACTGTGTAAGTTTTACTGTAGATTATTTATCTATGAAATTAACTTAAGAAATAATAAAGAGAAGAAATGTGAACAAAACCATAGAAAATTTTAAGTATAATATAGAGCACATCCCCTTTTACTACTATGAAATAATAAAGTGATATGTAATATTTTTATACAAACAATAATAACTCTTTAGGATATTACTTTAAAATCTATTTTAATATGTTTGGTTACCGCCTAGCATAGAATTGTATATAATATCGATGACTAGGGTAGCAGTGAATACAGTTTGAATATACTCCTGCATATTTATGATGTTCTAGTAATGAATGTTTTGGTTTAAGGCTTGTAGCTAGACAAATGAATGAATGAACTTGAATGGACAGAGCCTTGTTTGTTTGCTTGTTAAAGGAAAATAAGCTTAAAAATAAAAGAAATATAAATGAAATTTAATTTAAATTAAAGATATTTTATTAATTCTTTTTAAATTAAAACCATTCTATATAATTTGCTTACTTATTTTTTTTAGATACAAGATTAATTTAAATATTAAATCAAAAATACTTTATTACACAAAATTAAATTACAATTTGGATCAGTATAGTGCCAAACAAAGTGTCTTGCTATGTCAGCTCCTGGAGAGAGACCTCCCGGGCGCCCAAAGAAGCGCTGGTTGGATGTTGTGATGCAGGACATGAGGACGCAAAAAACTGTGCAAAGTGGAGTAAGTTGAGTAGGAAGGCAGACCCTGACAATAGCCGGGATTAATGCCAGGAGGAAGAAGAGTGCCAAACAAAGGCGGCCTCACTAAAAGTGACCTCTTACAGACAACGTTTATTAAGCTTTAACTTTTTATTTTTTTATTTAATATCATGTTGTATCATCAGATATATGTAAATCTATTAAAAAAATATATTTTTTTGAAATATATATATTCAAATTCATAATATTCTTTATTCAAATAGGCAATTATTATAAGCACTTTTGAACCGTCGAATGAACATATGAACAAAAAGCTACCACCGGTTCGGAAGCCAGTTCTGCTGAGAAGAGCCGGCAAGAAACTCAACAGTTGCTCTTTTCAAAGTCAATGGTACAATCTATTACATTAGTTGGCAGCTATCCTGCATTACATTCAATAGACATTAATTCCATACATGTTTATCCTCTAAATATTATTGAACAGTGTAATACGCTTTACTTGTTAGAATTTTTTTTACAGATATTTTAAATTTTGATAGTGGCAAACTAAGAATACACTGTGGAATTTTATTATATATGTTTATTTTGACAAAAAGGTATATTAATTATTTTGTTAACAGTATAAAATTTTAGAAATAGTTGTAACATTACACCCATACGAATAGTTAAACAACTCATCTGCAAGTGACATATCGTCGTTTACGTACACTTTCTCGTTTTTGTTGAATTCATTTATAACGTAAATGTCCTCTTGTGTAAGACTAAAATCAAAAATGTCTATATTCTCTTCAATATGATCGATGTCAGTAGACTGTGGTATTGGAATGGTGCCTCGATCGATCTAAAATAAAAATAAATTAAAAAAAATCAGCTTCACGCTCTATCCCGCACATAGCAGGGTAGGCACACAGAACCTAGTGTTAAGACATTTCGTTCCCCACTTTCCGCCTAGTTCTGAAGGCATTGCATGTCGAGTGGCGGAACTCAACGCCGCGCTTTGCCTAGACACCAGAGCGAAGAAATGGAAATATAAATTTAAATAAATATTTCATCTACTTGAGGGAGGATTGAACCCACAACCATTCGGTTTTCAAGTCACACTTGCCCCTGTGCCACGGCTGGCTATCTAAAATAAATAAAATAGTTAAATATAGCAATATATTTTCATATAGAATGTCTAAATTTTATAATATAAAATATATTATTGGAAAAAGAAAATATAACTCTATGTAAACGTGAAAACGAAGATATAAGAAAAGTATTTATATATTTTTCATTGCCAAAAAAAGTATAGGACAGTGTAACTAAAAAAAGGCTTACCAAATATCTGAGAACAACTTGTTTGGTTGATTTTCCATATTTGTCAGCAATATTTACCAATATTGGATCATCAAATGCTGGTGGGGGTGGCGTTAGTTTTCTGAACGGCCTCGGCACCATGAAACCAAATGGTGCATAAGACATGACGGCTATGCCTTGCCTTAAGCAATATGCTGTTAACTCAAGTTCAGTAAACGTCGGATTTACCTAAAAATTTTAATTTTCTTTAAGGTAAAAATGGGAGAAATTAATTAATTAATGGGAGAAATTAATTAATTAATGGGAGAAATTAATAATTAATTAATGGGAGAAATTGATGTTCTTACCTCAATTTGATTAACCGCTGGTCTTATGTTACCGTATGTGAGGATCTTGTTAATATATGTGCTATTGAAGTTCGATACTCCTATAGAGAGAGTAAGTCCCAATTTTTGAGCTTCCTCCATACCTTTCCACAGAGCCAATGTGTCATATGGTATATCAGTTCCCTAAAAGTTTAATTAATTATGTAAGTACCTTACTTATTAAGTGATCATTTAAAAATATATCTTAAGTTGGAAGCGGAGTGTCTTAACACTAGGTTCCCTCTGCCTGGAAGCTGAAAGAAAATTATTAAAAATCGAATAACATTTACCAAGCTCACAGGAAAATGAATGAGAAATAAGTCCACATAGTCGAGCTGTAGTCTTAGCAAGGAACTTCGTAACGATGGAACGACTCCGTCACTATCATTTACCCTCAGATCTAACTGAAATATATATTTTTAATAAACTTTCATGTGTGAAATTAACATATGGAAAATACAATATATTACCTTAACTTACTTATTATATACTTATTATATAAATAAGAACTAAATTTTAAAATATATAGACATTGACAAGTAAATTTTGCATTTACCATTTACTATTATTTACTATCTACCTGGCACAGTGGTAAAGAATCCGTCTGCAGGCAATTATGGTTGAGAGTTCTATTCTCATTTAGGAGGGAAGTCAATTAACAAAGGGAAGTATATTCAAAATATTTTCTTTTGCCCTGATAACAGGCCCAACGGTGAAAGCGAAAGCCAGAGGAAAGAGGAAAATAAAGTACTAGGTTCTCTCTGGGATGTTTGCACTTTTACATCAGACTTAAATTAAAAAAAACATAAAATAATCAAAAATACAATATTTTACCTTAGTTGTAATAAACAACTCTTCTCTGACCACTAGACCACGGCTTGTGACATTAATTATGGCATTACCGATGTCACCTTCGTCATAATAAATTGGTGCTGTGTCAATATGTCTATATCCAGCTTCGATAGCGGTGACAACCGCTTGCTGTATATCTCCTGAATTTCTTATATCCCGATACTGTATACGAAGAAAGATATAAATAGCAATCAAAAAATCCTAGGATTTTGCTTTTTATTGGATTTTAATGGATTCTAACCCGCGCCTTTTGTAAGCAGTTCAACTGCTCTGACCACTAAGACATACGTTCTCATCAATCTATATATCTTATGCGGAATATGTATTCTTGCTACAATTTATTTATGTTATAAGCGTAAGCCGCTACAATATTTTTTTACACTTTTTCTAATTTATATGGAATAACATTTTCCATTTTACTTTTTAGGGTTCCGTACCTCAAAGAAAAAATGGGACCATTATAAGATCATTTAGTTGCCTGTCTGTTCGTCTGACAAGACCATTTAGTTTAAGATCGCGTGGAGATCAAGCTGAAATTAATATTAATTATCCAGGTCCCATTAGCGTATCTAGAAATATTTTCTGGGGGGGACCTGGATTTTACCTTTGAAAGCCAACCTTTTCCCTTTGAAAGAACATAATTATGATACTAACCGGAGTAAATGTGCCCAAAGCAATTATAGGTATTACGTTCCCGTCGTTTAGAACGCTGTATTCAGGATATCTTCCATAGGAATAACTCTCCGATATTACCGTTTCATAATCTTGCTATAAAAATGTATAATATGGAGAAGGTAAAGTAAGAAATATAGAAAATATGTATAATATAAAAAATAGTATAAAATAATATAAATAAACTAAAATTTGAAAAAATCACTTACAGCCAGTGCAACAAAAAAATTGATATATAGCAAAAATAATATCATTTTAAAAATTAATTGTAAAAATTACAATTAAAAAAAAATCTTATTAAAAAAAACAATTATTTAATTAATTTCTTTCTTTATCCATCACCCAATATGTAACGAAATTAACTGAATGATAATATTCTATTCAAATTGTTAACCTGTTTTACGATCGCTGTAATTTACACGATTTTAACATAAATATTTATGGTTTCTATTATAATAGATATTAATTAGCCACGAATAAATACAATCAAATAAAACTGACATTAATATTCGTTTTGGACTTTAGGTACTTTGATAAATATATGGAAAATCCAAATATTATTTTTTTTAAATATTTGCACGATGATGAAGTATTCCGTATGAAGGAGAGTAGGCAAAGGTGTTAAGACACTCCGCTCTCAACTTTCCACCAATTCTGAAGGCATTGCGTATTAATTGATGGAACTCAACGCCTCGCTTTGCCGCGACACTAAAGCGAAGAAACGAAAATATGAAATATTTAATTTCCTCAGTGGGAATCGATCCCACAACTTGCCACGTTTATAGTCACACGCTTGTGCCCCTGCTGCATCACGACAGCACTAAGAATTAAATAAGAAAATATACTTTTAAAAAAATAAAAAGTTTGGATTTTTTTTTAAAGCTACCCAAACATTACAAAATAAGCTTATTTAATGAATTTACTCTATATTGTATGCGTAAATTTAGTTTGATATTTAAAAATTTTATATGAAATTCGTGATATCTTATCTATAGCCTCAGAGTGTAAAAATCCTGAAGCTATCATGGCGCAGCGGTACAAAGAAGACTCTAACGCAACGGTTGTGGGTTCGATCGCCACTCGAGGTAATAAAATATTTATTTATATTTCCATTTCTGTGCTCTGGTGTCGAGGCGAAGCGCGGCGTTGAGTTCTGCCACTCAACACGCAATGCCTCCCGAATACAACAGAAAGAAGGAAACGGAGTGTCTTACACTAGGTTCCTCTACCTACCCTGCTGTGTACGGGATACAGCATGAAGCTGTTTTTTTTTTACATTCATACTTAAGGAAATATTTTTATAATCTTCTTTCAGAGCGGTGTATCATCTGCATACTATTTACTTACTTTAAAAGTAAGATATAAAATAAAATAAAAAACACTATAATTATTATGCTTTAAAAATCATTTATTTATGTATCACAATATATATTTTTATAGATATCTGTAATATTACATCCGTAAAAGTAAAGAAAAATGTCGTTCACATCTTCTAAATCATCCTTGGGGTACACTTGTATATTTTTATTAAACTCGTTAATTTGGTAAATTTCCTCTCTGGTAAGACGAAAATCAAATAATTGAATATTCTCTATAATATGAGCCTTATTCGTGGAATGTGGGATTGGTAGTGTGCCGCGATCAATCTAGAACAAACAGTGTGTAAAGATATTTTTATTAGGTTTTAGACGGAGAGAATTAAAATACTCCGTTTTCTCCACTTTCCGGCCCAATTGAATGTTACTGAACAAAGATACCGATGATGGAACTCTTTAGCAGAGTTTCACGAAACTTAACGTAGCTACTTTCTTTTCCTTTAACTTAACGCTAGGATTAAAAAATTACCAAATATCGTAACGCGACTTGCTTCGTTGACTTCCCATATTTCTCAGCAATGCGGACTAATGTTGGATCATCAAAACTTGGTGGGGGAGGTGGAATTTTCCTGAATGGCCTGGGCACCATAAATCCATAAGGTCCATACGACATTACCTCTATGCCTTGTCTTAAACAGTATGCAGTCAGCTCTAGTTCAGCAAATGTTGGATTAACCTATAAATAAATTATAAGCAAAAAATCATTTTTAGAAAAAGCTTTTATTTAAAAGCCCTAAAAAGGAGAAAATAAAATTTGTCTTTTAAATTTTAACTATCAACTCATAACCTCATTGTACACAATTTATATGATCATAAAAGCTTGTCGCGCGATTTACATGTGTAAATTAACTTGTACTAATTTAATTATGTAAAATCTGCTAAGTTTCAATTTTTAAAATTTGAATTTAATTAAATATTGATTAACGCGACAAGCTTTTATGATCATATAAATTGTGTACAATGAGGTTATGAGTTGATAGTTAAAATTTAAAAGACAAATTTTATTTTCTCCTTTTTAGGGCTTTTAAATAAAAGCTTTTTCTAAAAATGATTTTTTGCTTATAATTTATTTTTTACTTTTTAGTTACCACTGTCTAGGTTTCTCACACTAGAGACATGTACCACGATTCCGCTTCTATGGTTACGAATGTTGTTGGTGACACTAGACCCTTCCCGATTACAGTGGGGGTTCACCAGGGCTCGACTCTTAGTCCGTTCTTATTCAATGTAGTGCAGCCTCCATGGCTGATGACGTTGACGAGAACCGACTGACGCTGGAGCGTAAAGTGAACCTCTGGAAGGGTACGCTTGAGAACGGCGGTCTTAAACTAAATGTGTCGAAGACCGAGTACATGGCCTGCGGGAGCCCGGACTCGAGCACGATCTTTGTAGGTCCTGAGCCAGCCGTTAAGTCAGAAAAGTTCAGGTACCTTGGATCCGTTATGCACGAGTCTGGAGGCATCGATCACGATGTCCATGGCCGGATAAGTTGGCCAGTACTATCTCGGCACACTCAGGAGCTTCACATCACGGAAATGAAGATGCTGAGGTGGATGTGCGGCGTAACGCGGTCTGACCGCATACGCAACACATTCGTTCGAGGTAGTCGTGGGGTCCGTGACATAGCGGATAAGCTCCAAGAGCGCCGCCTCAGATGGTTTGGCCACGTTACGCGCCGGTCTAAGAACTATGTCGGATGCAAGTGCCTTGCTATATCAGTTCCTGGAGTGAGACCTTCTGGACGCCCAAGGAAGCGCTGGTTGGATGTCGTGATGCCGGATATGAGAGCCAATGGTCTAACCACCGAGGACGCTAAAGACCGCGCAAAGTGGAGTAGGTTGAGTAGGAAGGCAGACCCTTGCAATAGCCGGGATTAATGCCAGGAGGAAGAAGGTTTCTCACACTAGATGTCATATTATTTTTCTAATTATTCTCGGCAAGCCCTTTCATTTGATACCCGTATTGCAGATGTGCATAAATAATAACTATTCCGCCATCTTAGATGTTCCGCCATATTGGATTTAGAAAAACGTCACAATTTTCGAGTTACTCTCAACGAGCCCTTTCAATAGAAATCCATATTGTAGAAGTAGACTAAAATTAACTATTCGGCTATCTTGGATGGTCCGCCATATTGGATTTAGAATGACGATAGATTATTTTTCGAGTTGCTCTCAATGAGCCCTTTCATTTGATATCCATATTGCAGAATTGCATAAATAATAACTATTCCGCCATCTTAGATGTTCCGCCATATTGGATTTAGTATAATGTCACATTATTTTTAGAGTTACGGTCAACGACGCATTTCATTTAATATCTATATTGTAGAAGTAGACCAAATAGATACTCGGCTATCTTCGATATCCTCCTTATGGGATTTAGAGTGACATCACATTATTTTTCAAGTTGCTCTCAACGAGTCCTTTCATTTGATACCCATATTGTAGAAGTACATTAAAAATAACAATTCCGCCATCTTGCATGGTCCGCCATATTAGATTTAGAATGACGTCACATATTTTATCGTGCATTGTCATCCAAAGTAAACGTGTATACAAAATTTCAGCTCAATCGGTTGACGATATCTACTTCAAAATTGAGCTCTAAGATTTCACCCGAACCCACATACATACATTGCAAGTTAAATAAAAGCTTTTAAAAACAATATCCTAAATATGTAATTCAAGTTTTGTATTTAAAACCTATAATTAAATTAAATCCAATTAAATCAGCTTCACAAGGGTAGGCCGTAGGGTAGGAAGTGTGAAGAAGACTCTCCGGTTCCTCCGTTTTCGAGATAGGAGGCTTTTGTCTTGGTGCCAGAGCGAAGATATGAAAATATTAATAAATAATAATTCATTCCCTTGAGTGCGGATCGAACCCTCAACAGTCCCGTTACAGTCTTGTGCCTCTGTTCCAAGACCTCAAATCCAAATTATATACAAGATATACACAAAAATATTGTTAAAGCTTTTTTTAATACTATTAGAATATCTTATAAGACCTCAATTTCATTAACAGCTGGTCGAACATAACCGTATGTTAAAACTTTATTAATATGCGTGCTATTGAAGTTGGAGACACCGATGGACACAGCTAATCCCATCCTTTGAGTTTCTTCCATACCATTCCATAAGGCTGAGATTTCATATTCCTTATTATTTTCCTAAAAATATTATTATATTATCAAATTTTTACTTTGTATATTATAAGTAATAAGATATAGCCAATTTAGATATTCCAGAAAAATATATTTGAGATACCTATTACTACAATAATGTATATAATATGTTTTTAGTTACTCATTTCATCCCTCATGCAGGGAGGTAGTCACGCCGACATATATGTCAATAAAACAAATATTTACCAAGCAACAATAGAGTAAGAAGAAGAAGAAGAATAGAGTATAAGATAAAACTGAAATAATTACCATACTCTTAGATAGATGTATAAGAAATAAATCCACATAATTTAACTGAACACTGTCCAGCCAAGTTGACAGAGATTGAATTACGCCATCCGTAGTATTTACGTTTAGATCTAGCTGAAACGTTAAATAATATATAAACTATATTTTTCCTTTTATATATTTTTTAATACATAAATTAATTTTTCTGCTTATAACAGGATTGTCAAAGACATTCCATACCCCACTTTCCGTCGAATTTTCATGGTAGTCTCATTTAAATACTCTACAAAGAAGAAAGAAGAAGAAACAGAAGTAAAAGTAAAAGATTAAAATTAAAATACAAAAGGGATGACTTACTATCATATTTTGGTACTATCATATTTCGGTCTACTAGATAAATATGCAAAGTGGCGGGCAACAGCTGGATGCGAAGAGCTGAAGATCGAGCTCAATGGCGTGCCATTGGAGAGGCCTATGTCCAGCAGTGGACGAGGACAGGCTGATGATGATAAGATAAATATGTAGTAGACCAAAAGAAATCCGAAATTACCTTTGCAGTTATAAATAGATCCTCTCTAGTTACAATTCCGCGATTGGTGACATTAAGTATAGCATTACGGATATCCTCATCCACGTGGTACATGGGCGCTGTCTCTATATGTCGGTATCCAGCCTCGATTGCGGTTATTATAGATTCTTCGATGGCACCAGAACTTCTTATGGATTTGTACTGGTGGTATTTAAAAAAAAGGTAAAATAGATAGATAGGATAAATATTTTGCTGAAAACCCGACGTTTCTAATACTTTGAAGTGGTCCATGGTCCCGGGAGACTGTGGTGGCATCCATCTGTCAGTTGAAATTATATCTTCTATTCTTGTGGAATGAGCTGACTCTATTAGATCTGATAGTATTTATTAGTGGATCTATGGTGGTAATGATATTCCTACCGTATTCTCTATTTCACTGATCTCAAGAAAATAAAAAAACAAAAGAAGCTTATTCTACAGTTAAAAAAAATCATTTAAAAAGGTTTATAATGTACGCAATTTTAATTTAAATTGCCATTTTTGTAACATACGTTTTCCGTTATCATCAAACAAATTAATAAACATACATATATGAATTAATATTCGCTAAAACTTACTTTCGTTAACGTCATTGTTAGGGATTCTATGCCCACTTATTCAATTATTTAGGAAGTGCGGCGTTAAGCTCCACTACTCAACGTCTCTACGTCTTCAAAATATTAAATATAAATTAATTAAAATATTACTAACTGCTGTAAACGTTCCATAACCGACAATCGGTATGTAATTGCCATCATTAAGCCTTCTGTACTCTGGATATCTTACACTAAAGGAATCATCACTTTGAGATATTATAGTAATAGAGTTCTGCTGCAAAAAAAAATAGAAATATTATATACGGATGAGGACGTCTTGGCGCAGCGGCACAAGGGTGTGACTGTAACGCGACGGTTGTGAGTTCGATCCCCATTCAAGGAAATAAAATATTTATTTACATTTATATTTTCATTTCTTCGCTCTGGTTTCGAGGCAAAGAGGGGTGTTGAGTTCCGTCAGTCAACACGCAATGCTTACAGAATTCTGCGGGAAATGGGGATCTTAACACTAAGTTCCCTCTGCCTACGCTGCTGTGTGCGGGATAGAGCGTGAAGCTGAAAAAAAAGATATACAGATGTACTAAACTTACTGCAAATGATGCTGTTACAAAAATTACGAATAATAGCAATAAAGATATAATTTTCAGTATCCAATATTCGCTTTGAATATACGAGTACATGTTTTTAAGACAAACCAATTATAGTAAATGTAACTTGAAAATATAAAGGCGCAAACATATATTGCGAACATTGTAAAATGAATGATAAAATTTTATTTGATTTTAATGTGAAATTAACATTATGCATTATATGGCTTAACCCAAGAAAAAAATATATTTTAGCAAAATAAATATATTATTGAGACCGTCATGGCGCAGCGGCACAAAGGTGTGACTGTAACGCGACGGTTGTGGGTTCGATCCCCACTCGAGGAAGTGAAATATTTATTTACGTTTATATTTGCATTTCTTCGCTCTGGTGTAGAGGCGCGGCGTTGAGTTCTGCCACTCAACACACAATGCCTCCAGAATTCGGCAGAAAGTGGGGAACGGAGTGTCTTAACACTAGGTTCCCTCTGCCTACCCGGCTTTGTACGGGATACGGCGTGAACCTGATTTGTTTTTACAAATACTTATATTATGTTCCACATTTGTACGGTTTGTACCTATACATAGGCAAACTTAAGAGTGAGAAAAGAAAAGATAAGTATCTAAGAAAAGATAAGTAACTTGTAAGAAAAGTATCCATCTTGTAGTATTTTAGATATCACCAGTATAATTTGTTTTACTGAAAACATGTTTGGATCCTTCCAACTTGGCTCCAAAATTTTATGAATATTTTTATTATGTCTCTAACAACACGAATATCAAATTAAAATTTATTGCATATTAATACTGTTTTTTCCTTTTTATATTATTTTTAAATAACATTTATTTATATATTACAAAAAAGATTAGACACTTTACAATAAATACTTACATAGATCAATAAATTTATATTAAAACTAATTTTTCAAAATTAAACAGGCAAACTATTAAAAATACAATGAAATAGTTTATCAAAAATTTATTAAAGAAATTGTCACGTCTTACTCTTATAATAAACAAACAAAAAAACAAAAATTAAGGTTCCCAAAATGGATAATTGGGATAATCCTTCCAGGAGTCTATTTCAATCACGCGAATGTTTCTATTGAAGTTGCTTATGGAGTTTACTTCAGATTCAGTCAGGTTGAAGTCGAATAAATCGATGTTTTGAGCTATTCTCTTCTGATTCGTTGATTTGGGGATTGGGGTAAGGCCACGTTCAATCTGAAATATAATTATCGTAATGTAAGTATCGTATAGCAGAATTATTTATTATTGAATAATTTAAAAATGACTATTAGTAATTAAGTTATAAACTGTCATATTCAACAATTTTGGAAAAACATCTCTATTCATATAAACGGTGCCAGATGTCCCCATTTTGGCAGGACGTCTCGAATGAAAATATAAACGTAAATAAATATTCGTGGGAATCGAACCCACAAGCGACGCGTTACAGGCACACCCTTGTGCCTTGTGTGTGTGAAAAATAAGATTTTTTTTACTTACCAAATATCTTAAAACTATTTGACTTGTAGTTTTCTTATATTTGTTCGCCATCTCCAGGAGTAAGGGGTCATCTATGCGCGGCGGAGGAGCATTAGGAGTCTTACGTGATACCAAAAACCCAAATGGACTGTACGCCATCACTGCTATGCCTAAGTTTTGACAGTGCTTTACTAGAGGTTCTTGAGTCATTGTTGGATTCACCTGGAAAGGATTTTATTGTCAGTAAATAATTAGATATGTTAACAAATAACTTTTTCAGGAAACTCATATAATAAATTAAGCAAATTAAAAAAAACTGGTTGCAAGTCAGACTCGCCCACCGATTCCGTTCAGTTCCTGAGTTCAGATTCAGTTCATTTCCGTTCAGACAGCTTCCGTTCCAATTTCAGTATTGTAGGTCAACGGGACGTTAAGATATACGTCCCGACAAAAATTGACAAATTTATATTTACGGACATTATGCACTCATATTGTATGAAATTAACTATAAACATCCATCCTATAAGGGTTCCAGTTTTAGATTTGGAGGTACGGAACCCTAAAAAATTATTCTTCGTTTTTTTCAAGAAATTACACGATCTTACCTCGAATTCATTGACAACTGGCCAATGTTTGCAATTGGCGACCAACCTGTCGATTTGCGAGCTATTGAAATTGGACACGCCGATTGACTTGGCCAAACCTAATTCTTTAGCTTCCTCCATTCCTTTCCAAGTTTCCAAGTAATCAACATCATCTGGACTTCCATCAGCCTAAAATATTAATTCCTATATAACTTCTGATCTGAGCCCGTAATATTATAAAAAAAATGTCTGAAAGCTAGCTAGCTATCGAAGAAACTGGAAGATATTTCATATTTTCATTTCTTCGCTCCGGCGTAGAGACAAAGTGCGGCGTTGAGTTCCGCCACTCAACACGCAAAGCCTCCAAAATTCGGCGGAAAATGAGGAACGAAGTGTTTTAACACTACGTTCCCTCTGCCCACCCTGATGTGTGCTAGATACAGCATGACGCTAATAAAAGTATGAGAGCTACGTACCTTTTCCGCGACAGGAAAATGAATTAGATAAAGATCAACGTATTCCAAACCAAGATTTTTTAGAGACTCTTTCAGAGCGGGCACTACTTGCTCCTTGCGATGTTTGTCGTTCCATAACTGAAATAAATTTAATTTATATATACGAGTACTTTTAAAATTTATAACCATATCTTAAAAAATTGTAGCATTCTAATTAATTTATTTTATTATTTCTTATTCATTCTTCTTTTTCTTTATATGAATTAATAATTTTTATTTTTTTTTATTCTTATATTTTCAATATCCTCGCTTTGGTGGCGGCATTTAATATCGCCTCTCCACACACACTGCCTCAAAAATTAAGCGGAAATTGGGGAATATTTTAACACTAGCTTCCCTGCAACTACCCTCTTCCATAGGACAGATATATTGTGAAGTAAAAAAATAATAAAATATATATTTTTTTTTCTGTTTACAAATTAACATTTCTCAGGGATCTTTTCACAATCTATAGGTATTCCAAATAAAAAAAAGTAGGCTTTACCTTAGTGGTGATAAATAATTCTTCCCTAGTCACCAGCTTGTTGGCTATAGCCTCAGCAACAGCTTGCCCGACCTGAGGCTCATCGAAGTATATGGCTGCGGTATCTATGTGCCTGTAACCTGCTTCTATAGCCCAGTACACTGCATGGCGAACCTCATCTACTGGTGCTGACTGTTATACGAAAAAACGTAAATTAGATTAGACAACTATTACAAAATTTATGGAGCAGAAGTAAATGATAAGAGAGGGGGAGACCCTGGTCGACCTTCGAAATCATAGTATTATTATAAATTCATAAGATAAAATAGACTATGAGGGTAGGCACCTCCTTGAAAACATGAGGATGCCCTAGACGACATATTTGAAGAATTTGATGGCAATGAACAGTATTTTTCGGTGCTCCTATCTCTCTGGTTTCACGATAGATATAAAAGGAGATGGTAACTAACGAACTAGACTTTTCTGTACGACAAAAGTAAAAAAAGAGAACCAATTGAAGCAGCACGCTATTTTAAATTATCTTTTAGTATTTTTGCTGATATATTACAAATAAACATCAGCTTCACTAAGATTTATTCCAATTAAATATTTCTATGGAGTAGGTAACACATATCTTCCATTATTAAGATTTTTTTTCAATTTTTTTAGTACTCTTAACTATGATGTGGTGCATTTAATACCTCATAGTATGTCGTTCTCTCGTCAACCGCAAAGTATCTGCTAATGAATGCTAAATATTTATGGAATGACTTTTCTGCGAAATAACAAGATTTTTTTCCACTATTTACCTAGCCAACTATACTTCATAATTCATTAGATATTAAATTAAAATTATATTTTTTTAGATTCGTGGAGTTCCACCACTCAACATGCAATGTGTGACTGTAAACGCGACTGGTTGTGGGTTCGATCCCCATTCGAGGAAATGAAATATTTATTTATAATTATATTGTCATTTCTTCGCTTTGGTGCCAGCGCGGCGTTGAGTTACGTTACTCGCGTTCGCAATGCCTCCAGAACTAACCGGAAAGAGGGAAACGAAGTATCTTAACACTAGGATCCCTCTGCCTACCCTGCTATGTGCGGGATACAGCTTGAACCTGATTTAATTCCCAAATATCTCCTGAACTGATAAGTACTGCCGTCCCCTACTCAAACCACCGTTGATCTGTCGATCGAATTACACCCTGTATATCAACATACGTGTTGTTCTTATATACCCATACAAGATTATATAAGTAAGCAATACGTTAGGAACTTCAATACGTTTGTTTGAACTTCAATCATCTCTTAGGCTATGGGGTCAACGCCACGAAAACTTGTTTAGTCGCCGTTGGATATTTACTGGTTAAACAACCACCATGTCTATAGAGTTATTAAAATTACGTAGGTGAACTAAAAAAACCCATACTAGATGATCTTTTATCCTCTTTAGGGTATAGAAAATAGAATTATTTTCTTGGAGATAATGATATATATACTATGGCAATTAACGAGTGTATGAGGCCGTAAGACCTGCTTATTTAAAATATTTAAAATTTACAAATTAGTTATTTTTATCTAAAATTGTAATTAACATTCAAAAAACAAATACCCACCTCACTGGCAGTGCCTCGACCAGTTCCAAGAGCGACAACTGGCATTTTGTTGCCATCATTGAGCTCGATGCAGGGCGCCTTTACTGCTAGCTGAAATATATTTTATATAATATTATTATATGAAAATTTAATTGGAAAATAATACAAAGAAAAATTACCTATTTTATAAGTCAATAAAAAGAAATAAATTAAATTTGGAAGAGAGACTGGTGAGTAATGGTTAACGAATATAATATATTTGAGCTTTAATTTGAGCATTATTTTTATGTGGAACTTTTTTATCAGCTTCACGCAGTATCCCGCACACAGCAGGATAGGTAGAGGGAAACTCAGTGTTGAGATATTCCGTTCCCAACTTCGCACCACATTTTGCGTGGCATTACGTTTGGAGTGAACTTAAAGTCAGGCCTTGGTGCCAGAGCGAAGAAATGAAATAAAACATTTAAATAAATATTTAATTATTAATAATATATAATAAATTAATTCGAAGATTTAAATATTAATTAAAATAATAAATCGACGACTGGCAGATCTACATTTGACAACCTTCACGGAGCAACAGTTCATGATCTTCCTTATACAAAAATTGTTCACAATTTATATGTTTTAGTTCCTTTTAGTAATGTCAAATTTAAAAATTTGCATAATATAGAAGTTTAAAAAAAAATGTTGGTACTTTTTAATATCTTGATTTTATTAATAAAATAATGTTTTTTTTGTCAATATTCGTTGAGGCCAGTTGTGAGGGGCACAAGCGGGAAAACTGTAAACGCATCAGGTTGTAGGTTCGATTCCCACTCGAGGAGATGAAAAATTCCATATTTTCATTTGTTCGGGAACAAATGAAAATTTATTTAATGTATTGTATATACAAACAAACATTAAATATACGATGTTTTTGTTGAATTAAATAATAGACAAGCGAATCAATTTTAAAATGTCAAGAGCAACTTTAGAATTACAATTACTTAATTCTATTTCTATTGGAATTATAATATAATATAAACATTTGCTATTTTTATTGCAAATTTGCACAACGATGTCGAAAAACTTACATTATATTTAAAGTCGACCTTCTTTTTTTTAAGAATATGAATTTTATCATATAATATATTATCTAATATTCATTAAAACATTAAGTTTAAATCTTATAATATATTTATATTTTTTTATATTGTACTTGTATAAGGAATATTTTAAATATAAATTTGAACACAAACAAACAAAATATTCGATTATAGATTTTACGGTAATATTTTTATATTACCTTTTTATTATAAGTAATATTAAACTTTTATTTCTTGCGCATTGTTCACTACTAAAAGAAAATATTCATAAGTAAGAAAAATCCTAAACTCAAATCTGTACAACCGTCTACACCGCGCTTCAGGGCGGCCACGACTTGTTGGCCGTAGTATACCATTATATATTGTGCAACTTAGAATTTATTAAAAATGTTAAAAATAATACGCTTAAAAGCTTTGCACTACATTTAGTATACCCAAGTTAACTATAAAAACTTAAAAAACTAGTTTTATAAAACTAGTTCTAATTTGATAAACGTTAAGTTAAGTAACTTTAAACTAAAAGGACAGAGTTAACTGTTAGTAAGGTAATAAACGAGGAGCTGTCTGTTGAGGCCGTATATATTAACAATATAAGTATATAAAATCGAAAGGTCACTCACTCATCACCAAATCTCAGAAACTACATGTGCCAGGAATCTCAAATTTTGCATAGGAGTTACTTATAGGACGTAGGTGCTCGCTAAGACGGGAATTTGCAATATTCGGGTTGTTTTTGGGGTTGAAAGTTTGTATGAAACTTCGTTACTACAAATGCTAGGAGTCTCAAATTTTACATGCACGTCACTTATAGCACGTAGGTACTCATGGAGACAGAAATTAATAATAACGTAGTTCTGCGGGCGAAGCCGCGGACGGGCCGCTAGTATGAGTATATAATTCATATGAGATGCGTCAGTTAACTATAAAAAGTTATAAATTTCACTTCTTTCTGACATTCTTTGTAATCTATAAAATATTTTAAGACAATTGTAAGCATTTTAATTTACAGACGTTATATTATTATAAAAAAATAATTAAATAACTAAAACCAATACCTATTTCAATACATCCACAACGTAACTAACGAGAGTATCTTATAATACCATCATTATTTATTACACAACTGAGAAGTAAAAGTCAACCTTTGATCTTTCACCTGGTATTCTATACACAAATGCCTTAAGGCATTTTTTAAGTACATTTGGATATTTAAAAATAAAAATTCAGTTTCACGCTTTATCCCGCACACAGCAGAGTTAGCTGAGGGAACCTAGTGTTAAAACACTCCGTTCCCCACTTTCCGCGCAATTTAAGAGGCATTGCGTATTGAATGGGGGTACTTAACACCGCGTTTTGCCTCTTCACCAGAGCGAAGAAATGACAATATTAATTGAAATAAATATTTCATTTCTTCGAGTGGGGATCAAACCCACAACCAGTCGCACTTACAGTCACAGATGTTTAAAATTTTTTTTTACTTTTATAACATAAAAAAATAATAAATCTATGTCAAATACCAATTTTTTTTAAAATAAAAACATATACTTAAAATGTACAAAAGCCTATTCAGGATACGTTTGGAATTTCGCAATTGTATGTGAATTACAATTCTTTGAGCGTTCTCAATTGTTCTATTGACCGATTTTGATAAAGATTTATTAGGCTTGATTTTTTGATTTCATTATTTATATTATTATTTACTAACGTAAAGACTAATACGTACATTTTATAATAATTGTAATTAACTCATTTAATATAATAATTAACACATTTTATCCTAAGATGAACTTATTTCGAACGAAGAGAATCTAGTTATATATAGGTTAGATCGAAAACTTATAAAAGAAATTATTAATATTATTAATATAAATTAAACGGCTAAAATGTTAGCAAGCTGGTATACGTAACTAAATAAATTACACAAAAACTTAAATAAATAGATATATTTTTTACTTATTATATATAAAGTATCTTTAGAACTAAGCTAACATCACAAGAAACGTAGTCTATTATATAACACAAGTTTTATATTGATTTTTATTTTTAAGCTTTCATTAAGCTCCAAGCCAGGATTTTTGTCACGCACTAATTAGGAAATCTCTCAGAAAATCCTATAAACGCGTTGAGAATACACCTTTACAAAGAAAATAACTTGAAAGCTTTAATATTTTCTCCCTAAGCCTCGATTAAAATAATGAAATTTAACGATTATTAATTATAAAATCAATTATATATATATATACTTACAGCGGCTCCAAACAATAAAGTAACAATAAATAAAACACCCATGTTGACCGATCTAACGCCAAGACCGGACTGGCTGGTGCCATCTCAAATGATCATATATATGTATATTTACATATACAATATAATATACAAAAGCGAAACAAGGATTATAGCTTATTTGTATAGTGTATATTTAATAAAAAAACAGCCTTTTGTTTTAATTATTTCATTGACAGAAGACGTCTATGTACTAGTAGATTTTTTTCCAGGATAAGGGAGCCTAGTGTAAAGACACTCCGCGCTCCACTTTCCGCCGAATTCTAGTGTTTGCGTATTGAGAGACGGAACTTAACGCCGCGTTTTTCCTCACACACCAGAGCGAAGAAATTAAAATATCAAAATTGCATTTCCTCGAGTGGGAATCGAACCTACAACCTGAACTGAACTGAACTGACCTCAAAATGCTGACCACGATGCTCATGGTAGATATTTCAGTAGAATATATAGAATAGCAAATAAAATAAAAACATTTTAAAACATTCAAATATCAATTATTTAATATTATGTAATTTTTCGCGAGTACAGATTATTTTTAAATTAATTCAATTTTAAATTATATCTCTTTAGTTGTAGTATTTAAAGTATTTTAATAATACGGAACTGTGAATTACATTTATAAAAACTTTATTAATTAAAATTAAATCTTAAGAGGCAAGTCGTGGCGCAGGGACAGAAGCGAGTGACTGCAAACACGACTATATGTGGGTTCGATTCCCACTCGAGGAAATTAAATATATTCCTAATTCTCATTTCTCCGCTCTGATGTCGAATTTCGTCATACAACACGCAAAGCCTCCAGAATTCAGTGAAAAATGGGGAACGGAGTATCTTATCAATAAATTCCCTCTGTTCACCCTGCTGTGTGCGGGATACGGAGAGAAGCTGGTAAAAAAATAACATTCTATATAAGTTAATAGTTATATAAAACTATAAATCTTAAAATATTGTAAAATAACGTATTTATGATTATATCATTAGCTGTAACATGTGATATAAAATAAAAATATTAAAATGTCATTTATTTTACTTATTACTATGTATAACAAAATATATGATTGTTTTTTTTTTATTTACTAATTAATTAATATGACTTAACGTAACGGTTGTGGGTTCGATTCCCATTCCGGTGAATTAATTGATTTCATTTCCTTTCCTCCAAAGCGAGGAGTGCCTTAATTAAGAAATAATTATCTGTAACTACTGATATTTACGTTGATATATCTACATTTTTTTTGTCTTTACGCTGTATCCCACACATGGCAGGGTAGACAGAGGGAACATGGGAAGACACTTCCGATTTCCACTTTCTGCCGAATTCTGGAGGCATTGCGTGTTGAGTGGCGGAACTCAACGCCGCGCTTTGCCTTGTTACCAGAGCGAAAACAGGAAATTATTAAATATGTCATTCCCCCGAGTGGGTTTTGAACCCACATCCATCGCGCTTACAATCACACGCTTGTTCCCCTGCGCCAATAAAATAAAACAAGCCTTTTTACATTGAATGAAACTTTGACTTTGAATTTGAAGAAAAAAATCAGAACCCCCAACTATCGCAGGTAATTGTGCGAAAACGTAAGCAAATTTCTTATAAAGGAAATTAAAATTATTGAGCAATTTTAACAAATTTAAAATTTGTTGTTTTGCATATCGTAATGCGGTGACTTACCCGCGCACACTTACCCCGAGAAGTCAAAATTCAAAGTAACTACCACCGAGTTTAAAGTAATAAGCATAATAACAAATTACACTCACGTCTATCTGAATATGTGTTCTATTAATATTAATTGACTTACCAGCCAGTATATCACGATTTCACAAGTAACACAATTTTTTAAAACCACTCACTTACCCACTGCGCTTACTTACCCCGATATAACCATACATATACCAAAGCTATAATTAACAACGGAAACTTAATAATCTATATATATAAAATCGAAAGGTCACTCACTCATCACGAAATCTCAGAAACTACATGTGCTAGGAATCTGAAATTTTGCATAGGAGTTACTTATAGGACGTAGGTGCTCGCTAAGACGGGAATTTGCAATATTCGATTTCTAAGGGGTTGTTTTTGGGGTCGAAAGTTTGTATGAAACTTCGTTACAACAAATGCTAGGAGTTTCAAATTTTGCATAGACGTCATTAGGACGTAGTCATGGAGACAGAAATTAATAATAACATAATTAATTAATTAATATAAGTATTTACGGTACATACCTTCATTATTGTGGGATATGATAATGAAGAATTATATATATATAATTGGAGATGGCGTGGCTTACAAAAATCAATCATTAACACAAAAATCACTGTTTAAAATCTGAACTTTCTAGATATTACTTTAGTTTAGACCTGAACCAGTGGCAAATCAGCTTCCATCTCTTTATACAAGCAAAATACTATTATTGCACAACCTTTTAACTAATAATGTCCTCGAAATTAGACATTTAATTTCTCTTTATAGAGGCCGTTGTGACGCAATGGTACAAGGGTGTGACTGTAACGCGACGGTTCTGGGTTCGATCCCCACTCGAGGAAGTGAAATATTTATTTACGTTTATATTTCCATTTCTTCGCTCTGGTGTCGAGGCAAAACGCGGCTTTGAGTTCTGCCACTCAACACGCACAATTTGGCAGAAAGTGGGGAACGGAGTGTCTTAACACTAGGTTCCCTCTGCCTACGCCTACTGCCTTACTACTTTGATAATATTTTGATGAAAATTTATCAATAAACTGTATTAGTGATATATTAAACATTAATTTAATATATTAATAGCAAATTACTTAGACAGGTGCGGGTTCAAATTCAGCTGAGTTCTACATTTTTATATTATTTTGCTATTTGTAATACCAAATGAGTTTCTATGAATTAATAGCCTGAATTTTAATATGATGACCTAAGAACAGACTTTATTTTATTATAATTAAGAAAAACAAGTTATTTAACCTGAGTTATACAAACATACACTATAAAATTCCAGTATGTGCATAATTAGAGAACTCGACATAGTTTTGCTTATTGTACTTTAAGTATGTATTCTCAATTCTCATATTCTATGATATTGTAAAGGTATTTGTTGTTTATTCACACACTGTTCTCAGTGTGTGAATAAACAAATACCTTTACTATAGATATATAATAAATAGTTTTTTTTAGCTTCGCGTTGTCGTCCCGCACAAAGCATTGTAGACACCAGGGAACCTTGTGTTTTTTTTTACGGGAGCCAAGGATTCTATTATAAGTCCGGTGGCGGGAGTCTGCTAGACACGTCTCGGATTTCAGGGTGATGGGTCACTTCTTCTCTCCTCCTGGCATCAAGATAAAAAGGCATCTTTGATTTCCACCACTCAACATGCAATGCCTCGAAAATTAGCTAGAAAAAAGTGGGGAACGGAGTGTCGTAAGATTAAATTCCATGCTTATCTTGCCATATGCGATATACAGTGTGAAAGATTAAAAAAAAGAAATTGAGTTTATGTAAAATCTCAATATTTAATTAATTTTATTTCATTATTATCTATTGACCTTTTCTCAGTCAGCAAGATATAAATGGAAAAGCCAAAATATCAACCAATAAAAAGCGAAAGTAAATAAATAAACAAGTTCGCTTTTTCAATAATATTAATATGAGTGACATGTCCTGAGTTTATTAATGAACAGAGAAAGCGTCAGACTACAATGAATGCCTATACAAATAAATATTTAACTAACTTTATAAGAGGCCAGTCGTAGCGCAGAGGTACAAGCGTGACTATAACGCGTCGGTTATGGGTTCGATCCCCACTCGAGGAAGTGTAATATTTATTTACGTTTATATTTCCATTTCTTCGCTCTGGTTTTGGCAAAGCGAAGTTAAGTTCTGCTAGTCAACACGCAATGCCTCCAGAATTCGACAGAAAGTGGGGAACGGAGTGTGTTAACACTAGGTTCCCTCTGCCTACCCTACTGTGTGCGGGATACAGCGTGAAGCTGATTTATATATTTTTGAGTATCGTCTTCGGTATTCAGAATCAAACAACGTTTCAGTTTGCATTTTAAGAATGTCATCAAACCAGGTTGCGTGCCAGATTCATTACTTTCACCTAACCTTAGGGTATATTCACACGAAATTATTATATTGTTCATTATTGGCCTAAGTCTCATTTTTTATTATTTTATATTATGTATTTATTGTCTTTCTTAAATTTTTTGTATGTACATGAAAAAAACTCAGTTAATATAACATAATAAATACGTCGATAAAAAAAATATATTTTTTAACATCTTATATAATAACAATAATATACTGCTTCGCAATCTAAGTATTTTTCCTTAATGAAGCTTCTTTTTTTTTAATAATACACTCCATTTGCCATATCTCAATTCATATAAAGATACTTGTTTATAGTTATGTATGTTCATCGCACAATATAATAAAGAATTAATTAAACATTTAAAAACAAACTAAATTAAAAGATTTTTTATATGGATTTTTAATACGGTACTTATACTTTTCTTTGCGTACGTCCCACTACCATATAAATAAATAGGTCAATTTGATCGATTAGAAACTTTTCGAACCAAAAAAAGACGATTTCGATCCTAATTGAAAATTTAAATGCAAAACGGATTGAGACACCCATACAAATAATCATCCTCACTTGATGGCCTTCGAGGTAGTTAAATTTTATATATATTTCCTCAATAATAATGTAAATTACTTTGCATTTTTTTTCAGTTCACGAACATGTACTTAAATAATTCTTATAATAACATCTTATGGTTCATCTATGATTTTTTTTTCATTATTCTCGTTACATTAACAGAATTATTAAATAGAACCTTCTTCTATGCTTTTAATATGTTAAAATTGTTGTCTTAAGTCCTATTTAAATTTAAGTAGAGCCAAAAAGGAATTAAAATGACGAAATAACAACTTAAAAACTAATGTACTGTTTATACTTTATAATTGGAAAGTTGGTACGACCCATTACGCTTTTAGGATCCATCTTATTTTAAGGATTGTCCGATTAACCAAAAGTGCCAAATTTATAGAGCTTAGTGACGTGACTCTTTCTTGTAGACGTATGGAGAAAAAAATGTAAATTATAGTTACAGTATTGAAATTAATCATTATACTTATAAAATATTTATCCAAATGAATAAAAAATGCAAAGAATTACAATAGGTTTTTCCCACTTCTTCTAACATAGTTATGATCAACACGGCTATAAGCAACCAAAACTGGTTTATCTTCATACGTTGTTTTTTTAATAACATTTTTTTCTATTTATAATATTATTTGTATTGAATTATTACCAGTAGTTTACTCATTATTACAACTAAATCTGTTTTAAATTACGACACACTAGAATCAGCGACGTTAAGCGCATAAGTTTTCACGCCGCTGCCCAATGTAACAGTAAAATATGCAATCACGTCTTAACAGTTATCCATATACTTATTGGAATACACAGTCGGTGACAGTTCTGCGTGAGCTCTCCATTCGCTCGAGCGACGACACTCTGTCACCTTGTGTTATATTTAGCAATGAAGTATATTTAAATACTGCTGCCTTTCTTTATAAAATTTAAAAAAAAAACATTTGACATTAACCTTCTGTTGGCGGGAAATATAAAAAATGAGGCGCCATCTTTTATTTTCGTTTGTACTGTTAAGTGTAATTGCGGTGTGTGAAATGAAGACAAAAAAAATGGATTATCCAACGGAAAAAGAACTGGCATTGCAAAGAAAAGAGACTACACCGGTGGATTTTACAAGGCTTTTGGTAATGAGACTTGTTTACGGTCTCGCTAAGGTCATGGGTTTTGAAGAACCAGTGAGTGAGATTCTGAATGGGGCGCTTGTACCTCCAGGGGCTGATGATGAAGACGATTTTGATGATGTTGATGATATCTTTGATGATTATTGAAACCAGGTTGGATATTTATTGAATGTGTCTTAATTTTTATGTATCTCAAATGTTTAGATCGTAAAACCCAAACCAAATAAATGGCATTTACCTATTTATTTATTTATGTAGCTTAACTTTATCATATCATATTCATAAGGAATGTTTTTTTTATTTTAGATTAATATTATTTATTGTAAATTGTATTTTAGTAATTAGTTTGACAATGTTTTTGTTTATTATTTATTATGTAATTATTAAGAGCTATTGGTTTCGGCGTCGAGTTCCACTCAACACTCAATGCCCCCTGAATTCGGCGGAAAATGAAGAACGGGGTGTCTTAGCACTAAGTTCCCAGGTTCCTACTCTGCCATGTGAGGGGTACAATACTAAACAACTAAGATAATATATTAGTTACAATTAAAGACGATTATGGTAGTATGAAGTTCATTAAAGAGCCAATTTTAGCATAATTATGTTTTCTAGATCTAAGGCAGAATAAGTACTGCCTTACGTACCGTATATAGTATAGAGTACTTCTAGGCAAAAATAGAAAGCCAAATTTTATTGTTAATAATTTCTCTCTGTTAAATGACTGTAGGTAATTAATTTTAATATACGCAGTACCTGGTAGATGTAATAATTTATTTATTTATTTATTTTCGTACACCATGTAATCTTTGTAAATATTAAATTATCACTTTCAGTTTGTTTTTCATTTATTTATAAATCTGTTTTTTATGTACAGATTAATAAATTATAATATAAAAAATTGTTACCACTTTTATACTAAATGTCATCGCTGTAATAAATTGAAAACGAAATAAAAATAGTGAAGAAAGCTTATTAGCTTTGAGTGACTCATTGAGGTTTACGTTTCGCGTGACCTTTAAATAGGAAATGTCATTACCATACACTCCAAAACCGCCAATGTTGCCTAAAAGCTAATTTGGCAGCGTGCAGAAAAATATAATTTTTAATATCTTGACTTGATTGTTTGCTTCTGAAGTTAATTTAACACATTTTTAAGGCCTTCTTTTTACGTGCGGCTACGCCCGCAAGGTCATAAGAATATAGATGTAACGTGATGTTATATTATAGTTTTTAGCTTTTCTCGTCAAATGAGCTAATTACCACAAAATATTTTATAGCGTTTAAAAATTCGCAATATATTATTGAAAAAAAAACTGACTGCATAAAACTAAAAATAATAAAAAACAAACGTTCATTAGGATTGGTCTCTACAACGCCGCATAGGTTTACATATACATAAATAAATAGACCAATAAACACATTACCCTCTTTTACACTGTACAGTCGGATAAAAAAGATGGGTCAGTAATCAATAGAGTTAATAGAATATTTATTGCATGATTCACCCGGCGTTGATGATCCAGTGAAAGTAATTTTTACTCATGCGCGACGTGACTTAATCTCTGATGCTATTCAGTTTAATGCTTCTCCAATAAAAAATTGTGTCAGAAGTATAATATACATCGAAAATATCGCGCTCTTACCGTTTTTATATAAAATACCGTTCGCAAAAAAACTGAATTCATCGATTTAAGATCGAATAGCTGTTCGGCAATTAAATGTAAATAGATGATAATTATTCTCACTGCATCTACAAGTATTAGTAGCACTGCAAAGTATGTATAATATATATTTTAGATTTCTAAAATCCACTGTTTGCGGTTACGAGCTTCTATCCAAGTTCGATAACCTTGCTCTTCGAAGTAAGGACGAGCTTTGCTTGACAGCGGCACATTTATTATATGTGTGGATCTGTGACCACAAATATAAATGTGATTTCATATGTAGATATGTAATCAAATGTCTAGAGGCCAAAAAAAATTACTTGACACACTAAGTTGAAAACACCAAAAAAAAACAATGAACAGAGAGAAAAAATATCAATTCCTTCTGAATATTGCAGTAGTACTAACGGAATGAAAGATCTACCTATCATATATCTAGTACAATCTAATTGAAATTGTATTTTTAAAATAAAACATTTTGTTACATGTAATAAAAAAACATATTTTTATATAAATAAATCAATTTATCATAAATCTTCATTACAATCTAAAAACCATGATGGTGTATCAACAAACATTTTATCTTGTGTGCAAATTACATCATCATCACTGTCCTGATCATTATCATTTCCTTCATCATTATTAATTTCATTACTTCCATCATTGCAATTTCTTTCATTACAGCCTTTCATTTTTCTTATTAAATCTCCCCATTTCAAATTAGTTTTACAAAAGGGGCATTGTCCTTCAATCGGTATATATTCTCCAGAAGGCAATAACACATCAGCTAAACATGATATATGTGTAACTAAATTACATTTAGTATTTATACAAGTCAGTTTTTCTGTAACTTTTAATTGTTCTGAACATAATGAACATTTTATTGTAGAAATAGGAGAATTTGTTTTCTTTAATTTTATATTTCTACTTTTTACTGGACCTTTGCAAATAAACATGTGGCTCGGCAACTTTCTTTCAGGCTAAAAATAATAAATAATTATAATAGAATTATAATTTTTAGAAATATATAAATAAAATAATATAGCAGGACCAAGGGGCTCAGGCTTCTTGGAAATTGTTTTGAAAAAATCTCAAATTATCTTTATACAGAAAAAAAGAAACACCATCTGAAATATATTAATACCAAAAAGTGTGAAAAAAACTTACTGAAAATTCTTCAATAAAATCATTCTCCAGCCATCTTATGACTAAAGGAAGACGGCACCATGGACCTACTCTGAGCATTTCTGTTAAAACTCTCAATTTAAATTGGAATTCTGTTTCTTTTCGAGGAATCTTCTTCAGATCCAAGTGTTGAAGCCTTGTAGTTTTATTTGGATTCTGCCATGCCCACTCAAACTAAAAACAATTTTTTATATATAATTATTTGATTTAAAAAACCAGCATCTAGGTAGTAAAATTGTGTCTGGTTGTAAACACCATCATTGTGAGTTCAATCCGCACTCAGAGCATGATTTTTAATTCTCTGTAAAAGTGCAGCATTGAATCCGCCAATAAACATGCAGTGACACCAGGATTTGGCAGAAAGTGGGGAACAGGAGTATTTTGTGTGTGCAGGTTACAGAAATATCTATAAGAATTATGGCATTATTTGAGAAAGTTTAATAAAACTTACTCTTAATGCTGATATGTTGTTTGGGAAACCATGTGTTATCATCACCATTTTCCTAACGAAAGTAAAAAAATATTATTAAGTAAAAAATATATATTATTTTCATGATTGGATTGAAAGATGAAAGAAAAATGGCATTATTAATGATGAGTAAATGATTATTAATAAGTATGTGTTTTTTTTTATTATTTCAAGAAGACATACACTAACCAAGGACCTTTATTACTTGTTTTATGAGCTCCTCCCGCCCACGTGCCTCTATTATGTTGCATTATTCGCCTAATTGGATCTCTAGTATATCCTATATAGGTCCGGCCTTTATATTTTGGATTTATAGAATAAAGAAGGTAAACGCCGTAAAAGTCTTCTACTACTTCTGGTTCTGCCATTGGCACGTTTTAACTTATATTTGACATGTAGGCCTTATATACTATTATATTTATTCGAAATTTCAAATATTCGAAAATATAAGGTAGAAAATAAGAAGTTAGTAAACAAATAAATGTCATGTGTCAAATTTGCTGTAGGGCTGCCAAAAGGTTTTTTTTTTTTTTTTGTAGGAATGTTCAATCCATATATAATGTCCGATATTACCGTACATTCTCCTTTGTGTGTTTTCCATTCAACGTGACACTGGCGAAGTGATTAGTGCTGAATTGGCACGCTCGGAACGCCATAAATAAAGAGCAACAACAACATAATGTCCGATACTTGTGTGGATCAATCTTGAGCCCCAAAATCATTTTTGAGCCTTTAGTGGATCGATTATATATAATAAAAATGGGATGGAAATACAAACAACTTAATGTATTAGGATGAAAAAGAAACATATCGATAATACAAATCATCTGAATTGAATATTTCAAATTTATTTCTACCATAACCGTACCGAAAAGATAATTGACCGGCTGAAAAAATATTGTTCTGATACTTATTTTTGGCTTTCTGAACGTGTTCGTTGAGCACTAATCTGACACAAATTGTCAAAAACAATACTTTAAGTTTAACGTCAATGTTGATTTTGTTTTGACATTCAAAGGAATGTTAAGTATTGTCTATTTATTTTTAATTAAATAAATAAAAATAGAATAATTATATTCAAAGACACAAGTAAAAATTATAAAAAATAATAGTTTTGCGCATACAATATTGAAAATTTTAAAATGTCATCTGAATCGTCTTCAAAACTAAATAGGTTATGCGGCTTGTAAGTAAATAAAAAAATATATTTATTTCTTATCCCTGGATTTCTTATCCCTTCTCTTTCATGCTGAATCCCGCCCATAGCAGGATGGGCAGAGGGAACGTAAAGTTAACCTAACCGTTCATATTAAGAAACTTCCGATCCATTTTCTGCTGTATTTTGGAGATATATGTTAAGAGGCGGAACTTAACGCCGCAATATATAATCATTTCCTCGAGTGGGAATCGAGTGGCGCCTGAACCTCTCATTTATCTCTTTTTCTATATATATTCACAAATTCTTTTGCAGGTGTGAAGAAAATCCAAGTAAATATTGTTGTCCACGATGTGATGTGTTTTACTGCTCTCTTAATTGTTACAAATCAGATAAACATTTACAATGTTCGGAGAGTTTTTATAAAGAATGTGTAGACCAAGAGCTTGCATCTCATGAGGTTGATGAGGATGCAAAAAATAAAATGATGGAAATCTTGAAAAAAATGCATGAAAATAGTGATGAAGGTTTAGAAGATGAAATAATAGATGAAGAAGACTTAGACTCAGATGATGGCTCAGACATTGATTTACATACAAGAATAAAAGACTTAAATCTAGATGACCCTAATGTTTTGTGGAATGCTTTGACAGAAGATGAAAGAAATGAGTTTGAAGCAATGCTTAATAAAGGTGATGTAGAAAATATAATTCCCCAATGGGATCCATGGTGGATGTATAAAAAGGAGAAAAAACTAGTAGAAGAGACTAATAAAGATTCAATTATTGAAAGTGAAATGTTAAAAATGTGTCCAGAAATAAAAGCGGTACCTGAATTCAGTTCTCTTACTGTAAGTAAAATCTTTTTACATAACTCTTGGAAACCTAATTTTGTTACAAATATGAAGTTATATTTCAACAGCTTAGTTTATACAACTTAAATAACTAAAACTTCAATCTTAAATCAAATAACCACAAGGAAACAATTCTTATGTAACTGAAATAAAACTATAATAAATACAAAAACAATACTCTAATACTGTAGTAGGCACTGAGGCCACTTGTGGCACAGGGGTAGCATGTGATTTGCATTACATGTTGTGAGTTTGATTCCCACTCAAGGAAATGAAATATTTAATATTTTCATTTCTCGACAATTTAATACACAATGCCTAATAGAGTTCGGCAAAATGTAAGGAGCTCAGTGTCTTAAACATTAGTCTTATTATTATTTTCTCTGTCTATCCTTATATGCTGAATATAGTGTGAAGCTGAAAAAATTATACCAAATTATTTATAAAAATAGTTTTTATCACATATCCTCACAAATTTTAATTAATTTATTAAAATAAGTATATAAAATATAAGTTTGTTATGTTTTTTTTCCAGAGTGTAAAACCATCACATGCTATAAGATTTAACATTGCCAATGTGATAGCTTCATATGCATTCATCATGAGATACTTTAACGGTGAAATAGAACCAGTGGAGGCTGCTTATTATGTTTTGAACATTTGTACTAATTTAGATTCTAATAATAATTTTGAAGATCCTGAATTAGCAGTGGAATCTGTTGCTCAGAGATGTTTACAGGTATAGGCTTTTAAGTTTTTAGAATTATTATTTTTATAATTATTTAATGATGCTATTTCTTTAGCTTCTTGCCTTATCCTACATATGGGAAGAAGCAGTAGAGAGATTCAATATCAAGACACATCATTCTCCTTTTTTGTAAAATTCAAGACATTGAGAGTTGAGCGGCAGAGCTTAATGCCGCACTTTGTCTACCAGTGGGTAAAAAAAATCCTTTGCCTAAATGGGTATTGAAGCTACAATCATCATGTTTTTCTACAGTGAAATGATGTCCCACTGCACGCTATCTACTCAATTATATTTTAAAACACATTAAATCTATAATATATAAATAATTCATACATTTGGAACATTGTTTTGTCTTTTCCCTAATGAGATTTCTTTGTTGTTCCAGAGTGAATACATACATACAGATGAGGCGAGTCTAGATGTAATGAAGAATGATACATTTCGAATATTAGAAGGCCCAAATGAAGAAAATAAAGTATATTACAGTAAATCAGCTTTCTCACATCTCATACAAATATTTACTGATGCTAAATTATTGTGTAAAATAAAAAATGATAAAAAAGTCGATAGCAAAGGTGACTTTTCCAGAAAATTCCCAGAGCATAATAAAAATCATTTGCCTGTTTTAGATATAAGTAAAATTAAGAAGGTTATTAAGAAGTTAGAATATTATCTATCGTTTTTATTAAGCTGTGATACTAATGTAAATAATAAATAATTTTAAAGTATTTTTTTTAACAATGGTCCTTTTATTTGTCTTTTTTAAAAATAAAGTCAATATCAAGTCAATAATTTCCTTAACTAATTTTTATCAACATATACAGGGTGGAATTGTCAGCACCACTTTAAATGAAACCACAGTTTTAACTACTCTATAAAAGCCTAATATAATTCGGAAAAAAAGTAATTCCCAAAAATGAAAAAGTTTTTTTTTCAAACAAAATAAATAATAAAATTATCGTTTTAAAATAAAACGCCATTTGTAAAGTATAACATAGGCACGCACACACTTACCTGTCAAAGCGGCAACGTCGCATTCGTATGTGTTCGTGACACGAAATACAGGTATGGATAAAAATCGTGAAATGAAAAAAAAATCCTACGTCTAAACCGTTGAGGTACCTTGGTTAATTTTTTTAATTCTGGCTTTGAAATATTTTACTCTATATGCAGTTTCAGTAAAAGGGCCGCTGCTTCTTCCACCTGTATAAAACAATTTTTATTACAAACTTAACTTTTATTTATGTTGTTCATATGTTTAATCAATTCTGTAACAAAAAAATATATTTGTGAGATTAATGTATATTTGCAAATATGAAGCATTTTTTTTACTATCTGTTTTACTTAAGACAAATATTAATTTAATTTAATGAAAAATCGAAAGGGCCTTTTATTATCTACGTAATATAAATAATAGGTACATCCAATATTTATTCTTAAAATAAAGACATCAGGAAATAAACAAAGAAAACCACTGTCCTCCTTTACCACAACTTTTATTCCAACAAAGATACTGTCGAAGGAATGTCCAGAACATTGATACTTACACCGATAAGTTATAAGTGTAAACGGTTATATAACTAAGAAGATATAAGATATTTTACATCCCTTAACTAGTTTCAAATATATCATAAATTTTAATAAAGACAAAGCGTCTTTATTTTTGTATTTTGTAGAAAAACAAATGAAAAAGAAAAAAATATATACTTTAGAGTTTAAATTTACCTTTCTACAGATAATCAAAATTATAATAAAGAAAGAATGTTCTAGATTATCTATAAATTTATAATAAATTTGAAACCACAAACACCATATTATTATATAACTTTTATATTAAATTTAATAAAATATCCACATGATCAACAATATTATGAGAACGGACACAAATTAACAAATTTCACTACATATTATAATAAATAACATACACTACGTACAAAAAAATATCTTTTTTTCATCAAAATATAATGTAATCTTTATTATGTTATAGTTTTTTATGAATTACAGTTTTTATTTATCTGTTACATCTTAAGCAATGTTGCTGTAATATTTTTGGCATATTTTGGTATTTTATTAGATTTTTAATAAATAAGTAGAGAGATTAAAGTATAGAAGACTGGATTTAAAGTCTGTAAATACCAGAATGAAAATAAATAACTAATATTCTTAGTTTCTTTTATTATTATACAAAATATTATAGAAATAGACAAAAATCGTTCCTGTCACTTTGACTTACTGGCAATATCAGTTAAATTTGAATGTGTCTTTCATACTTAAGTCTCAAAATACAGATTATATTTCGAATTTTAATTTTATATTTTATCAACGTTAAGCTACTTTCATAGATTTGATATACTGCTGGCATTTGCTTGGGACTATTTAACTGTATTAGAACGTCATATTCTTCGTCTTAAAAGGTGTCCCCATGTGAATTTAGTATCACTTCAAAAATAAACACAAAACCCATTTGGTTTTGCTTGATTATATTTCGATTCATTTATATTAAATATATGGTCATAATTTTAATTAATATTCACCAAATAATTTTATTCAAGAAAAATATTGCAAAATTTTTATTTTTATAAATTACCTACTATATATCTGTCTATATCATATATGTACATATGTAATTTCCCTATTATTTTAGATAAGTAATACTAATAAATTTTCAAATTTATATATTTTTTGATAATGGCAATACCATATATAGTTCATTCGTAGACATCTTTTAGCTATTATGAAACTTGAAACCCTAGTCCTAAAACACCTTTAAGATATAACGTATGTCGAACGATCAAAACCCATTTATTCTATAGAATTATTTTAAAATATAACTTTAAGACTGTTTTTAAATAAAAATTACAATGTGCAAAAATTACGTGTAAGTACTAAATGCCAAAGGAACCCGCAGGAAGGAATAAAAACCTATAACCTGAAACCCGAAATTATTTAAAAAAATTTTTTTTAAAGGATACAGTAAAAAACTATCAATATGATCTTATCATTCAGAATTTGTGTCAAACTGTTTATACCTATATAAGGAATGCATTTTTATGGTAGTCTAGGCATTTAAATCATTAAATTAACTGACGGTTGTAAAATAAAAAAAAGTAATTGACATACTTGTCTTATTCATTATATTTTTGAAAATCGATTTGTTTTATTATTTGGTGTTGTCATTATTTAAATTTCCAAACTTAATTCGGCATAAAAAAAAATAATCACATCTAACATATTCAAACCAACGTCTATCACATTAAAATTCTACATAACATATTCTATCTCCAAAAGACATATATTAAAATGTATGAGTCATATATGACTCATACGAAACGGAGAAATGAAAATAATTCAAATACAATAATGTAGCTTACGTAGCTCTCCGGCGCAGCATGCGATTATAAAAGCGCAGGTTTGTAGGTTCTATTACTCTCGTTTGCTCGTTACCAGAGCAACGAAAATGAAAATATTGAATATTTATCTTTTTTACATCGAGCGGGAATCAAACCCACATACCTAATACGGTATTTGGTTCTGATAATACTGTATCATATCGTAAGTACGGGTTCTGAAGTTAAGGAAGGAGTTTCTTATGACTGACAGCATGTACGCGGCCGCTTCCTTTTCCGTGGAATTTGGCGCGAAACGGGAACGCAACTGTCTGATTGTCTGTCCACGGAAACATGGTAACCCGGTGTCTAGCATTAGTGAGACCATTGATATTATAGCTTCTTGGTACGGCCTGAAATGAATAGTAATTTAGTTAGTCTTTTAATTTACCGAGAATTTATCGCCTATATTGAAACTACCAACAACCAACCTTATATCTATACATATAAGATACAAACTCACCTGACAGCCAGGAAGGCCTGCACGCACAGCTCACAGAACCACCGGAAGGGCGGCGCCTCCATCTTGCCGCCCATCACCATCACCATCTCGTCGGTCAGCTTTATGTCCGGTTCGAATCCGAGATTGCCACCGGGCGATGATTCGAACATGAAACCGAAATCTGAAAACGGTTAACCAATATAAGTAAATATTTAGAACTAGACAATAAAATGTTAAAATATTTAATAAAAAATGGAAATCAAAAATGTTACACTAAGTAAACATTCTTTTTTCTATTTCTTTTTTCAGATTTATCGCACTTATGGCGGGTACGCAGAGGAAACCTGAGAACCTACTGTTAAGACATTTTGCAGCCTTTGATATTCTTCCGTTCGCCACTTTTCATCGAATTCTAGAAGCATTGCAAGCTGAGTGGCGGAATTCAACCCGTTGCCAGGGCGAGCAAATGAAAATATTAAATATTACCGTTCCTCGAGAGGGAATCGCACCTACAGCCTCAATCTTCATTGTTTAATCTTAATTAACATTTAATAATCAACCTAAGCCTAATAAAAGATATCTCATTTAAAGGAAAACATATATACCATACCATATATTCCATATAATATGTATAACCATAATGAAGATTAGCAACTATAATTTAAAAAAATATATATTTAGAATAATTTTGTGTTTAAAAAAAAGTGCCAAAGTACCGATATGAATGATATGTCCGTCTGTATCCAACATTATATTTCCGTTATGTCGATCTTTGATCTGTAGAAGAAAACCGATGACGCTGTACGCTGCCATTGACGTCACGAAACATCTTCGGGCCGCCTGCGGAATTATATTAATTCTTTTATATGAAAAATATAGAAAACTTTCTGTGAATTTGAAAAAAAGTATTAGAAAAAAAAAATATGCTCTATGCTTTGTGCCTGCCAAGAAAATATAAATATTTCATTTATTATTTACCAAATGTTATTTTCTTTAAATGCTATTTAGATTTAATTTTGCACCAGGAAAACACATTGTTAACTAAAGTTGAAAAAAATCTTCTCATTGTACCCCTCGTATAGCACGGTTGGCAGACGGAACTTAGTGTTAAAACACTACGCCCCATGCACCGCCACGCTTTGCGTGTTGAGGGGCGTAACCAGAGCGAAGAAATGAAAACATTAAATATTTCTTTCCTCCCGAGTGGGAATCGAAACCACAATCGTCTCTGTACTACTCCGTAGTTACAAACTTATTATCTTCCTATTCTACACTATAGTTTCGTTATAAGATAAAAAAAGTATAGCCTTTAAAAAAATATGAAATACCAATTCTTCTGACTTCTTCTTAAAATGAAAAGAGTTGAACAAAAGAAGTTAATAAATTCACCAATGTACTTATAATTTAACTTTTATATTTACCTGGAATTCCCTCGTAGTTTCATCTCCATATTTCTTGATGAAGTATTCATACATGCCGATATCCGTTTGCCTCCCCAACTGGTCCCTGGACTTTGCATTTGGCACGCATTCTATTACACCACACTGAAATGTTAATTTGTTTCTTTTAATATAATATTAAAAACTAAATTTGTTTGGTTTAACCTGCGTATCTCAGGAACTACCTTACTTTCTCAGGAATTAGTTTGAAATTTAAAAAGTAACTTTGAACTTGGATAGTTAATTTATGCGGGTAGAGTTAATTACCTCGGGAACCTAGACCATGTCATGTGTCAACTCTTAGTTATTTCGTTTGACCAGGAAAGGGAGCAAACTATGCAACAAAAGTTTACAATATTTTCTTTCGTTAAAGATATTAAAAGACTAAATATAATAATTTCTACTTCCATATAAATTACATTTTCAAACAACATCTACTTATTTACATTTGCATAAAAAACTTTAAATTTATCGTCACACTAAAAATATATAGCAGTATTCTTTTTTAAATTCTGTAATATCAACCACAGATAGACACACCTTAAAAACACTAAAAACTAATAAGAAAAATGCACAAAATTCCCTCAAAATCAGCCATAACCGTTGTACTACTCACCCCAGGCGCAGTGGCGACAACCTTATACGGGAACAAATACAAATCCAGGCCAACTTGTTGGAACACGTTCTTGAACAGCGATATCACCTGCAACGCCAACATGTCTTGCCGTACGTCGTCACCCACTTTAAATATGGCCGCCTGCCAGGTCTCCGCTGCTATTGAGGTGTAGCGGTCTTTACCTTCTTCCTGTATTTGTTATTTGTATTTGTTTTAATTGAATGTTTAAAAATTAGCTTATATAGCATGGTGGATGGGCAGAAGGAACCGGGGAATATCGTGTTAAGACACTACGTTCTTATTAAGACACTTCCGTTCCCCACTTTGAGCCGAATTCTGTAGAATTTACCATTGCGTGTGAGTGGCGGGACTCAACTATGAGCTGTCAATAGAGAATCATACAGTCTAATTGATTATTTCTATAGCTTTTCATTTTGAAAATTAAAAAAATAACCCAGTGGACTCGAGCCTGTGTCTTTTTAAAAGGAGAGGCCAAATCCAAGAGGCGCAGATTCGAGTCTCGCAAAGAAAAAAATTAAATAAAAAACAATATTTTCTTATTTGACTTAATTTTACTAGATTTATCTCTACTACTATTATTTAAAAGAAAAGTTAAGTTAATACATAATATTATTTCTAAATATTTTTACTTTCTCATTATTCATCTAATTAAATAAGTAAAAATCGATACTAACCGCGGGTAGTTCTTCCCCGGAGGCGATGGCCATGGCAGTGGTCTCCATTTCTGATATACCATACTTTCTTACTCTAAAACGCGCTAAATACGGCGCCTTAGCTGCACTTTGCATTGGCGTTCCTGTTTATAAAAAAAAATTGTTTATCAAAAACGGTTTGACGAAAAGTAGCAAACGTCTTAATAAGAACGGAGTCTTAACACAAGGTTACCGGGTTTCCTCTGCCTACCCTACTTTGTGCCGGCTAGAGCGTGAGGATATAAAAAAATTAAAGAGCTTAAGAAATATCGATCGATATTAACAGACGCTACGATGAATCACTTAGAATTAGAAATCAGAAAAACATACCGCTTTTGTAATCAATGTCAATAACCATTGAGTCTGGATTCGAGGGTAAGTAGCATCCCGGTTGCACCTGGAATAGAAAAAATATATGAAGATTATTCATTCAGAAATATTTATACTACTTATCTACTGAACTTCTCAGTGATCGTTCGATTTTCACTAAGAATAGCCGTGTCAAACGCATACGCGAGCACCTACGGTGCAAAGTGCTAACGCAGCATAACAAAGCCGTCGAGGCGGCCGGACTGCGATTATGACCTAGATAATTATTGCTCAAACGACAAATCATATTGTTAAGGCGAAGTTATTACTAGCCTAAACAATGAGTACACCGTCGAAAGATCGAATAATCCTAACAACGGAATTGGAACATACGTTATATGCCCGACTTAAAGAATTTCAATGTCACCACCGAGAGGAAAAGGAAGAGCGAATAAAACTACAAGATCTAGTAGAAGATCTTAAAAAACAAATAGAGATTCTACAGCAACAGCTACAATGTGTTGCAGAAAAACCAATGCAGGCTCCATCAACATCAATGGATACTGCGCCACAACAGAGGGAATACGAGACTGATGAAGAAGAACTGGCTAAAGAAACTGAGTGGATTAGGGTAAAGACTAGAAAAAAAAGAAAATTGAACGCGTCACCTGAGCTATCACTCAAAAATAAAATAAAAGAAAATGTCAGAAAAATCACCCCACCACCTCCTATCGTAGTAGACGGCGTGGAAAATTACCAAAATTTTTATGACTCTCTGTCTATAGAACATACCGCTGGCACTTTCACCGTTAAGATGTTGAATGGCGGAAGTGTCAAAATAAATGCTTGCGATGGTGAAATATATCGCTCCATTACAAAGAAGTTGACAGAGAATAATTGTCTCTGGCACTCTTATGAAAATAAACAGGAAAGGCCTATTAGAGTAATAGTAAAGAAATTACCCTTTACCGGCAAGCCTGATAGAATTGTTGAAGATCTTAAGATTAAAGGTTTCAAAATAGAGAATGCAGTAAACAAACTGAGTTGGAAAACTAAGGAGCCGCTCAACATGTTCACTCTTACTTTCAGCAATGAAGAAGAAATTAAAAGGATCCATGAAATAAAACATATCCTAGGATGCGCTATTGAAATACAACCCCTCCGATCTACAAAACTGATTCCCCAGTGTAAAAGATGCCAGGTTTATGGACATACACAAAAGTACTGTGCCAAAAAGCCTAGGTGCGTCAAGTGTACTGGTAAGCATTTTACCAAAGACTGTACAAAACCATCTA
This sequence comes from Heliconius melpomene melpomene, assembly GCA_000313835.2. Lineage (NCBI taxonomy): Eukaryota > Metazoa > Arthropoda > Insecta > Lepidoptera > Nymphalidae > Heliconius > Heliconius melpomene. Next base: position 39,668 of record HE671110.1, on the reverse strand, counting down.
CAGAAAAACCAAAATGTGTACACTGCGGTGAACCACATCCTGCTAATTACAGAGGCTGCACGATCGCCAAAGAAATGCAAAAAATGCGTAATAAAACATTAAAAAAGCCTTCGCCTGTGCAACAACAGCAAGAGTCGAAAGCAAGAGAGCTTACTACAAACAAAGCAAATAACATAACGACCGGTTTAAATAAAAAATTGTCTTTTGCCCAAGCTACTAGAGGAAAACCCATAGCACAGAGTGAAGGCGAACAAAACAACCTAAAAAAGGACAAACTGGATGAAATCTTGAAGCTCATGATCAACTTGGATGAGCGTTTAAAAGAGATCGAAAATAGCACTAAAACAGCTATAACCATACACAAAAAATGATTAGAAAACTTAAAATAATGGCTTGGAACTGCAATGGACTATTAAAACAACAAAACGAACTGCAAGTAGTCCTAGATATAGAAAATATAGACCTGTGTCTCGTATCAGAAACACATTTTACCAAACAATCTTACATACATCTTAGAGGTTACAAACTCTACCATGCACTACACCCAGATAATAAAAGTAGAGGTGGCAGTGCAGTTATCGTAAGGGACCGTATCAAACATCAGGAAATAAATAAATGTGAAGAACCAGACATCCAATCTGTGGCAATTCAAATAGAGACAAAACGATATTCACTCACGGTAGCAGCAATTTACTATCCACCAAGACACGTGATTAAAAAAGAAAAGTACGTGGCCTTTCTTCAAACTTTAGGAGATAGGTTCGTACTTGGCGGTGATTTTAATGCCAAAAATACATACTGGGGCTCCAGACTAAGTAATACAAAAGGAAGAGAGCTAATGAGTGCAGTAAGAGAAGAGAAATGTGACGTAATCTCAACAGGATCTCCTACTTACTGGCCCACTGACCCGAACAAAGTTCCTGACTTGATCGATTTTTTTGTTTTTAAAAACATATCGCCAAATTACCTACGAATTGAACAAAGCTATGATATGAGCTCAGATCACTCTGCAATATATTTAGAAATAAATGAAAATATTTCACACTTGGATAAAACCTCAACACTAACGAACAAGCACACAGATTGGGAGACCTTCAGAATAAACTTGGACAGCAAAATAAACCTAAAAATAGCGCTGAAGACTCCAGAACAACTAAATATGGAAGTCGATAACTTTGTTAAGATTATACAGAAGTGTGCATGGGAAAGTACACCGTATATTAAAAAGAGACAAGTGAAAAATTGCTATCCTAGAGAAATCACAATGCTTATTCAGGAAAAGCGCCATCAGCGTAAGGTATGGCATCAATCTAGATCCCCGAGAGATAAGAACAAATTGAATTATCTCACAAAAAAACTAAAACGGCAAATACAAAGATACAACAGTTATTCAACATACTGTAACCTACAAAGTCTAACTAACGACCGAAGTACAGACTATTCCCTCTGGAAAGTTACTAAGAACTTGAAACGACCTATTACCCAGATTCCACCATTAAAAATGGGAGACGGAAAATGGGCCGTAAGTAATGAGCAAAAAGCATTCGCAGAATATCTAGAAAATATCTTTAAGCCGAACGAAGAAAATGAAAACCAGGATCCTGTTCCATTAAATTCCTGTGATGAAAGTCAAGACATAAAACTGGTTTCACCTAGAGAAGTCTGGCGTGAAATAAAACAAAAAATTAACCGGAAAAAATCTCCTGGATTTGATTTAATCTCAGGAGATATAATACATAATCTATCAAGAAAAGCTATAGTTAAACTAACGAACTTAATTAATGCTGCATTTAGACTTAAATGTGTGCCAGATCTATGGAAAGTAGCTGAAGTAATAATGATAGCAAAGCCGGGGAAACCACCCCAAGAGATAACATCTTACAGACCAATCTCACTTCTACCTATTATGTCAAAGCTATTTGAAAAATTGTTTTTAAAAAGGCTCAAGCCAATCCTGGAGAGTAAGAAACTCATTCCAGATCATCAATTTGGTTTCAGAGAACAACACTCAACCATTGATCAAGTTTATAGAATAACAAACCTCATTGAGAAAACATTGGAAAATAAAGAAGCCTGTACTGCTATCTTTCTTGATGTTGCACAAGCTTTTGATAAAGTATGGCATGAAGGTTTATTATTGGAACTAAAAGAGTGTTGCCCATTGAATATGTAGATTTAATTAAATCATACTTATTAAATAGAGCGTTTAGAATAAGACAACAAAATTAATTTTCTGATATCAAAGAAATCAAAGCAGGGGTACCACAAGGAAGTGTGTTGGGTCCGGTTCTCTACCTACTATATACCTATGATATCCCTCAGCTAGAAAATAATACTATCGCAACTTTTGCCGATGACACTGCCATAATGGCAGTAGGAAAAACTCATGCAGAAGCAGCCAAAAAAGTTCAAGAAGCTGTGAACAAAATACACATTTGGACAAAACACTGGAAAATTAAATTAAATAAAACAAAGTCGGTTCATATTAATTTCTCTAACAAAAGAGATGAATATCACCCCATATTCATTAATGACCAAATAATACCATATCAAAATACAGCAAAGTACTTGGGCATGACGCTGGATGCTAAACTACACTGGAAAGCTCATGTGAAGAAGAAAAAAGAGGAGTTAGAAATGCGATACAATAAGATGTACTGGCTGCTTGGAAGAAATTCTACTCTAGCAGTTCAGAACAAGATCTTACTATACAAACAAGTCCTCATGCCAGTATGGACCTACGGGATACAGCTGTGGGGCTGTACCAAAAAAGTAATTTAGATATCATACAGCGATTCCAGAATAAAGTACTTAGAGCAATAGTTAGTGCTCCTTGGTATATTCGAAACGACGACCTCCACAGGGACCTCAATATAGAGTTCGTTGATAAAGTCATTAAGAAATATGCAGAAGCTCACGAACACAGACTTCATCATCATGTGAACGTCGAGGCAATCCAGCTCCTTGACAACACGGACATAGTGAGAAGACTCAAGAGAATTAAACCTTTCGAGTTAGTGTAGTGCATAACAGTTCAGTGGTGAAAGTGTAATCGTAAATATAAAGAACACATTAACTAAGTGTCTTCCCCTTAAATAGAGACAATAAGAAAAGTGCCAATGGACACAATCTTAGCATAGTATTGTTTATTATAAAAGTAGGTTAAAATTAAATTACTCATTAGTCAACGTAATGACTAGATCGTAATATAATATTATTAGTGTAAGTAAGTTTGTATACGCTAATAATAAATAAATAAAAAAAAAAAATCTACTGAACTTAGTGTAAAGACACTCTGTTCCCTACGCATTGCTGAATTTTCGAAATATTAAAGCGAAACTCAATGCCGCACTACATCTATCCGTACGGGGAACCGAAAATAAATGAAAAAGAAAATCGAACCAAATTAAACATGACGTTATGATAAAAACGCAAACACATTTTACCTTAACATTTTTAAGTGCCTCCAAACAAGCGCGCTTCCTCTCAGCACCTTTCGGATATGGTCGTATAATACCGCTAATATTCGTTATGTGGCTGAAGAAATCAAATTCCCTTTCGTAGAAGGCCTTCGCCGGACCGGAGAGTGTGTCGACTATGCTTTTTGTTAAACTTTCCAATATATCAAAGAGTGCCGCTGAAATCAATAATATAAGAGCAGGATAAACGTGTTACAAGTAATTTGTGATTTTTTGGGAAAAACTATTTGTATGTTGAGAACATTTACTACTACTATTAACTTACTATTAAATAGATAATTAAAATAAATTGTAACATAATAGAGAAGTACTCACTGTCCTTATTATGCATTTCTTCATCTGTATACATATTGGTATGCATATTCCATATAAGTTGGTGTGCTACTACTTGAGATTTCTTGGCTAACGATTTTATTAATTCCGCTACATAGCCCATCTGAAAATACGTCCAGAATTTAGTATGTAACAACTATAATGTTATGTTACTTAGTAATTATTGATACAGATTTTAAGCAAAAACCTAGAGCTAAAACATGACATTCGCCTATTTTCTTTGTATTATTCAACTTTTATTTACTCTCTTACTGTATGCCTCAAACTTCTTCAAAGTCAGGCACGCTAAAGTTAGTTGTGGCAACTATTTTCAGAGCAGCCATGACTCACCTAACACATTACACTCACCGTGTCGTGCCTCAGCGCTTGCACCAGCTGTGGTATGTATGCGAGCACGGCGGAAGGCGGGTAGGAGGTGAGCGCGCACGCGGCCGCCTGCGCCGACAGCGGGTGCGGCGGGTACTGCCGGCTGAAGTACGAGAGCGCCTCCACCGGTGTGACGCGCGCCCACGTCACCATGTGGACCAGCTGGAGTGGGTTTGTTTTATGTTGAGTCATATTATTTGCTTGAGACTATAGTACTAGAGTAATAACGTACTAGTATCAGTGCACGCGCACTCAAAGAGATGCGATTCAACAGAATTCAGCGGAAAGTGACGAACAGTCTCTTAACACTAGCCTGCTGTGTGCGGGATAAAACGTGAAGCTGATTTGATTTTTTTTTCTATTTACTTTTTTAACGTAAGCAGTAACAGCATAACGCTAGTGTTAAGATACATCACTTTCCACTCTCCCGAATTTTCCAAGCATTACGTGTTGAGGGGCGTAACTCAACGTCGCACTTCTTTTTATTACAATTACATTAAAGAGTTTTATAATAGTGATAATAATAAAACATACCTCATGCGCATCATTGAGCAGTGTCTCAGTGGTGACTAGGTATTTGAGAGCTTGCGGCACGTGGCACACCGCGGTAGGATGTAATTGGACTTTACGCTTAATTTCTGCTATTATACCATCGTTCTTTAGTCTGAAATATGAATAGATAATTTCATGAAATTACCTATTTTAATATATTTAGTTTTTATTTAGCCACTCAACACGCCTAGACGCATTTCCAGGATTCGAAGTAAACGGAGAACGGAAGTGTCTTAATGGGAACGTATTGTCTTAACAGTTTGTTCCCAGATTCCATCTGCCTACCCTGCTACGTTCGGGATACAGCGTGAAGCTTAAAAAAATAATAAAATGAAAAATTTTGATCCAGAAATGAAATTGGAATATTAATTAAATAAAATATCCACCCTACTATCCAATTTACCTTTCAGGTAAAAACACAGCCAACGTCGGACTAATATCCCACGCTAATTTTGCATAATCGCGCCAAGTTCTCTCCGTATTGGGTTTAGACCGCCACGTCGCTATATTGTCTTCCCCCGGCACCGCTTGCTCTGGCCTGCTATGTGGGTTGTGCCATGTCACTAAGAACTCTATTTCTACTGCCTGTAATGATTTTTTTTTTTACATAAGTATAAAAAATAAACTCAAAATAAAAAAAACATAGTATGGAGTTGGTGCAATAAATTCGGCAAGGCTTTTCTGATCTTAAAAAAATATTATAAGGGCGATTATTAAATTTGAATATATTTTTAACGCTATCCGTCTGCGCAATAATTACTTTGAATATTTCATACTTGTCTACTAATTAACATTTATGACATAGTGATTATTTTTATTCTAAAAATTAAAAAATAAGATAACTTATTTTTTAACACTTATAACAAAAAAAACCTTACCATTAATTCCAAAATAAGATTCCGTTTCCTAACATAATCTTTGACAAACGGATCCTGTGACTTCACGGGTGGTTTAACGCTGCGATTCGAACGTTTACCAGCCACGCTGCCGGCGCCGCTGCTTAACGTCGTTGTTGACATTGGTACCTGGAATTATATAAAAATTGAAAAAAAAAAAGATAATTAAATTGTAAAATAAGCCATTGTCGGGCAGAGCGTGATAGGTAAAGGATCCGCGTTCCGCTTTCGCGTAACTAGGCAAAACGCGGCTTTCAGTTCCGCACTCAAAGCGTCAAGAGCTTGACAGAAAGTGAGATACAACGTAAAAATAAAAATATATACATATTGAAAAATAAACATACCGTATTAATCCATCCAGTAGTTTGTCGATTGCCGATGTCACTGCTGTTGACGGAGGACCGGTTGTCTGTTGGCGAATTCGACGTGTAGATACTGTGTGAACTACTCGGCCCCATTAGATCGAATTCAGCTTAAAAGAAAAAAAAACAAAATAAGGTATGAAAAATGACACTCATAAAAAGTGATATAAAATTCTGAACAGGACAATTATAGAAATAAAAAATAGAACAAAAATATATACAAAACTAATGCTACATTTATAATATCTCTAATCTAGAACTTAACACCAAAATTGTTTAAATTCTTTTTATAACAATATAATAGCTGCAAAAACTTGATAAGATATTTTCCAACAGAGCGCTATAACTTTTTAGTGTTCTAAGCAGACACTGTACACTCACTTAGTGACTCTCTCTGACATAAAGTATATAAAACTTCAGTAACATCACTTACCCCCAATATCACTACTTTTCAAATACTTCTTATCGGAATGCATCAACTGCCAGAATTTGATAAGAGATATGATGTCTTCTCTCAGTGCTCCCGAACTTTTGGCTGGAGACTGTAGACCTCTACAGAAGTAGTCTAAGCAGACACTGTACACTCTCTCTCTAAGTATATTACGTGCTAGCGAACGAGGTAAAATATCGCCTTGAAGTAGGGATAAGCCGCATGAGAGTAATCTGGAAATTTTAATTTAATATTCAGTTCAAAAATGATATTGGCTTAATTTATTGTTGGTTAATTTGTATTATTACTTTTTACAAGAATAATTAAAAAATATATTGATTCAAGATAAAAAATGTATTATATACAGTGTTATAAAATATGATTCTTATAAATTTGCATATAACATATAAAATGCTTAAAAAAACATTTTACATAAACTGCATATAATTTAAATATTTATATGAAAAAGACTAGCGTTTCCGTAGCGGATACAGCTTGTTTAGTTTTAGTTTTGAAAAAGAAACAAAAATAGAATATTTTATTTAATTAGTAGTTTTATATTGAAGTTAGCCTTACTCACTTAAATCTGACTCCCGCCGCTTCTACATGCCTGTTTATGTGATCACGTATATCACCTACAGTTATTGGTAACGACCTGAAACAATAACATGTAATTTGCTAAATAAATATTAAAAAACATATTTTTATGGCACTAAAGTATTATAACATATCCTATTTTGAAGTATAAAGAATAGTTCAGGACAAGATGACTTTTTTTTATTATTTTATATTGAGATTTAATCTTATAAATCAGTCAGTCAGACATTTTGTACAAAGTCTATCAAAATTCAATTATAATTTACATCTTATTACTATAATATCATATAAGGCAAATTTTAATTTATGTAACAAGTTAGAATCAATATATAAATACTCATACGTAATATCTCACCTATGAAGTAAGCTGGCCAGCATTTCCACTTTTTCTAGACTATTATATTTGGCAGTTTCGGCTATTTCACATAAGTACCGGATCCAGACAGCGTGCGGCGCCACGAATGGAGGACGAGGTTCTAATTTGGCACCTGAAATGTAATATTCTTGTTGTATTACACAGAAAATAAACCTTAATTTAGTTATTAAAATTGTTTACAAATAATAAAAACATATACTTAAGCATTTACAATATGAATATCAATCAAAATATATTCTTATTAACACTTCTAAGCAGAACTGCCTCCCACTGCCTAGCACTTTACATAAGCCATTATTTTTTTTCTACGTATTTGACTATAACTAACCTTCATATGCTGCCAAAGGGCTTATCTCGTCATTTTGCTTCGAGAACAATCCCATTTTTCTATCCACCGTGCATTGCCACGCTGCAAATATTTCTTGTAAAAGTCGAAGTTCGAGATCAGGTCGCGAAGTGTTCAGCCACTGCCAGCATTCCACTGCTGATGTCACGGCGTCTTCTGTGAATATGTCTATTTGGGACCATGCTGGAAATAAAAAAATATGTTAAATTTACTAAAGATATTCTAAAGTTTCATTATATTTATTTTCATCCAATTTTTGGTTTTGGTTGGATAAAAATGGCCAAAATAAAAAAAAGTCAGTTCATATTAAATTCAATTATATTTGTCATTTTATTCAAGTCCTTCATAGTGCAGCGGGTAATACGATATAGAGACGTCCGCTGACACACCAAACAATGTTTTAATTCAGCTACCTGTATCTACATACAAGCAGGGGACATGGATACACATGTAATATTTCAAATCTGGATATGAATAGGGATATAATAAAGAAAATGATTACATCGAAATCAGTTATGGTTTGCTGTAGTATAATTTTGCGCCATTATATTCCTGATGAAGACCACACTTACTAATGTTCTGCAACAACACTTTTAGTGGTGGAATATGGCCCTCTCGTGCAGTAGTAGCGTAGGACTCATGCGCGCGGCGACCCATTTATTACTTAACTACATAAACAATTAATCAAATGAACGAATGGTTAGTGCACATTCACTCACTCACCAATACTATGCAACAGCGCCCTGGCTGTGGGCGTCATGCCAGCGGCGACAGGGCGCGCGTGCACGAGCAACGCGGCGCAGCGCCACAGCGCGGCGCGGTGCGCGGTCTCGCTGCCGGCGGAGCACGCGTCACGAAGCGCTGAGTGGAGGCGCGCGCCCACACGCCACACCGCCGCCTCGCCACCACCCTCTGCTTGTACTGCGCCGGCTACCTGTGAATTAAGTAAAAGGTGATATTATGTGTGTTCTCTCATTCATTTAAGGCCGTCTTGATGCAGGGGGAACCACAACGAACCCACAACCGACTTGTTACAGCCGGTACACGATTGTAAGACGTCCTACCTCTCCCGCGTATCGGCTCCGCTGCGATACCACGGCCAGCAAGGCTGCAGAGTCCTGCGTGACGCAGGGCGGGCGCTTGTCGAGGGCGGCGCGGGGCAGGGGCGCCGACATGCGGTTGAGGCCGGCCGCGCCTAGTAGGGCGCCGGTGGCGAGGGCCAGGCCGCAGTGGTGCCAGAGTGTTGAATTAGGAACCTTCAAATTAAGTTTATCTTTAATTTATATCATTATATTTTTTACGCTACTATTTATATAATTAGCTTCACGCTGTACCCCGCACATAGCAAGGAAATCAACAAATTAAAAAGATGTTTTTTTCAATATTTTTTTTTAATCAATATATATTTTTAATTTTCATAAATATGTTTTGGAAGGGAATTGCATAAAAAGATCGGACCGTGCAAAAGCTAATCTTTCGATAGTATTTGAAATTTAAAAAAGTTAATTACTCAAGATTTGTAAATATTTAATAAATTGCTCTAAAAATAAAATATTATTTTATACCTGATTAAGATATTCCTGTAAATGAGATCTAGTCGACTGGGATGCCCACTTCATTGCCTCTTGGACGATACCGTGACATCTATCCGCAAAATCTTTTACTATTCCCTGTAACAAAATATAATTTTCTTAATAAATACAAATAAAAAAATCAATAGTCGGTAAAACTCATTTAATATCTATGTCATCACCTCGCGTCCCTCCAAAGTGTCCTGTAGTTGTAAAGTAAAATCAGTTCCAGGCACTTTAAGTAATGGCGTCTCTTGATTTGCATCCAACTCTAAACTGAAGCTGAGGACTTGGAGGATGTCTAACATTGACCATAGTACCTAAAATAAAATTATATTTGAGATATAGTATAGTGAGATGCAATATATCATTATTGATACAGTTTATTATTGCCTAATTGATCACATCATTCAAATCATTTATTTCCAATAAATTTCAGCCAGTATCTATTTTCTCTTTTAACGAATGCTAAAAGTGAAATAAATACCGCCAATTCCAAAACATTACCCAATTTTTTTTTACCATCTGTAAATTCAAAATATACATACATATGTGTAAAACTGTTACTATTTCAAATAACCACTCAAAAACAAAATTCATTCCCGTAAGTGGTAATCGAACCCACAACGCGTTACGACATATAAAACTTTTACGTACTCGACAGTTCCACAGCAAATGCGGGAATCTATCTACAAGGCCAGCGAGCCACTTATCGGCGACCCTTCTTATTTGTTTATGTATATGATTAAAATTGACTAGAAGAAATTGTGCATGACCCTCCAATTCCCTTTCACGAGATTCATCTTTGATCTTTTCTGACATAACGTCTAGGAACTTCTGGAATACTTTGTCACCAACACTGGGGAATAAAACGTGGTTTTAAATAAAACTCATTAAACGGTTAAAAATTCGGAAAATTTCCGTTAATTATAACACTTAGCTTAATAGCAGTAGTCCGTCGTCACGGATAGACTTTTACTACTTTAAAATGTTTAAAAAGTAATAAAAATCATAATATATTTATGAGGCATTCCTTTTAAATATGATATATGCTACATTTTTCTTTCGGTCATTCTGTGTAAATGTAAATAAAAATGGGAATATATACTAGTATTGTAAACTACATCAATACAATTAATTAGTAGATTTATATTCTTAAAAAACAAGTACAGATAACTTAGTTTCATTATATATGTGTAAATATAATGTTAATTTAATACTTACCTAGACACACATTGCCACATACCACTCTTATCTTTTTGCAATGCTGTATCACTTAAATATTCTATTATTGGCTGTAGACTCGGTTCTGGTGAATTGCATACTCTAAAACATAATATTAAAATAGAAAAAATATTCTATTCTATGTTTCAAACATATTGCAATAATAATATCATAAGTATCTATCAAAAATAACTTTAACGTTAATTGACGTAAAAACAATATAACAAATAATTTAAATATATAAATTTGATAAATATGATTGCCAGTCTAAAAAGAAAATTTTCTTTTAAATCTCACCTTAAAGTCTCCAACCAGTAAACACTTAGCAAATACATACAGGGTGCGAACGTTAATTTATTTACTATTACTGTAACATCCGGCTGATGATCCAAAAGGTTCAATATTTGAGTTTTAAGCTCCTGCAACTCATTCATAGATACTGAATCGTTCCTTACAGCGGATGTATAGTGATATTCTCTCATCTCAGAACGGAGAGACGTTTGGGACACTAAATAGGGAGACTTTACAGCTATCTCCTTTACTCCCGCATACCATTCCTGTGGCCATAATCCTAGAGAAATCCAATTTCAATTATTTCATTCAATTGAAAACTATTTCACACTTTTACTAAAACTTTGAAAGCAAACACTTGTATAATTTTTTTTTTAAAACATAATAAGGCAACTTCAAAATCCAGCACACAAATAACTGTACACTCTTTTAAGACAAAACACAATCAAAATCTATGTCAGCATTAAAATTTACTTTTAAAATATCACATTTCAATATACGTTCAAAGCGAAACCAAACAACTCGTACACCATTCCTACTGAAAAACTATTCTATAATAACGCACTCTACAACGGATATAACGGAATACACTGAAAAATGAAACCAAGGCTACACTTTAAACAAGTAATATTTACAATAAATGTATGTATTTTTGTATTGTTATAGACAAATTCGTGGCAAAGCTTTGATATACTGACGTATATTACAAATATTATGACACTATTATAATTTACGACATAATTTCGTCAATATTAATTACACGTGTCAGTCTCATGGGCGTATATAGAGATATATTTTCTGGGAGGGAGGGGGTTGAGGGAGTCTTGGATCTACCTGAGCCACTACCACGCCACCCCCTCCCCCCCCACCAATCTTCTTTCGGTCATGGTTAGTCCATATGTGTCATATAAGAACTATAGCTTTGTTCATTTCATCGGGTAAATAGGGTTTTAATGTAATTAATATTACCAAATTGATAATTTTCATAATATACATCACCATATCAAAACACAAATTCCATATAATAAAACCAAACAACATTACATCTAAGTACATATCTAAAAGCAACTTTACTCACGCTTTCGCATGGCTACGCGTGGCCATAGAAGAAGAGACAATAGAATGTTTAAATACAACTATTAATAGCACAGTTCATGTGAGAAATCAGAATAGAAGTGACATATTTTAGAGACAATACACGTTGACAAACAGATAAAAACTGTTTTTTGACGTAACTTTAATTAATAAAGTTTTTTTTTAATTATTTTATATCTCAGTCAATATGGTGTGGAATGGATAATAAATGATTAAGTTATGTTACTAAAGTTTAAGTTATACCTCAAAATAACATCTACATTTTGTATGCATATAGTTAATTGTATAATATAAAAAATATTAATGATTTTAAAAAACGACTTAAAACTTAAAACATGTAACAGTAGTTTATAGTGTATTATCTCTATAAATAATTTCTTTATCGAGCATTTCAAATTGTGGGTACATTTAAGAATAGAAAGTAGAAGTTAGACATAACATATAATATGAATGTATATATAAATACATATTTACCTGATTCAGCAGCAGTGAAGCCCATTACAACGCAGTACAACCAGAAATCTTTGAAGAGTTTGTGGAGCCTTGGCTTTGGATTCTTTATTGGAGGCAACCTTTTGACTAGTACCTGTGAGAAAAAGATTAATTTGAAATATGTAGACATACATAATATATTAATTATAGTCTTTTTTTTTAATTTGCGTAATATAGTGATAAGGCATAATGTTCTACGTTTTCTTAAATACCGAAAGCCATTATCACATTTTGTTTTATTAAGTACCGAAACATATTGTTAAAAGACGCACTCACCGCAATGACCGGTATCAGAACGCCCAGGTTCCCCGCGCTGCCGGATGCCTTAAGCACGGGCGCGGGCGAGCGGTCGGTGGCGCGCTCGCCGCCCAGACCCAGCTGCACGAACAGTTCCAGGAGGCGCGTGAGCAGCTCGTGGCGAGCCATAGTGCCGCGCACGTTGGCCGCTATGTTGGCCAGTGCGTTTAACACTGCGCCAGATACGTGGCTGGAATGTTAAGGATAGGATCATTATGGTATTTTTACAAGTTCACGCAATTCTCGCATGTTGCAGGGTAGGCAGAGGGAATATAGAACTTAGAAGCACCGCCCAATTATTGAAACGTTCCGTGTTGTGTGATAGAACTCAACGCCAAACTGTTCTTATCGTATTCTTTTTAAATTTTATCATTCAGAATCCTAGTGTTTTATAACATTACGCAAATAGCAGGGTAGACAGGGGGAACTTGGGAACCTAGTGTTAACCAACTCCGTTCCCATTAAGGCACTTCCGTTCTCCTTTTCCCACTCAATTTTAGAGGCATTGTGTGGTTCAACGCTGCGTCTCTCGTCAGGCCTCGAGGGTTTTGACGTACCACGACACGCATCAAAAAACACTACGATTGTTCTTAGATGAATCCTACGTATTTCCATTTTCCCATTTTATGAGACACTACAGCGTTAAGTTCCACCACCCCAAAAACAACATTTATCCAAACTCACCGATACTGTTTCCTATCGTCAGTGTGCTGGTACGACGCGCTCGCCGCCTCCACCGTTATAACAGTGAACATTCTCATTATTTCGTCGTGAGCTGGACCTTCTGGACTCGCTAGTGCCATACATCCGAGTTGATCTACTATTAACGTGTCTAAGGATGAGGGAGCTCGGCATAACCTGGAAAAAATAAATGTTTATTTAGCAAGTGATTTATAAGCTAATTAGATATCGGTGAGGCGCAGTTAGGATAGAAGTTTATCTAATTTTTTTTATTTCCCACCATGTGACATTACATATATCCAAGCCCAAAGTGAACAAAAAGTGGAAAAACAGATATTTTTTAACTAGGCTCTTTTGGGCTTAATGTGTAATTAACTATGTTTTTTAAATAACAAAATAAAATAAAGTATGAACTGTTAATCAGTAATAGTGACAAAATTCATCTTTTGTGAATATTTAATTAGAAATCCTTTTAAATTTATCGCTAAGAAGAAAAATTAAAATACAACCTTTGTTGGAAGAATTGTAGTATAGTGTCTGTGGTCTTTGGTGTATCTTTCAAAGCAACTGCGACGTGTCCCAACATAATCACTATGTTCATACTTATCAATGATGATTCACTGAAATCCAACAGAAACATACTAAAATATATTTTCTATTGCTAGACTATTGTAAGCTTATTTTATAAGTTTATAATTAATAAATAAATAAAAAAAGTAATAAAGAAAGTGCTTCGCAGTAATGATTAAGATTTCGAATATAAAATTTTCAGAATGAAACACATTGGAATTACAACTTTGACTTTAAGTTGCTGAATAAACTCAAACAAGAAAAAATCTATTGGAATAAAATTTCTATCTAATCTGCGATTTTAAAGTATTTTTACACACAAGCTTTGAAAAGCTTAAATAAAAATAAATGTTAAATATATGAAATAAATGAACAAAGCTAAAGCTTTGAAAAGCTTTAGCTTTGAACATTTTTTTATAAATCCCTTCTAATAAGTAAATACTATAAAAAGAAAATACTTCAAATCTTCTAAAATTAACATTTAGATTCACCAAAATAATAAACTTATCTATAAATTCCTTACCTATCACTAGTTTCAGCCGTGAACAGCCTATTACTAACGGAACCAACTAATGCAGGCACACAAAATGGGTCCACAGTTAAAGCCGCCTCCAGAGCAACACACAAGTTTTCTATGGCAGCATCTCGAAGCTTCTCGAATGGTGTAGATTTGACCGGAACACCCGTTTCTGTTAATGTCTGGTGTTCTTTCCCTTGCCCTGCTATATAACATAGCATGTATAAAAAATTAGCTATTCAAAAGTGGACATTGGATAACACTAGGTTTCGTCTGCCAACTTTACTTATTCATCATTTAAAAAACAAACTTTACAGAAAGCTGTGATTATTCCCTGAGAGGACTATTATTAATCTACCCGACAATTCATGGATCAAAAAAAAGGGATAGTAAGTGGAATTTCTCACATATGGAGCTTCTTACGTCCCTGGGCCCTGTGCCATAGCCCAAAAAGCCCTAAAGTCTATATTTTCCTAAAATTTCAATTGTAAGTCTTACCATTTCCTTTGACGTGGTCTTTGCCGCTCTTTTCCAATTCAAGTTTGTGCAGCTTGAATAATATAGGTGAAGGTGTCACGAGAAAATCGCGTAGACAATATATTGAAGTATTTGCTATCGTTGGAAATTTCGTTGCTAGTTTACCAAGACCCTGTAAGAATATAATTTTATTATTCGTTTCAATAATAAGAAAACTTCATATTTTTTTAATATATCAGGTACTTCTAAAGTCTACAATTACATAATTAAGAAAACAATAAATATTACCTCTAAACAAACCATAAGTAAAGGCATATGTGCTAAAATCAACTTATGATTATGATTCGAATTGATTTTCTCCGTCAACCTCCCACAAAGAGAATCGGCACCTAAAAAAACATAGTGATTACATTTTCATACATTCATACAATTTTTTTTCATGCAAAAAAATATATTTTTTTTAAAAACGAGTTAGTTTAGTTTAGTTTATAATATGTAATTTACATAATTTCTAAATTATTTAGTATATTCTATATCACATAAGTATAGCACAATATTATTAAGGGAAATAGGGCTTATTTACGAAAATGTTAGTCAAAGGGTAACTCTCACACCTTACATTTGAATACCTATTAGAATTGTTAGAGCGTTTATAAGAGCTTGCACAGTAAAGTCTTCGTCCACTGTAAAACCATATTATGTTATATATAACAATAAATATATAAATAATTATGATATAGAATATTAGAAAATATTTTAACATTTTTTTCTGTAAAATATATAAAACAAATATTAAACGGATTATAATATTAAGATAGACAAGAATTGTAATATTAAAAATAAATAAAAATAAAATGAAAATACATATACTATTTAAAAATTATAATAATATAAGAACAATAAATTATCATTAAAATATAAGTATTACTTTGAATAAATCAAGATTTTATTTACCTGTTTCATCGCCAATGGCCCATACAAGCAAATCGACGCAGGCAGAATTCGCCATAACATTCACTTTAAACTTATTTACTGTAGCAAAATTGCTTTCCCTGTCTTCCTTTTCTGAAGCATCATGATGTCGACTCTGCAGCTCTGTTTGTCCACTCAAAAACAGACATTTTACGAATTCCTGTCAATTTTATTTTAGTAAAATTAGTTTTATTGCAACATATTAGGTATATATTTAGATAACATTTACTATTGATTAAATGTTTCGAATAGCATGTCAGAAGTAATTGACTGTCTGGATCTGGGTGTCTGTTTCACTTTAACGCAAAAACGACTATACAGATTGGGATAAAACTTTATAGTAATGTAACTTATACATCAGAATAACACATAGGCACCAAATTATGTTTTTTTTGCATAATCTGGCTATTATATGCATAAGTTTTAATAATAAGTTTTAGCGGGCGGAGTCGCGTTTAAACCGTTAGTAAATATTTAGGTAAAAGAAAATTACGTTTTTCGTTTCTCAATTGCCTCTGACATTGCAACATTGTTTGTTCAAACTTCTAATTTACATTGCTAATATTATAACTGCACTAAAATTATTACAAAGCTATATAAAAAACGATGGCAGCATCATTAAGACGATAACGAATAGCGTTACGCTACATGTTTAATGAAGTAGAACATGTTACAAATTAGTACTAACTACTAAGTTATTTATACGTACATACATACATACATGCGTTTAGAAGAGGAGCCACTGAAGAACTTATGGATTTAGAATTTTATATTAGAGCATACTTTTTATAATAATATATATATTATATATTATACAACAACAAGGAATATTCATAAAAAAATATTTTTTTCTTTAAGGTTATTAGCACAAAACATATTTATTTGAAAAGGAATAATAAGCCAAAAAAACACATTTAAAAGAGGTAACAGAACATAAAAAACCAAATACATAAATACATACATGATACAGGTTGTCATTACCTGTACGAGATATGTCTCCTCAAGTTGTTGGTACAATAAAGTAAAATATACTAAATTAAATTATTAATATATAAACAAACAAAAGTGATAACAAATAAAATATAAAAGTATACACCTAATTAGAAATAAAAGAGAAGAATAGAAAGAAAGAGAAGAAAAATATATTAAAAGTACAAAGACAGATAAAAAAATATATAAAAAAACAGCTTTTTATACCTTGCATGCATTACATAGAATTTTATACGTAAAATATAAAGCTACAAGGATTAATATCATTATTAGTAGTTCGAATAAAATATTAATTTACATAAGTCATTTTCTAGTAATTAAAACTTATACTACTCGAATTGAACATAATAGCAACTTACTTGCACATCTTTTGTGAAGGGTCCTGGTAAATCTTTTTGATGTTGTAATATATCTCTTAGGAGAGTTACCATCACTAAATTCAGAGTTTCAGAAAATGATTTGTAAGGGAAAACCTGAAAGTTGACATAATATTATTTAAAATATAAAATTAAAACAATAGTTTTATTAAGTTAAAAAAAAAAATTCAGTGTCACTCTGTATCTCCCATTTAGCAAGGTACATCTGAGCCTAGTGTTAAGACACTCCGCGTTCCACTTTCTGTCGAATTCTGGAGGTGTTGCGTGTTGAATGGTAGAAATCCACGCCTAGCTTTGTCTCGACACAAGTGCGAAAAAACGAAAATATTAAATATTTCATTTCCTCGGGTGGGAATCGAACCTACAACGGTCACGTTTACTGCCACACGCTTCTGCCTCTGCGTCACGATTAGCCTCAAACAATTTGACATAATGAAATTTACCTGTATTTGACCAGAGGCAAAAACATCCTCGGCCTCTTCATCTAAAAACGCTAACAGATCTTTGGTCAACAGTTTTTTGGCCAACGACAGTATGGATTGTAAGTACGTGACGTAGAATTGTACATTTATCCTCTTCTCTGGCGACTCCGAAAACCTCATATACGGAAACTGGTTGAAACTCGACCCAAACTTATGGAAGAAATACGTCGTCGGATCGTATGGGACGGAGCTGTAACTTTGCAAGGAGCCACGCTTTAGAGTACCACCGACACTATCTACGGTATCACTACCATTTTCTACTATATTTTCTATATTAGGATTGAGGTTTCCTGATAGAGACCTTGGTATTATTGGCCGGAATTGATTAAATTTTCTCTTTTTGTCCAAAGTTGAATACTCGAAGCTGGGCTCGGGTTCCTTAGATTTGACTGGACTGCTTGGCTGAGGGAAGAGCCGGCATAATAGTGGAGGTTCAACGGTCGCATATCGTCCCATAGACCTAGCCAGACCTATGAGAATTGGTACTGTGCTTTTGCATAAGTGAAGTTTGGATACGTTATTGTAATCTTTGCTTTCATGACAATTTATTATGGTTTTTGTGAGATTTGACATAAGTTCTATTTGTGCTGTGACGATCTCCTCTCGCAAGGCTGGTTGCTTTGATGCCACATCGGAGAGTAATGTATTGAGACAGAAGCTAAATTTTTCCGACATGGGGATACCTGAAATTCAATAGTCTCATTAATAATTAGGTTTTCGCTATGCCAGTAATAACTTGGGTATATGACGATAAAGTAGTTTTTAAATTGAAAAAAAAAACAATGAACACAATTGTTTCTGAAGTAGCAAGAAATAAATTACATAATAATTATATTGTATTGTGTTTTGTCAAGGTAATAGTCTAAATTATCCCCTTTAAATACAATTTACACATATGAAGTTCTCATAGTGGTCGTATATTATTTTTTTAATTGCTCATGAATTATCAGCTTGCTATATTGCAACATTGTAACTGTAATAATATACGTTTTTTTTTTAAATATTATGCTTTCCTTAGTGTGGAGTAACATTTTTTTTATCTAATCATAAAAAAACATTTGGATGGAGAGCCAAAATCGAATTAGAATAATATTCTAGACTAATTTTGGAAAAATATTACAAAAACAATAGTCTCTCAATTTCAATTAATCGAGCTGAAGCGTTTTGGTACTTTATTACATTTCTTTCTACAATAGAAATTATCAAAAAATATATATTCCTGCGTCCTAACCTGATATACGAAAAATAATAAACTGAATATAATTTTATTAGAAAATTGTAGTATTCGTCAAGCAAATTCAGAAAGGCAATTTCTTAGGCAAAATCGACAATTTCTTAGGAATTGCATTTCGTGTTTTGCGCCGTAAACATTTTTAAAAGTAGTACTAAACTCTATAATTATAAAACCCAAACTAACATTTATCACGTTTAACTGCGCATGTAATCATAGTTTTTAATGCAATGCGTTAAAAATAAGCAAAAACTCATGAAAGAGATGACACTGAAGGAAAATTGTTGACTTCCTCCCCCACTTTTTTGCTATGTTTTAGATGATTTATCTAATAATTAGCCATATAGTATATATAGCAAGCGTCAAAACCAATTTGATTTATACACAGACATCTCGCTTGTGAATATTTCTTGTAATTAAAAAAAAATAATAAAAATGTTCAAAATTCTTTGTGTGACAATTGTGGCTTTAATGTTCATTGGTAATGTAAGTAAACTATTTACATTATATATGAGAATTCACCGCATACGTACAGAATGTATTTGAAATTAAGATTTTAAAAAAAATTGTAGTTTTAAGTATTTTATATATTTTTAACAAAAACTACCTTCTTTTACTACTATGAAAGTATCATATAATTAGTATTTCTGTTTAAGTGTCAGAATAACAAACAATTTAATCAATATTTTAACTTTATTTCAGACCATTCAAAGCCCAGCTCCACAAGGAGGTATGAATTATTTTTGTTTAAATTTTTGCAAAACATATAAATAACAATATTTTTTAAGTATCAGAAATATTATTTTTTATATAAGTTAATGTTTATACTTTATTAGTATTCATATTTTCATCCTTGAAATATAAAACAATTTTTTACTTAAAAAAAAAATTGTAAGGAAACCAATTTGCCTTGGAATACTACTATTTAAAAAAGGCACTTAAATTTTTCTTAATAATTTATCTTGTTTCTAGAAAATTATTAAAATTTAAGTAAATTGAAGTCTAAGTAAGAATATTATTAATTAATATTACTTGAAAAAAACTGATTTTAATTATTTTTTATACTTTTTAGGAGGTGGCGGCGCTGATGGTGGATTCGGTGGTATGTTAACATATATTATAAATGCTTAGTAACTAATATAAAAACAATAATAAACATTGTTTCTAATTATTCAAAAATGTTCACTAATACAATATCTGCTTTCATTATCAGGACAACTAGGATTTAGTTTCTCAGGTTTGTATTTCAAGCTAGTAAAAGAGAATTTAAGCTTTTAAAATAAAAATATATCAATTACTAGCAATTCAAACGCAGCTTTTTCCTCTTATTACTTATTGTTCCTATCCTATACCTACCTATATTATTGTAAAGTTTCATTATCTATTAAGTTTTTACATAGAAGTAGAGCAAATCATTTTTATCCTCAATAGTAAACCTTCACATTTATAATATTAGTAGGAAGTAGATTATGTATATACTTGAAATTATTTATGTTTCTTCAATTTTAGGAGGTTTCCAAGCAGGAGCAGGTGCCGGGGGTGGAGGTATGCATTCATTTTTATACTTTTAACGACTAATGAAAAGCTATTTATATGATTTTTAATTTTTAAAGTAAAAATTGTAAAAACCAAAGATATTTATTATTTATTTTCTATAATTCATCATTGTTTTCACACTATTGTGTGTTATAGGTATTTAACATATTTTAAGAACAGCATGAGGCTTTTTATATTTATCTTTTTTAGCTGGTGGTGGAGAAGCAGGAGCAAATGGTGAGTTATTTTTTATTAATAATATTCTATTTTGATTTCACTGTCAGACTCACTTTTAAAGTTTAAAAAGTAAAAAATAATATATAACAACTGTTAAATTATATATTAAAATTTTAGAGACTATTGCCAAACAGTGGTTGAGTATCTGACTATTCATATTCAATCATGACAATGTGCTTCAATCCTACCCCCAAACCCTCTCAAAAAATTCAATATTCAGTATCACATCAGCCTTCAAAATGCTAAAATCAAATCTGTGCATGGATTTACAGCTAACTTCAAGCTGACAAGTAGTCAACTATATTGTAAATACATTTTGTTTTATAAACACAGGAAGTGCTGGATTTGGCTTTGGTGCCAATGGAGGAGCAGGAGCAGGAGGTGGTTCATAGAAACAAAAATGTTTGTTATTCTTTTTATATTTCTTTAGAATAAAGGAATAATTATAGACATTTAAAGGATGCTATGTATGCTTAGCTATCAATTGGTAATGATGTAGATGTTCACTTTCAATCAAATGGTGTGCCACTTGTTTGAAAGTTAACATCTTTGTTTGGTAGAAATGTAAAATAACTTTAGCAACAGTTAAAAAAATATTATGTAATAACTGAAGAAAAAAGTATTTTGTAGAAAAACATACATAAAAGTTTACTACAGTATTATATATTAATATAAAAATATTGTTTCAGATCAAAAATCAAAAGAAAATGGTGTTACATTAGTAGAAGCTTGTAATAGTTAAATAAATAGCTTAAACTTATTTTGTGTCTTATTTTTTAAAGTATATTTACAAATATAAAACAATATGTATATATATTTTTTATTGAAAGTATATGTTGTGGATTTAATTCTCACTAGGGGATGTAAATTATTTTCATTTTCTTGCTTCGGTAACAGGACAAAGTGCAGCATTATGTTCTAACACTGAATACACAACAGCTCAATAATTGGGAGCAACAGAGTGTTTTACCACTAGGTTCCCTCTGGCTCCCTTGCTATAGCATAAAGCTAAAAATATCTATATACTCACGATCATTATTCTTGGTCTTGTACACTGGCTCTTCAAACTGTGCATTTGTTAGACATTTTAAAACTTTTAAAAAATATGGTAAAAGTTTATCTTGGTGTTGGAGACCACTTTGTAAGAAGTATATGCCTAATGCAATGCTTGCTTCTTGACTTCGAGGGTTCACCACAAATGAAGTGCTGGCTTGCGGACACAGCATAAATAATGTGTTCACCTAGAATTATATTATGTAATATAATTTTTACCTATTCTACTATTACAGAATAAAATATCAAGCTAAAAAAAATATAAAAGCCAAAAGATACAAACAAAATAGGATTCCTTTTAAAATTTAGTCATATAAACCTTATAAGCCTTTTTTCATCTACTATAAAGACAAAGTAATTTGCAACAAAAATAACCCATGTGTATAGTGGACAAAAAAAATAGAAAAATGTCCTAGATTTAATTATTTATTAAGTGTTTTTTCATACATAAAAGTAAATGGTACATAATCAATAGATAGATACTCAATCAATAGATCAGGAAATTAAACAAAGTGTTTTAAAAAATATATATATAATTCAGTTCTACAAACATATTTTGTGTGTAATATGAAATGGAGAGTGGAAGAAAAAGTGACCCTGAACATTAGGGCAACGATAACAGGGCTTATGTCATTTTGATGAGGTCATGTTCATATTCAATAAACTCGGAAGATAGAATTATTTATATTAAATTAAGGAACAGAAAGTGTACAATTAGGGCCAATTTAGGAGGTCGACATATTTCGCAATGCCAACAAATAATAAACAAGATTACAATCAATGTTTTTTAACTTACTTTTTCCCATGGTGTAGGATTTATGCAAGACAGACATCTTGCTAAGTGCTGGACTGTCTGCTTGAAAAATTCGTTTTCGTCCATTCTGCTTATTTTCTTTCGAAATAAAACATTTTCTAATTAAGAAATAAGCAAAACATTCGATCGACCGATCACCATTCACAATCTGTCTTGACACTTGTCAATTTGTCAGGGGGTTGCTGCCAGTTGCCAATATCTTTGTTTTTATATTTATTTTAGAAAATTGTTGCCATTATATAAAATTCAGTTTTATTAGACTACCGAAAAATAACAAAACTTTTAATTAATTTGTATTTACAAATACGTGTACTACACTAGGTTATCATAAGGTATATAAGTAATACTCTCTAAATTATACAAATAAGTGATTTCAAAAGAAATCGAGCTGCAAGCTTAGTCGTAGCGTACGTGTGCGTGAACGCGACAGTTTGTAAGTTCGATTCCCATTCGAGGAAATTCAATATTTAATATTTTTACTTCTTTGCTCCAGTGTCGAAACAAAGTGCGGCGTTGAGTTCTGCCACTTTAGTCGCAATGCCTACAGAGTTCGGCGGAAAGTGCAAAATTTTACATTATAATTTTAAAAAAATGAATACGTAGAAAGGCTTCGAAGATAATTTTTTACGAGAGTTGACCCAAAACCAATGATAATATATAGTGAGAAATCGCAAGCAGTTAACGTTTTTTAAAAAAAAACACGATAAAAACAATAGTTTCTAACGTATTTGGAAAGAGATTCTACGTAATTGCAATAAATGATGTGTATCAGTCAATAACAATACTTCACTCGTTTCCTCCCAATCAGGGCCGTTGCCAACACGCAACTGCCCCCGATTGACACATTTCCACTGCTTTAGTGCATAGTCTTTTTCACCTACATCTACCCTTTTTTACACGAGGACGCTAACAATATATTATTAATTTGATTACAGAGAGATCCCGAGCGCTACATTAAATTGAAAACTAACTGCCGAGGAGTGAACATCAGAATAAAAATAACTAAATCAGAGCCGTCATATATAATATCTCTACTTGAAAAATATCTTCTCCATATTCCACAATTGCATGATGGGCCAAGAAGGACGCCTATTCTTTACGAGAAATGAAAGAATGCCTCAGCTCAAAAATCATCTCCGGGGGACAAGATATTTGCCAAATTCCTTATTCTTACGACAAAAAAATATATGAAAACGAATATCTAATGCATCCAACCTCACAGATTTTTATGCATGCATGAAAATAAAATCAATTTATGTATAAAATATTTTTATTAATTTTTCATATTCAAAATAAAGAAAATATGAAACAGTTATAATTAAATTACATTCATGCAATACGCAATAACGTCACAAATAACAATCATTGAACACAGTTTTTGGTTATTACAATTAAAATTTTACTTTTTTGTCAAATTTTTATTACTGTACTGTAATTAGACAGATTCACAGCACCTTGCAGAGTTTTTTTCTGTAGATTCTGTAATTTAAAATACAAGAAAATAAAATAAATATATCGAAAATATATTTGAAGAATAAGTATTTTATTATTAAATTTAATTTTTGCCTATGGCAAGCCTGTATTTTTCTTGAAAATGAGCGCTGATTGAGGTACATAATATGAATATGAACATATTATGTTCATTAGGTTCTCGCTAACACCTATCTCAATATCAATAAATATTAGTACATACGAGAATTTTAAATTTATTTAATTTTACCTTTACCTTTTTAAATATATTTGCCATCAACAAATTAGTTTTCTTGATATTTTCTTTTTTAGTCTCCTCCTTTTTGCGAACAACTTCTGGCAGTGATTTATAAATTTTCTCAGAATGCTTTTTCATTTCACGCTCACTTATAAATTTTGGAACAACTGAAACCAAAATTAATCCTAATAAATACACTCAATCTTAACAAATTAATAATTGATTAAAATAATACCCGTGAGTTATAGAAATTTAATGTAATACCTTTTTTCCTTCTGAGTTCATTGCCAAGTTCTCTTGCTAAGTGTTTCAGCTCGTCAGGCGTGAGCGCGTTTAATGCCTGCTGGCGGTCCAACTGCATCGACAGCAGTTGCCGCTTGGCGGTGCGCTCATTTGCTCTGCAAATATATTCATATTTTATATATATATTTTAGCTTTATGCTGTATTCTACATGTAGCAGTGTAGGCAGAGGGAGCCTAGTGTTACTACACTTCGGTCCCCACAATCCGCTCGTTTTTATATAATTTAAAGTATTATAATACGTTTATTTATACTGTAGCCACAAAATATACACTGTATATTAAAAAAATATCAAGATCTGACACAAAGAAAAAAAATAGTGAATAGTAACTACTACTACAGTCTGGGACAGACCAAACCGGAATAAAAATAGACTCACCAATTCTTGTTACTTCATTTTGAAGACAATGCATAATTGGATCAAAACTCATACAATTATTAACTGGTCCACCTAAAACATATCTTAGTCAACCCTAGACTTAATTACTTAAATCCTTAGTGTATTCAAGAATAAATTTAATGAAGCTTTTAATTTTATGAAGTTGGGGCCATTTTGTAGGGGCCAAAATAAAAAAATATCTAATAACTTATATTATTAGGCAAAAATACCTTGGTAGCACATATTGCAAGGTTCCATGCAATGGTTAGGCACATTTGGATTAGGCGTATGGACCACTATCATGTTCAGTCTAGGAGTATCGTTCTCGCTTACTCTAAAGTAAAAAGAATTAGTGAGATATTTAAATCCGGTTATAAAGCTAGAATAGCGACCCGTGCGGCTTCGCCCGCTTAAACTTATTGTTATATTGAAGTCAAAATATATAACATTTTGACATAAATTTTAGCCTATGTGTTATTCTGGTGTATAACCTAAATATCTGTAAAATTTCATCCCATTCCGTTCAATAGTTTTTGCGTGAAAGTTGAACAAACATCCATAAAAAAATATAACAGCATTAGTGATGACTTACCTTGATTCTTTGATGACTTTTAGACACTGTTGACGATTAGAACTTTTCTCAACAAAATCTGGACGATTTTTCTCCAAATATTCCCGTACAGTACACTCTTGAGCTTTCTTCATAACATCATCTGTACTCGATATTTCGCTTTCATTTGGTATACCTCTGCAACCATAGTTGTGCGAGCGAGGACTGTATTGTGGTAGATTATTTTCAATCTTTGACGAAATTTCTCTAAACTGCATATTTTGTACTTTTCGCTTTGGAGGCACTTTAACTATTATATTCTTTAATTTAGGCCGATTATCATCGCAACTGACCCTTTCACTGACCATGCTGTCTGAAGTTTGTATTATTAAATTGTAAGCAACACATTTTTTCTTAGATTTCTCGACGATCTTTTTATGATTTTTGCACTTGTGACTTTTGCATGAGCAATGATGTATACGTCTGCATTGATGGCAATTGACAGAAGTGCTACTGGACGTTTCGCACATTTTCGCTTCGCTGTGTGATTTACATCGCTTTTGGTGATATTTTTCACATTCTCTTTTAATTTTATTCAATATTTTGCAAGTCCCAGAGTCGGTGGAAGTACTCGGCATGTCTGTTGAAACAGGAATATCCGACGACCCTGTACTAAATTTCAGTGATTTAGACTTTTTCGTACATAACTGTATACCTTTATCTACTAAAGTCTTGACAGGCACACACGTAGTGGTCTCTTTTGCTGCAATTTCATGTTCACTGGTGGATGAACTTGATTCTCCTCTATTTTTATCATCAATATTGTCTTCTGTGTCTAAAAGGTAATTGAGAACTGTTATTATTTCTTTAAAACATTTTTTTCTTTTACTCTTTTCTGTATCTTTTTTCGAGTAGCGCCTCGTTATGTCCTGGATAATATCAAGTATTGGATCCTTAGTAAATCCTTTACTATTGTCAGTATCACTCTGTGAGGTTTTAACTAAATGTTCATTATCTGAGCATGATTTGCATTTCATGCTATTTTCTGTAGATTTAAGAGATCTTTCCGAAGAACATCCTTGTCTTGCTTTCGCATTAGTTATGTTATTTTCTACACCATTGCCGTTGCTTGCCGTTGATTGTTTTGCAAAAATATCCTGTGACTGAAGCTCAGGTTGCGTTTGAGAACGATTAAATGTTACATGTGACACTATTTTATCAGTGTCCGTATTAGATCTTAATAAAGGTTTTTGTAACAGGTTCCTATCGGTTTTAGGATAAGTGTTATATTTGCAGCCTTTTGTGACGCATGTATTTACATTAGTTGTCTTGTTAGTTTGATCAAAACAACTTTGAATGTGCTCGTCAGGTTGGATTGCGTTACGTTTTTGATAAAATTCATCAAAAATATGTGTACCACCAGACTGTATACCTTTTGAGCATTCTTCTCTTAAAGATGTAAAATTTTCCACTATATCGTTTTTAATTGTCTCGGTTCCTTTAGATACATGTGATCCCGTATTCTCGAAATTATTTAAAATCGGTGTTAAGTCAGCTTTCGTTTCAGATCCTAAGCTAACTTTAAGAGTCATATTTGTACCTTGTATTGGTATTGTGAAGTTGTTAGAAATGTGTTCATTTATTTCATCAGGATTAATTTGAACACCTTTATCTTCCTTCTCAATCATATTAATGTATTCTTCACTATTAGTAATAGTGTGAACAGAAACAGCTTTGTTTTTATCCATTTTAGATTCGTGTGTATTAATTTTTGAGTTAAGCTTTTCAATTCTCCTATTGGATTCGTTGTATACTTCGGGAACTTTACTTTCTGAATTTGGTCTGGAAATCTTTTTATATTGTTCACTAACTAAATGTACACAATTTTTGTCATTTATAATATTAATATCAGATATTGAAGGATCTGATATTTTTGGATCAATACTAATCTCAGTTTGAATCCATCTTGTAGCTTCATGAATTAACAGAAAATCTTGTTTCTTGTCACCAGTGTTGGCTGAGCTTATGCCTCCCGATGATGTAGATTTGACACTCTGTTCACTAGATCTGCTTTGAAGTTTAATAGGCAATTTAATGTTAGTTTGTGATGATTGCGACATTTGATTTAAATTATCTTTAATGACCAAACATTTCTTTTCACAATCTTCACTTTTAAATGATGACTTTCGACAAGGCGATGTAGAGTTGCTAGATGTTTGTTGACTTCCAGAATTTGCAGCTTTCGAGTCGTTTGTTGCCACGCATTTATTAGTAAGTTTAGTAGAGCACTTATAAATAAGAATATTCTCAGGTACTTCTTGAGTATTATCAGCACAAAGGCAAACATATTTTATATCTTTTATTGTACAATCAGGTGCAATTTGGCGTTTAATTTGATTAGAGTTACATTTCACAGAATTATTATTAACAATTTCATGCGGATTCACATTATGAGAAGAATTTGGTATAACTTCTGGAGAAAATCTATCTTTTGTTAACATATTTACTTGAACTGAACTATCAGTAACTGCAATTTTTGCATGTGACTTATGAAAAGGACAACAACAATAATGCTCATCCGCACCCTTTTTGTGGCACGCTTTAGAATATGCCTCATTTTGCTTACCAGAAAGCATATTACGCTTGTTATTATCAGAATTTCCTGATGATAATGTAAAGACAGAATGAGTTTGTTGCTTTCTAATAGGATTATATTTTTCTAAATTTATATTTGAATGTGACCCATCAAATCTACATGCATCACCGGAACCAGCGTCATAATTATTTCGGATTAAATCACCCATTAAATCTTTAACTCTTTGTGCTTTTGTTTCAGCCTCTTTTGGTACATTAAACGCTAAATCAGAGCTCACTAACTTTTGTTTCAAAAACAATTCTTTGTCTCTTAAATGTCTTTTGTACGCTCTTTCTCTATGCAAGGCTTCTAAATATTTTTTGTACAACTCTTCTGAGGGAATCTTGTCAATAATTGTGTAAGATCTATTTCTGGCTTTATTTGAAAGGTCAGAATCTGTATTAGATATATCACATAGCTTTTTGGTGTAAGATGTTGGAGTTTCATTTTGAATCACTGTCGGTAAATTAGGGACACTTTGAGATGTAGAAGCAATTGCATTTGAATTAAACTTTTCCATTCGTAAAATCGACTTTCTTGGTTTACTCTGTTTTATGTTATGGGCTGTGTTAGTAGAGCCAGAGGTGCTTGTAGTTTGGTTTGAATGCATCAAATCAATCTTCTTACTATCAAAACTTAAGCCTGATAAAAATTCTGTCGAACTTTCGTCATCTTTATATTTGGATTTAATTAGCCTTTGAACAACTTCTTTAACTAATTTTTTTTTTAATGGACCATCTTCAGATCCCTTATTTAAAGCAGATTTTAGTATATCTATACTTTTTTCTAAGTCTTTGGTAAATGAACATTTAGTTGCTTTGCTAGAGTCTGTTGTCAAACCTGTACTAGATTCTCGGCTTGATTTTTTTTTAACATCAAAACTTCTAGCGTCATCATTGGTATTTATTTTCATATGATTTAAGTTATAGATGTGGCCTGGCATGTATTCAAAACTTTCAGCCTCAGATCCTAGATCTCCGCTTTTCTCTAAAGGAATGTTTTCCTTGTTGTCTTTTCTTTTCAAATTTGACTTCCTTAGAATTTTTTTAACTTTCTTCTTTCTTTTTCTTTTCCGCAAAGTATTCAAACTGATTAAAACTGGATAATGCTTTTTAATGGTCTTTTCAGTGGAGCTGCTAGATTTTTCTTCATTTTTATTAAGTGTAGTTTGAATTTCTTTATCTATTTTTTCTCGAGGTTTGGTTGTCTCTGTTGGATTTGAGGCCTTTTCAGGACTTACTGATTGACTTCTTGTAACATTCTCTAATGTAACACCACCGTCTTTTTCCACATTAAATGAAATATGTTTAGTTAAGTTAACATTGATTGGTTGTGGCATATTTTCATTGTTAGAAACACTAAATTCTACTAAATCTACATCCTTTTTATATATTTTAGTAGTTTTTTTAATATAACCTTTTCTATTTTTAGTCTTATTATCATCTATATCAAGTGGAGTTGATTGAGCAGTAGGAGGTCCAATGTTCATATTCGGTTTTGAATCATTATTTGAGTATTGTTGATGGAGGGCTAGTCTTTCTAATGTAGAAAGACTAGATGCAGAATTTTTTCTATCACTCTCATTTGCATAGCCCACATCTGCTAAGGAATCCCATTCCAGTTTCCTTTGTGATGTTATACTGCTTGTTGGAGAATGTGGCTTATTTAATGAAGTGTCTAATGTATTATCAACAGCTGAAATAACAGAATGAGACTTAGAGTAACCATTTTATTTAATAATAAGAAACTCAACCAAACTAATTTTTATTTATTATATTAAGCCAAATTAGAATTTAAAAAAAATATATTAATAGGTTGTGGGTTCAATTCCCATTCGAGGAAATGTTATGTAATGATTACATAGATATGTAAAACCCTGTATAATTTATGTTAGGATGATGATGATGTCTGCCTACTGAAATGTGATACTTTTTAAATAAATTTAGTGCCTTTACAGTAAAATATTAATTTTAGCACAGTGACTAAACAAAATAATGTGTTCATGACACAATTTACAGTGGCCCAAATTCAGGAGGAAATTAGAGAACATCAATATGCTCATATATTAAAGATAATAACCCTGTGTACCGCATATAGCAGAATAGGCAGAGGCAACCTAGTATTAATAAACTCCATTCCCCACAATATGTTACAAATAACAATATATAAACTATAACAATATATACAGATATAAACATCTGAACTGATTTGTATCCAAAATACAAAAACCTAGTGTCAATGCACTAGTTTCCATCTGTATGCTATAAGTGAGAAGTTAAGTATTTATAAATAGTTACTTACATTTATGGGATTGTCCATCATCAGATTTTACAGATTCATTATCTGAATTTTTAGACAAACATTGCCCCTCTTCATTTATTATAGGAGGAGACTCTGAATCACTTTTTATTCTATCATAGTTTTCCTAAAACATGAAATTCAAAACATTATATGTTTTAATAACATCAGTTAATCAATACATAGTTTGACCTACTTAATATAAACATGTACAAGGGTGTAAGCATATGTAATTAATTAAAAACTAACGTGCGGATTATAAGGTCCAGGTACAGAGCATTTTATGGATATTCTGCAAAGTTCTGTCGAAGATTCACTTTTCTTTTCTCCAGAATCTGAATCAGTCTGTGACTTCATTTTTGTCCAAAACGAACTTGATGGATCTCTGATCTCGCTATGAGCGGTTGATAGAGAAAAAAACTGCTCTAAGTCTCTTTTTCTTCCAAATTTTTTATAGTATTCTAATATCAAATTATTCACCGCAGATTGGGATTCACAATCATTGTAAATATATTTGTTTTCTAAACCATCAGATTCCATAGTTTAAATATATATGATATAAAAGGCATATAATGTCTTAAAAATAACCATAGCGATAAAATGTTTCGTTTTTAATTATATTTAATATAGTATTTTATAATAAAATAAAATTTTCAAAGGTTTTTTAATTTGAGTTTGACATTAACAATAACGACATTTCACTTGGTACATAAACAAAACAAGTTTGAATGTTTTTTTAATGCTAGAAATATTAAAATGACTCTGAATCTTAATATTTTATCCTTTTAAACTTTTTTTACTTTAGTGTAACTAGTATTAACAAATATATTATATGAATTTAGATTGCTTTTTGTTCTAATATATTTTTGGATAAATAAAAAAAAAATACACAAATTTAAAATGTAAAAACTTCTAGTTTTGAAGTTATATTTTATTAATGCTTCCAGATTTAAACATAGAACATTATTGAAGGATGAGTTAATAACTTTACAAGTATCATACACCTGACCTAGAGACCTAGAGATTTGGATATAATTAAGCTTATTTCAATTGGTTTCGCTATAACTTTTATTTAAATTAATTACTAGCGTCCATATTATACAATTATTAATAAGATATTACTCCCCTTCCATTGATCGCGTTCAACCAAACATACTCTCCTAGATTATAATAAGTAAATAACTTTCTAGTTTTGTGTCTATTTACCACGCGGCTCCTATTCACCCCAGTTACTTTTATTATTATAAAACTTATAGCTGTTAATGTTCATTACAAAACTGCACCTTACACACAGTGTTATAAAAAGTGCAGATATTATTAAAATTATCATTTATTTATTAAGCATGCCCTTACTGTAACAATATTGGCAATATTATTTTAAAATTATATATCAATGTCAAATGTTAAATCATCAACTGGTAAATGTCAAGTTGTCAATTTTATCAATAAAGTAGGTAGATAAGTGTAAATTGTTTAAAATTTAAATACATTAAATAGCAAAGTTCTGCAGATAATTATTACAATGTCACGCCAAACTTCTCGCTTAGATGCTAAAAAAGTGGTAAACAAAACTATGACATTATTTACGAAATAATTTGTTATATATACGCTACATGAATTAATTTTAAGAACGTCAATATGAATACTTACAATACTTATGACAATAAAACTTAAAAATTTTACAGAATTCTGAGTTATTAACACTTACCTATGGAGCGTTAGTATCACAAATGCTTAAGGAAGTAGAAAACCCTGATGATGTTAACAAGCAGCTAGAAAGAATTGGATATAACATGGGTGTAAGGCTTATAGAAGATTTCCTTGCTCGAACAACATCAAATCGATGCTTAGAAATGAGAGAGACTGCTGATAAAATTCAACAGGCGTTTAGGTAGGCAACAGCTTGCCACACTGTCTCACACTTCCTCACACTGTATCAGAGTGAGGAAGTTAATATATTAAATATTTTATTACATCAAGGGGGAGTCAAACCCACAACCGTTGCATCTATAGTAGCATTCTGATTGGAAATATGAAGGTTTCAGTTCCACTTGTAGAAATGAATTATTTTAATTTCATCACTGGTAATAAGAGAAAGATAAAGTGGTTCCTGCCACTCATGCAGTGACAAATTTTGCCTACATTTCTATGTGATGAATTTAGAGAAGAAAGATCTAAACATTATTAACTATATTTTTTCACCAGGTTATACTTAAACATGCAACCTACAGTGACAAACTGGAGTAGTGCAGGTGATGAATTCTCTTTAGTTTGGGATCAGTGCCCTTTAAGCGAATGGGTTGAGATGCCAAACAATGGCTTGAAGTATTGTGCGCTAATACCTGGAGCCATAAGAGGAGCTTTGCAGATGGTCCAGCTGGATGTGCAGTGTTGGTTTGTGCAGGTACTTCTTCTTTTATATAATGTAATATAAATTTGTTACTAAATAACAACAAATGTTGTATGAGACACATATTTTTTTAAGCTTCCAGTATACAGCAGGCGAAACCAAGTACTAAGACACTCCATTCCTCAGGCACAGTCCAATTGAAACATTGAATGTTGAGAGGTGGAACTCAACATCAACTGTCACATTAAGTTCTATATTTATTAACCACTCTTAAGTCTGAGATTGATTTTAAGATGCCATCCATGTAATTTTAAAATATATATGTATGAATGAGAAGAACATCTCAAGATGACTCTGACTTTATAGCTATTTATAAATTAGACTTCAGAGTCCGATGCTTTGTTGGTAATGATATGTTCACAATTTTTTATATTGTTAATGTTGCAGATAGTAAATTAAGTGTTTTGTATTATAAGAAAGAGCAACTGTTGAGTTTCTTGCCGGCTCTTCTCAGCAGAACTGCCTTTTGAACCGGTGGTAGCTTTTTGTTCATTTAACGATTTAAAAGTGCTTATAATACTCAATTTGGATAAAGAATATTTTGAATTTTAATATATCTGTCTGTATGACCATTGTTTTGTGCTTACTCTTTCTTTTCTTTCCGTTCAGGATCAACTAAAAGGTGATGCAGTGACTGAACTCAGAATTAAATATATAAAACGATTAGAAGATGCTGTACCTGCTGGTGAAGATTAAAATTATTATCAACTAATATAATATAGTAACTATTCTTTTTGTCAAATGATGCTTAAAAATAAAGTTATCTCATTTTTGTTTATAGCAATTATAATGATAGTTGGATATTTTACAGAAGTATAATTGAAGGAAGTAATGTATAAATTAAATGATTTATTTTGAGATTCCATGGGGATGTAAACATATGGTGTCGGCTCTCAATCAGTTAAAATTTATATGTTAATCTTATTATATTATGTATTTTTATTTTATTAAAAAAATGTTTTACTGTTACTCGGGAGAATGAATTATTATTTATTTACATTTTGATTTCTTCTCCCTGGTAACAAAGCAATAAAGCAAGGCGTTTCTGCCACTCAACATGCAATGGCTCGAAGATTTAAAAAATTGGCAGAAAGTGGGGAATGCAGTGTCTTAACACTAGGTTCCCTCTCTCTACCCTGGTCTATATGAGGGGTACAAGGATACATGAAGCTGAAAAAATATATATTATCTGCTAAACATAAGGACTAGCCATGTTTTGTAATGCATTGCTTGTTACTTTCTATATAATTATCTGTTATACATATTTTACTTTTAATATTTTCTAAAGAAATTGTTTTATGTCATGTAAACTACCATGCTCATAAGTTACAGTATTTTATTTAAATATACAGTTATTATAAAAATAAATTGTATTTTTTTTTAATTTTGCATTTATATTATTTTGGAATCATAACTTCATTGCAACTTTAATTTAAAAGTTAATCGTTTTAACGCTTCTATACAGCAACAAAATCAGGAGATATTTTAAATTAATAATTTCAAATTATATGTTTCATATTGTATTTTGTATTTATTTATCATTATTTAATTGATTGGTTGAAAGAAAACTATTCTAGAAGAAGTGGTATTTCACAAAGGATACTCGAACTTGTTTATATTAAAAGATTTTTTGCCTAGAAAGGCAATAATTATATATTTTTAGTTATTTACTTTATTATTTCCTGAAATGTAAATGACGAACGGGGTGTCTCAACACTATCTTCTCTCTGGCTACCTAGTTGTGTGTGACCAAAAATGAATAAATTAAATATTTTTATCATTATTTACTAATAAATTACTATATTAAAACGACAAAAACAAACAAAAGATTTATTCTCTCTATACTAACTAATAAGCGCCTAGACAATGGGCAGGCAACCAACGTTGTTGTGGAGCGTCCGGTGTCGATACTCAATTAAAATTCATCAGGGGCTTGGATTTGCTCGAATACGAAACAATAGGAAATGAAACGCTGAATCGGTTTCATTCATTATATTTTAAGTGTTTTTTTGTATTGATTATGATTCAATTGATAGATCAATTGATGGATAGGACATTGCGGTGTAAATTATATATGTTAGTATTTTTTTCAATATTGATATTATAAGTAAATAATAATTCGTGCATGTGGTTAGTTATGTTTTCAATTATATTAATTTTATTTTTTTGTTATATCTGTAGATAAATGTATTTGGAATTATCATTTCCAGTAGGTACCGACGATTGTTCTTAATTTTTTTATTTAAATTAAGTTTTTACAAAATATCTCGCTGAATTTTAGTTTTTTAATATGAATATTTTTCTTGTCTCCTTACAGTTTCCGTTATAAACAAACAGAACATCGTTCCGTAATTTATTTATCGGGAATTCTAATATATAATATGTATATTGCATATCTATTAAATGGCGAGAGCGGTTGTTAAAATTTGTTTATCTCGAGTAGGATTTTAGTAAACGTTCGATGAGTCTGACAATAGCTCCCTATTTTGGTTTTAGGAATTTTTCATACTTTTAATTATTTTCTTCTAAATTACTTTATTATTTATTATTATTATTATTTTTTTTTTTTGCGTACTGTTTTCACAGTACGCAAAACTCCCTAAGGACTAACTTCAAAGCGGCCACAACTCATCGAGCGTACTGTACCATCATCTACAATCTGACAATTTCCAATACGCCACAGCGACCTCTAAACCTATAATTATTAGTTTAACCTTTTACGTAATATGTATTTCTATTAATTGAAGCTTCTAGACCCCCAATGCACCCCTCTCCAGGCATGCCATTATAGTGGTATGATAAAGAAATGTTAACTATTTAAGATAACACTATGACCTATTTGGAGAGCAATGTGACATTTACATAGAAAATTGTTTAATTGTAATAACAACTTATATTTACTTCTAGTGTACCTACTTAGATTTGTTTTCGCTTTGTTTTCCTCTTGTATTTTCAGTAGGAAATAATAATTTTCTATTGGAGATATAAATTATAGTATTCCTTTTGTACCTGTGTCTCAAATATTTAGGTAGTTTCGTTCTAGATTTCTTAGATCTTTCTTGAATCAAAACGTTTGTTTTGGTTATATGTATTGACGTAAAGTGATGATGATGATGATGATTTCTCGATATATGGCGTTTCGAGCGTGCCAGTTGAGCACAATTCATTTCGCCAATGTCACGTTGTATGGAAAACACACGAAGGAAATTGACCGGTAATAAGAAAGATAAATATACACAATTATAGAATGCATGTAAAAAAAAGAGATCCTGTGTTAGTACAGCCTTCACCTAAAACAAAACAAACACAAATTTACAATATATACACAACACATTAGATTAGTAATAAATAATATTTTACATGGGGGTTAGTTTAAAGTTTTATTTTGTTAAGTTTAATATATTTACATAAAAATTTACATAAAGGACTAAACACAAACATTAACAAACACTGAACATTTAAAGGACGAGGGACTTTATGAGGGAGGACATCATATAAGGGACGAGTTAAGTTAGGACAAGAGAAAAGGATGTGGGAAGGGGAGCCATCGTCCAGGCCACATTCACACAGAGAGTGGTCCCTGACCCTGATCTTAGCTAGATGTACAGGAGTAGAAGCATGCCCAAGACGTAAGCGACAGATTGTTGTAATAATCCTCCGTTCAATAAACCTTTGAGAATAAAACCAAGGTCGCCTAGGAATATCAGGTTGAATAAAGGCGTAATACTTACCTTTATGGGATTTTGACTCATTCCAGAAATTATTTCCAGGACTTATGCAGATGAATATCCGCAGGGGACATCAGATCCTGGGCGGAATTGGAGAAATGGTCTAATGTGCCACACTGAATAGCTGATTTAGCGCAGGAGTCTGCAGATTCATTCCCACTGATTCCAGAATGTCCTGGAATCCACACCAAAGTAACATCCAAACCCTTTAGATGACAAGAGTACAATTCTTTACGAATCCTTAAAACAATTGAAGATCTCAATCTACTATAAAATGGGCTTCCCTTTAAGGCCATTAAGCAGCTTAGTGAGTCAGTGAAAATAACCGTCTGTTTAAAATTGTGGGAATGTGCAAACAGGACTGCTTCTAACAAAGCAACAGCCTCGCCTGTGAACACAGATGATTCGGGTGGGCATTTAAATTGTAGAA
The DNA here is from genome assembly GCA_000313835.2 of Heliconius melpomene melpomene. Taxonomy (NCBI): domain Eukaryota; kingdom Metazoa; phylum Arthropoda; class Insecta; order Lepidoptera; family Nymphalidae; genus Heliconius; species Heliconius melpomene. The sequence continues at coordinate 2,585 of HE671110.1, read as the reverse complement.
GAATTTTGAATTTTGGTATCCAACAGGCTGCACCAACACAGCTCTCCTTCGAGAGCTTCGATGCATCCGTGAAGATGAGGAGGTGATTCGACCAATTGAATTGAACTATTTCTTTAAATTTTGTGTTGGTGCCAGGATCTCCCTTGGTTAGGTCAAGATTTGTGACGATACAAGGAGAATGAACTAGGGCGTTATACGGTGTAAGGAATAGTGGATTAGAAGGAAAACAAGTCAAAGGATTAGGGAGAGAGGTAAGTCTAAGGAAGCTATCAAGCAGGTATGGTAAAGGTTTGCCTTGAGGGATGAGATCAGCTAGCTCAGATAGCTTAGACCGTAGAGGATGGGAAGACAGCTGCAACATTTTACTCACAAATCGATCGGAAAGGAATTGTCGGCGGATAGGAAGTGGAGGATCTACACACTCCACCTGCAATGCATTGGTAGGAGTAGACTTCATCGCACCTAGGATAATCCGAAGACATTTATATTGTATTCGGTTTAATTTTTCAGTAGGTAATTTATTAAAGGGGTCTAACACAAATAATCCATAGTCAATATGACTGCGAATTATAGCATTATACAGCAGTTTTTGAGTATAAGGGTGTGCGCCCCACCACACACCAGACACAGCTCTCAAAGCATTAATGCCTTTTTCACATTTCCTGCTGAGATATTCAGCATGAGCAACTCCGTTCAATCGTTTATCAAGTATTATGCCTAAAAATTTGACGTTTTCTGTTAGATGAATGGGAATATTATCACACAAAATTTGAAAATTTGGAATTACTCTCTTTTTTGTAAACACGACCGCTTGACATTTAGCTACCGACAATGCCAGGCCATGCTCAGAGAGCCACTGGTTAAGATAGTGCAAGGCAGTATTTAAACGAAAAGTTATGTCCTCCACAGAATTTGAGCTGTAATAGAGGACGATGTCATCAGCATACTGAAGGATGTTACAGAAATTATTAACAGATAATTCAAGGTCATGTGTGTATATGTTATACAACAGCGGACTAAGAGCTGAACCTTGAGGAAGACCTTTCCAGACAAGTCTGGAAGGTATAGTAAGAAGTCGATGTCTCACAGATACCGATCTCCCGGTCAGCAGATTACATATGTAATGGGACATCCTCGGCGGGATACTCAGCTGACGCAATTTCTGCCTGAGCACCGGAAGAAGAACATTATCATATGCAGATGCGACATCTAAAAAGACACCAACCAAATACTCTCCTTTGGCAAAGGCTCGTCGAATATCTGTAGTAAGAATACTGAGACTATCAATAGTACTTAGCCCCTTTCTAAAGCCAAACTGAGAGGGCGCTAAGATATTCCTACTTTCCTACTATCCATTCCAGTCGATTTTTCAAAAGCCGTTCAACAATCTTAGATATAGTAGATGCCAGGGCAATGGGTCTATAGGAATTAAAATCTGAAGGACATTTTCCAGGTTTGTAGGATAGGGATAACAATTTGGGACTTCCATGAGTTGGGTATATTGCCTGATTGAAATATTTTATTTATCATGTTTAGAAAATGTTGTTTAGAGTTATCATTTAATTTTGTAATAAAGGAATAAGAAATACCATCCTCACCTGGACTGGTATCCTTTAAATCCGTTAAGACGTTTTTAAGTTCTTCAAAGGAAAAAGGAAGATCCATTTCCTCCGAAGATTCGACCGGCGTGGATATAAATAAATCTTGGGATGGGACAAAAGGAGGAGCCAGTTTGTTTGCAAAATCGTTGAGCCAAACAGAAGGATTATTGGAATTGGGACTGCTGACATTGTTAAGAGATCGGCGAAATCTCTTAACATTTGTCCAAACAAGGGAAGGCGAGGAACGAGGACTAAGGGATTCACAAAAACTTATCCAACCACGTTTTTTCTTTTCCAAATGCAATTTCTAAACTTCGCATCCTTGCGTCTGTAGTCGATAAAATTTTCCATAGTCATACAGGCTGCGTATGACTCCTCGGCAGATGTTCGCCAAAGGACAGAATCAGAGCATTCCTGATCCACCAGGGATTGAAATGCATCCAATTCTGAATGGAGCGGTATTTGGGGATATGTAGGTCAGCAGCAGACATAATAGCAGAGACAAACCCTTCATAGTAAACAGAGATACTCTCATAATTACCAGACTCAGAAAGATTGCACAACATGCAATCCACAGAGTCGGCGTACTCGTTCCAGTTGGCCTTTTTTAAATTAAATCTATGGGGAAGGGAAGGACTAGGAGTGGAAGGAAGTCTATTATTTAAGGACAGCAAAATCGGGAAATGGTCACTACCATGGGTAGATGGAAGTACAGACCATGATAGTTGGGAAGCAAGAGAAGGAGAAGATAAGGAAAGATCAATAGCAGACCTAGGGTTCTGATTTGGATTAACCCTACGAGTCGGTGACCCATCATTGAGAATGCAGAGGTCCACATCATCAATCATTTCCACCAACGAAGGAGAGAAACCATCACAGTAGTAACACCCCCACAAAGTGTGATGGGTGTTAAAATCACCCAGGACCACCACAGGGCTGGGAAGCGAAGAGATAATAGACTTAAGCTCTAGAAAGATGGAAGGG
>HE671108.1:174208-285603 GCA_000313835.2 Heliconius melpomene melpomene | reverse complement strand
CATAGACCCAGACGTAAAGAGAATAGTAAAATAAATTATCATGATAAAGATCATTTACCCTACATAGTAATTCCCGAATTTAAAGGTAAGTTTTTAATTGACACAGGAACTTCTAGATCCCTTATCTCACCAGAAGTTATACTTAATTCTATTTTTCAAAATTGTGTAGAATATGAACCATTTGAAATAAAAACAGCTCATGCGACAACACAGCATAATCATGTAGTGAATTTACCTTTACCCCCAATCTTTAATAGTGATACTCTTCATAAATTCCTTATTTTTGATTTCGACCCTAAATACAAAGGACTTATAGGTCTAGATTTATTAAAATCATTATCTAGCAATATTAATTTGAAAAATAAAATACTACATACAGCGACAGCCGACATACCTATTTATTTCGACTATAATAAGAAACTTATAAAAATTGAACCAAAGTGTGAAAAACTTATCACGTTAAAAACAAACTATACTGACGGATTTTATATCTACGACGACTATATTTGGTCTAAGGGATTAACATCCCCTGCTGCTATTATTAATGTTAAAAATGGAAAATTTATAACTAAAGTCATTAATACCAATTCAGAAGGACGAACCATATGTAACATAGGTACATTTAAGTTACGACCATATAATGTTATATATAAAAAAGGCAAACAAAATATAAAAGCCGACGCCTTTCCTATGAATGAAATATCTCACAAAAATGTAGAATCATTATCAACCGTAAATTCTAATAATAATAAAGTCGACAATATAATTGACAGTATATCCCAAGACTTAAGTGCACAAACTAGTGAAAACGTAGCGCAGGTACCCCTTGTATCTAGTAATAATAACGATAACAACATAGAGCCTGACAATGACAGACATAAGATTCTCACATCAGAGACTGACAGTACGAGTATCAGTACTATTGTTCCTAATAACTTAGTGTCCACTAACCATTCCCAAATAGATAACGAAAATAAAGGTTTACTAATCAAATATAATGATAATGACGGACAAGTTAGGCAGTTTAACCCTAAAATAACACCCAGTTCGAAGTACAGAGTTGACAATAGAGTAACTAGATCATTGATAAAGGACGTATATACCAAAGTAAATAATACTGAGAAGAAAATAGTATCATCTTTAAGGAAGTACATAAGAAGACCACATAAGGTAGGTGAAACAGTCTATGAGCAAGTAGCTAAGACGGCGCTCAGAGATAAAGCCATACCAGATTTCAAAGGTCCGTATAAAATAATTAATTTGCACCCTTACTATATAACGGAGATTATAAAAAATCATCCAAACTCTAATTCTAATAGAGTTCGTTATAAATTGCTACGAAGGCCTCATCAGGTCCCTCGTGTTCCACACAAGAGCCAAAATAACCCTAGATCCCATACATAATGGAATTTTATTATATTATATTATTTACATTTTATTAATTAAAGAAAAAGAAAAAAAAAACAAAATAATATGTTTAACCTTGCTTGTATTTACTTAATAACGAATAAATATTATATATAATAATTTTATATACAAATAATTATTATATATATAATAATTTTAAAGAACTTATTTTGTTGTATGCGAGAATACTTCATCTTAAAGGATACATAAGGTTTATAGAAATAAAATAGAATATAAGTTAGATTTACTTATAAAAAATAAAAAAAAAATATTTGTACTATTTCTAGAGTTAATCATGGTATTATATATGGTTTAGTTTCGATAGTAGTTCGATACTGATAATTATAATAAGGAAATTTATTAATTCATAAAAATATATGTAGTTTTTAATTTTGTAAGCATTAAACCTATTCAAATAAATAAATCAAAGTGTCTATTATGATGAAAGAATATAGTACAGAACATTTCCTAATTTCCATCCTAGAAATTCCTTCCATTTCTAATGATAAATAAAACCTAACAATTATTCCTCATTCCAACCCTTATACTTGGTAACGAAGGGTACTCTTACCTAAAAGAAAGATTTAGAATATATACCTCTCGATTATATACATCAACTTGCATATAATATCCAAACCCTAGAAGAAGAGGAGAAAATAAAGAAATAGAGTATTATCCTGGCTGTTTCAAGCTGATCTATGATCATTATATACTACTATAATAAATGTTATTTTTGGAAAAATCTACGAGCATTTTCCCAGAGTCCCGGAGGAAACCAGCAGCGAGGACGCTTCAGGAACCTGCAGGACCAGCTTCCATCTTAAGGAGGGAGGAGTTACATAAGCATAAGGATACATTCCGATGACGCCGCACTTGCACCTCGCGGAATCAAACAATAGTGTTTTAGTATTTTGCTGATTTAACTGTTTTGAATTATATAAAATTTTAATAAAGATTCTCTGTCTTCAACTTGCTTTAAAACAGAAAGGTTGTTTATAAAATTAAATAAATAATTTTTAAAAAGCCTTTTTCTCGCCTGAGTAATTTAACTACCTACAAAATAAAATATTCCATAGCTTTGCAATGTTTAATCAGATAATTCTATCATTTAAAGGCTCGTGTTCGGACCGAGCCAATTATGAATTAGTGATTCGGTCCAATCTTCTCATTATATAAGGAGGTATCCCCGAGGAAATCTAATTTCACAGGAAGCACGAGTCAATAAATTAACAGAAGTAATGTGAAATATAAGAATGTAAGCGCCTTGGGTATTGCTTGGGATATGCATTAAATTTTGGATAAGGTAGAAATTGGACTGTAATCTATGTATAGGTACAGGTGGCAAGGGTGGCCGGTGTTGTTGAGTATACTTAATTATATTAAACTGGATTATATTTGTATAGACGGTTTTTTTCCAGCTGTAGGTAGAAAATATCTAAAGAAACTTTGATTTACATATTAAAATTTATGTTTACTTCATAAGCTTAACAGTTTTACCAATAATTATTTAGTACAAAATAATTTATTGTTTTCAGAAAAATAAAAACTTACTGAAACAGAAATAAATATTTTCCCATATAACATTAACCATTTATTTCTACAATTCACATGCTACAAGTAAGCAGAATTACCGAAAATCCTTTAAGCACCCTACAATGAGTGCATAGCAAATCTCCGCTTCTCACAAAGCAAACTTCATTAGGGCCCGTGTAAGTAAAAAATAGGTCAATTGTACGACTTATGTACGTGTGGAGTTTACTTTGCGAAACGTTTTACAATTTTTAGCGACTTAGGTACCTGCTACCGCTGTATTCTTGTTTACGCTACCTCGCTAAATAGGTAGCGGTAGTATTTGCGGTACCAGCATACGTAATTACCGTTCCTGCTTAACGTAAAAGCAAATTTTTAGATTAACGTTTTAGATTTACATTTTAAAGTAAGAGAATTGTTTATTTGTGCAGGTATTTTGTCATGCTTTATTTGTAGCACGGTTTCGAAAGAAAATATAGCACTAGAAGCTACGGTCTAACCACCGAGGACGCAAAAGACCGTACAAAGTGGAGTAGCTTGAAAAGGACGGCAGACCCTGGCAACAGCCGGAATTAATGCCAGGAAGAAGAAGCTACGGTCTGTCATCCATATCTTCATACATGCCGTTCCGTATCCGTTGGGTCCTCAGTATCATAAAAACTGTGTTTTCGAAGTTCAATTCGTACAATCGCCTACTGCTTTTACTTGGGCCGCGTTATATCTCTGACCGCTGATATAAGGGGTTGCATAGAAACGATCAACGAGATGTTAATAATATTTCTCAATAAATGAATTTTCCAATACAAGGAATTTTTCAAACTGGAATATAATTTAATAACCAAATAAACTCTTTAACTTTATAATATAATAAAATTGAATAGAACAATATTAGTATAGAATAGTGTAGATTACAAATTGGTATAATATCGTTATCATATTCATACCTTCCTATCTAAGCAATATATTAAAGCACGAACGTCCTTATAATTTTTGCCCCAGCAATAATAAAGTGTACCTACGTACTGCATCCTACAAAACCACTTCTATCTCTAATTCTAGCATGAAATGTTTCCCCAAACAACTATAACGCAGTCCAGAGCATATTTCCAAGCGTAACTACCGACATGAATCCAAATGGCCGTATAAGTTAGAAAACAACTAATGTATTCAAAACAGTATGTTTTAACTGGACGCCCTTAAATTGTTAACATTGTAGTCGTTGTAGCGCAGTCATTATATCTGAGTCTACATGTGAGGGTTCGATTACTTATCAAAAAAATATTTATTATATTTAAATAATTGTCATTTATTTGCGCTGAAATAGGATGCGGCGTTGGGTTATGTTACTGAGCAATGCATGCACTAAAAGCAATGTGACGAAGTCGATCGAAAAGTGTATATAGTCTTTTTATTTTTTTACAGCTTCACACTGTACCTCGCCTGCAGCAGAGGAAGGCTAATGCTAAAACACTCCGCTCTCCCCAAATTCTGCCGAATTCTCGAGGCATTGCATGTCGAGTGGCGAAGCTCAACGCCGCGCTCTACCTCGATACCAGTATATACCTATTATTATACAGTATTTTACACATATTATAATCTTTTAATCTACAGACTTGACTTTTCGTACATTTTTTGATAATACCATTTTTATTTACGATACAAAATATGTCGCACGCCCTAAATTATCTTTATGTGATATTATCATTTTTTATGAGTTTCGAGCAATATTTATTTGGAGATAACGTAAAACGATTTTTGACTTAGCCGGTGGAATTTTGGTTATCAGTAATTTAAATACTGATTAAAATATACACTTACATACTTTGGACTCCGTCACATTTATAGACGCCGTCGTGGCGCAGCGGTAGAATGTCTGAATGTAAACGTGACGGGGGTTCATTTCTCATTACAGAAAAATATTAATTTCTTCGTTTTGATTATGAAACACAGCCCAACGTTGAGTTTCGCAACTCAACATGCACGTCTCGAACGTCTCAACGTGCGGAAAGTGAGAAATGGAGTGTCCTAACACTAGGTTTTACCTACCATACTACACGTAGGGATACAGAAGCTTGAAAAAAATACCGTTTCCTGATAACTGAAAGCACCAGGACGGATTTTATCCAATTCCCAGTTTCCAATTTAAGAAACAACAGGGGGGGGCATAAATAAATCAAGAGCAAACGCGAATCCAATGGTAAACAGCGTGCTGTATCAGAATTTTTGTAGCCATAACAAATCGCTGAGAAACGCTCGCAAATCGGCTCCTTTGTTACCTAATTCCGTGCTTATGTCCGGAACACAGCTGCGTCCAATTTATTGCTTAACCTTTCCTCCTTTACAGATGGAATTGAACACTATAAATTATATTTCAAGCCCAAATAAGAATCGTAAGGATCGTAAGTTACGATTCCGGAAATGCCGACCTAATGGTCTGTCCAGCCAAATAGATTAGATGGACCATCGCGAAAAACAAACGAACTGGTCCATACAATAGGATTACTCGGTGTCTTCAGCCGAAAATTGACCTCCCAATATTTACTTAGGCTCCGATTATGCCACATCAAGGAAAGCACTCTGAGTTTTGGACGTGAATGGAATTTTTCATCTAGAAAACTAGGATAGTTTGGATATCGATTTTGAAATAGTGTTAGGTATAGATAATCTATATAAATCTTATAAGATTTTTAAAAGTAGCGTCTACGCGGTATGTGTTGCCATTCAATTAATAAAATATTCATAATAATTAGATATACATTCAAATACACTGCGCCAGGACGGCCTCTTAATTTTGATTGAAATCATTGCTCAATTATAAATATTACATTTATATTTTTACATCTACCTAACTCAAATATTGTAATAAAATTCTGTATTACATTTTTATATAGCAAATAGCAAAGCAAAGTTGCCATATAAATGAAATTTCTGTGAAATATATTCTAGCACTACGTCATCGTCACTTGGATATTTATGTGCGTTGTCGCTGTCAAATCTTGCATTGTTTCATCAACATTTTCTATTTTTACTTCTTTTAAAAAAAAACAAAATAGGAATATTGGAATATAGGAATATAACTTAAAAGTAAGGCCACCATGGTGCAGTCGCTATGTTTGTTGGTTCGTTGATGTGGTCGAAACATAATAATAACATTAATAATATTATTTATTATTTTCTTTACCCTTTTCCTTTATTTTGAATTTCATCTATCTACGTCGCTATACAGGATAAAAGGGAAAGGTAAAAAAAAATGTATTATCAAATTTAAAACTCATCAGTTTTGTAGTGTGACGCACAGCTGTTTGATATCTGTTTCAATTAAGTTTCAAAAGCGACATTTTTAGCATCTGCTGTTTTGAACATTATTGAGAACTAAATTTCATTTGAAATAATTGCTATTTTAGATTTCAGTTTGTTTTAGCTTTATGCTGTATTTTAGTCACGTGCTGAAAGGTAGGCAGAGGCAACCAGGAAGTCATCTTAAAACACTTCCGTTCCCCACTCTCTTCCTTGACACTTGAGGCATTGCGTGTTCAGTGGCGGCACTAAACGCCGCGAATATTTAATTATATTCTGATAAAACCTCTAATTATAAGGCATAACCCAAAGCCATTTATTACCATCGCTTACATTTTACATAATTATTATGAATGTATTTATTTTTTTACCTCGTATTCCACAAATATAAACTAGGTTTTATTCATAACCTATACTTCATTAAAAATTTCCTTAAGTCGGACCTGTGATAAAATCTAGAACGACTTCAGGGCGGGGCCGTTGTGATAGTGCTCGTGACCCGACTGAAGATCAACTGATAAGTATAGAGGGTAGTTCGTGTATTCACCATAAACTATCTTCGGTTATAGATTCTATTCTTAACTGGTGAAATATTTATACTATAAGTTTTAAATATCTGCAGAATGTTTCCAGAATTCGAACGGAGTGTTATAACACTAGGTTCCCTTTGCGTACCAAATTATGTGCGAGATACGGCGTGTAGCTAAAAAAAATATGAAATTTGAGAATGGTTGGATTTCAAAAATACTTTAGTAAATATAAAAAATTACACAAAAGATGTCTAGTTCCAAGGTTTGTATTTTTTCGAAGAATTCCCCTTTGAAGTCTCTTAAAGTTTTTTTAAATATGTCGGTAGAATTAAACTTACAATTTTGCTCCTTTATGAAACCCTAACAAGTCACAATTTTATTTCGTTGCTTACTTAAAGTGGTTTTTGCACAACGAATAAGGTTGTTTGAGTATTTTTTTTTATTTTATGTTCATTTTCTACGATTTTATCTAGAAGTGAAGTGCTTTAATATTATAAATATATATTATATAAGTAGAGTAATCAGTGACATCAGTCGTGGACCAGATGCACAAGTGCGTGACTGTTAACGCGACTGGTTGTGAGTTCGATTCCCACTCGAAGATATGAAATATTTATTTACCTATTTCATATTGCCATATCGAAAACCGTCAAACCGATAAAAATTACACGATATCTAAATACAGCCAAATATTTTTTTTTTGTCTGTCTTTCTGTTTGTCAGGGCTATTCTTCTGATTAGGCGAACTGATTTTTATGGGACTAACGGCGAAAAATAGAGAGGTTTGTGGAGCAACATATAAGCTAAATAAAAAACTTATTTCGGAATTCCCGTGGTACCGCAATTTTCTCAGGAAAAACCGCGTTTGTCGTACGTGCATACCTACTTACCTACCACCTAACCTATACCTATAGATAGTAATTAATCAAATAAAATTCAAAAAGATCCAAATTATGATTTACTTGGGTCATAAAAGTAAAGAGAACTTAATTAATATAACAAATCGATTAAACATATTTAAAAAAAAAGAAAAATATTTAAAACTATACAAAAAAAATGTTACAAATAAATACGTACGACGTAAATTTAAGGGTAGGTGTAAAATATGTAAGGACCTAGTGAAGGGAATAACTTTCTCGCAGCCATTATAGACGAACGCTATCCGGTGTCTTGTTTAACCGTCTCAAGGGAGGGACCCATGGAGTAAATACAGGCTAGCATAAAAAATTGTAGAGCTGTTGTAAATATTCAACAACGACAATTGACTAAATATTTAAGAAAATGTATAATAATTGATTGCTATAAAAATGTATAAAAATTAATTGCTTACATCCAAAACCATCCATCAGCCATTGACCGACTGATACTGATGTACAAGGGCATCATTCGACCAGTTCTCTTATATCTCGGCCAGCACTATCTTGGCACATTCAGGAGCTTCACGTCAGGAAATGAAGATGCTGAGATGGATGTGCGGCGCCTGACTATGTCGGACGCAAGTGTCTTGCTATATCAGTGCCTAGAGTGAAACCTCCCAGACACCCAAGGAAGCGCCGTTTGGACGTCATGAGGCAGGAGACATGAGAGCCAATGGTCTAACTACCCAAGACGCTAAAGAGCGTGCAAGTGGAGTAGGTTGAGCAGGAAGGTAGATCCTGGCAATAGCTGGGAGTAATGCCAGGGAGAAGAACAAGCTAAATGGGTTATAAACTTATCTAGCAACCATATTGTTCTGTCATTATGAACGGATTCACTCAGTTAAACTTTTTAATGTCTTAAACAAAATCACTGTTGAGAAAACTTCATCAAACACGATTGATTTATTCATGGCACAGCAAGAAATTAACAGCGTATCCGCTCAGTACTTCCTTGAACTTTAATTTGAGAAATTTTCTTCACAACAAAATAGTTGGTTCAGCTTAATTTATGAGGAAATTTGTTTCCACTGAAAAGGCGTCGTAGGTCACGTTTTAAATTTACAATTTCGCCTTTGATGCCATCGGAAAAGTTTACATTTTAATATATTTTTTTTTCTTTGGCAATCTCTCGCTTATGTTAATTTTAAACTTCGTTGTATCGGTTGTTGAATTCTGATTAGATCGTTTTATTGAGAGATTGGAAATTTGTATTAATTAGTTTTGTTAGTATATATTATATTTTCTACTGATATATTTCATTATATATATATGTGTACAATCAAAAGTTAGACGGCTTTGCTATATTTCTGTACTTTATTAATTCGTATTTTTTTAGCTTCACACCGTATCCCGTACACAGCAGAGTAGTGTTAAGACACTCCGTTCTCCATTTCCCACCGAAATCTGGAGGCATTGTGTGCTTAGTGACGGAATTCAACGCCACGCCTTTCCTTGAGAAGCCTTTCCTTTCCTTTAGAGCGGAGAAATGAAAATATTTAAAAATATTTTCCTCGAGTGGAAATCAGCCCAACAACTTGTAAAAATGATAATAAAAAAATATTTAATAAAAAATCTCCGCAAATTATAAAAAAAAGTATGTAAGTCTAAAGGAAATGGGAACATTTGTATACCAACAAAAAATACGAATGTAAGGACTTATAAAATTAAATTACAGACTGGATAACAATACGTGAAAGAACGTAATCACGTTTCGCTGCCATAATTCTAAATAGGCTTTGAAGTGCCATATTTCTGTTACCTTTTGTTGTCGAGACAGTGATTATACGTTTATTTTATTACGTTTTAATAAAAACATTGCTAATATAATATCTAATAAGATATACATTTTAAATACTTTTTTTATGCAGGCTACTACTAAGTCTTAATACTAGGATTCCTCTGAAGAGTAAGAGAGCATCTAGCATAAATTTTAAAACATTGATAATATCTAGAGAAATTTCGTAGAGTCCTTTAAATATTCGAAAGGTAGCCAAAAAGTAAAAAAAAGTATTTAAAAGGTATCTATTATAATCTGGAAGGTATCTATTCATTATTATAAGTGCATAATAACCCTAAAAACAATTATTTGTAGGTATATTTGTATTTCGATATAAACCCAAAGTGTCCCCAGCATGTACAGTACGTGTAAGTACACGAGTATATCATTTCGGTGCAAGATATATGGCAGCCACAACCCCTTGGCAAGCCAGAAGCGACATCAAAATTATCTTATATAGAATCTAGAGTGATTTCCTTACTTGCTTTCCAGTTTATTAAACTATATTTTTGTTTTACTAGATTTTTTTGTCATATTAACGTTATCTTATGTTTAGTTTAACTTGTATAGTTTTTAAGTACTTACGAAACCACATATAAAATAAACGAAATCTAAATAATGATATTATTATTTACATTTTAGCTTAACCTATATAGACCCGCCGTGCCCAAATGGGTACAACAATAGTACCCTTCTTTTTTTTTATATTTTTATTTTTATGCAGTTTATGTCTAGAATTGTAAAGATAAATAGTATATACTTATGTTGTAGCCGTAAAATCCAATTAAAAATTTTTTACAATCGTTCATTTCGTGCCTTTTGTAAACCTTCACGCTTCAAAGTTTCACGAAATCTGTGAAGGCAAAATGTAAGTATATTTATTTTTAATTTTTTCTTCTAAATACATTTGTTATGGTACAAAACATACTTAAGTACTTAATATTCTATGTAATATAATTACATTTGATTAGAAAAGAAGAGTCTTAATAGGACAAATTCAACTTTTACGATGCTGTCCCCAATTGGGGCCAATGGGCACATCAGAGGTCAATTTTTATGTTTTTATATGCATGTCCATCCAAAGTTCATAATGACTCTTAGGATATTTAGCGGTCGCAATGAATATAAGGGTCTTCAAGAAGCAATCGCAGTTGTAATTATTGAAGAAAAAGACTTCGGAGAGGTATATTTAGTTGCGCTGCTTCTAAAACCAGGTGTGGTAATCGACGAAGAAGAAGATGTAGATATACAAAGCACTGCTAATCTGCCTGCTTACTAATAGAAGCATTTATCAACCTTTTGCTAAGAGACGTAGAGGAACCGTAATCTTGAGTAACCCCGTTGGTGTAAAAGTGATCCAACTACGACTAATATACAAGGTCGTCTTGAGAAATTTAAGAATTGTTAAAAGATGAAACTCAGCAGTAAAGGATATGAAAAAGAAAAGCCGAGCCGATTTTGATAACTGCTTTTACCAAGTTAACTAAATTTTATTAGTGTGAAGGTTTTACAGTGTGGTATGGGAGGGGTTGATCAGGCTGATCAATCTTTTTACCTATATAGCAATGCTGTACGTGGCAAAAAATGGTGGTGGGTTTTATCCACACATACATAGGATCTTGCTGTTGCAAATTCGCGGCACCTGCACTTGCTAACTAATATAAACAAGATAGATTAGATTGATTTTTTCGTTACATCGCTCGTCACGATTTAAGAGACGAAAACATCAACGTATTTATGCGACCAGCAGCTTCTGCAGTACCAAGTCTGCAGCACCACGGGGTAGACCACTACTCCCAAAAATTTTGCTAGCAACTGAGACGTGCAATGTGCCATAAAAAAAACGCGGTGATAGTGTAAAAAGTGTTATAAAACATTTCGTGTCGCAAAAATAGTTTCGAAAATTTAGATACTACATGTGCCCATTGGCCCCATTTAAGGACGGCAATTTTTTTATATTTAAATAAAAAAATATTTTTTTTTTTACGTTTTTTATTTTCTTACATCTATATCTATCAATTATTACCTAAGAAACCTTTTATTTACTGCTAGTTTGGCTATGGGTCTAAATGGGTTAAATAAATATATAAAAGTAGTCTTCTTTAATTATAATCTTACAAGTTTTAACTTCTTTGATGTTCTGAACTCGATCGTATTGGTTTACACTACACGCGAACTAATTACAAACTAAGAAGGTACGTGAAGAAGTTGTGAGTTATTTAAATTGAAATTTTCCCTCGTGTCTATAGATGCTTATATTGATTCTTATAAAGTATCGTATTTTTACCTGACTAGGGAAACTTTTTGCAGCAAAGCCCAAAAAGAGAGTTATGATTTCAGCATGTTTGTATGTCCGTTGTTTTTGTTCCCTTGTAACTGTTACTGGATATATTAATTTAGTTTATACAGTCGACTTTTTTCTTTGGTTTATACTTTAGTTGTTTATTTTTGTATTTATATTAACGGACCGCTTGCATTCACTGAGGAAGGCGTCTGGCTGTGTACATAGTGTTAAAACATTACGTTTTCTAATTTCTGTTTATTTTAACAAATGTTTATTAACTAAGTACTACGTGCGGGATACAGTGTAATAGAAAACTAGAAAAAAAAAGTAAAAAATACAGCAATGGCTATGTTTCCTTAATTAAAACCGGCATATTCATATCATCGGTATTATCTGTATCTAGTAGAACCTAAATAAAACCAAAAATCAATAAACATTTGGAACTAAAACACAAATTAAGCCAAACTACTTAGCTATAGAATAGAACGTGCTAACTAATAGATAAAAGCCATCCGCACAACAGATCTCAGTAAAGAGTATCGAATAATGTAACGAGGGCTTTGCAAATTCATGCTGATAGACGAGTTAAGCGATTGTTTGCCAGAAATACGGTTTCATATTACCGCCCGTTGATTTATTGATTTCGCCTTTAATGCGTTACACTTGGACTATCGTTTGTGCTTGTGTATACAGATTCGATTTATGGTTAGGGTAAGGAGGATTGTATTGGAATATGTGGAATGGTTTACAATTTTATTGTATGGATTTTGTAATTCGTTAATTATATTGGATTTAAATTGTAAATTAATTTAAATTGTTGGAATATTTTATCTCTACGCTTTATCTTGCACATAAAAAAGAATCTAAAAACCTAGTGTTAAGACACTCCGTTCCCATTTAGAATTTCAGTTCCTTTCTCTGATAAACTTTAAGTTCAATTTTTTAAACGTGGAGACGAAAAATCATGATTATTTATTTGCAGTTGCCAGTTTGCTAATACAGATTTTTTTCTAGCGTCACGTTGTATCCCATGTAGGAGGGGAGCCGAGTGTTGAGACACTTCGCTATCACATATTATATAGATGATATATAGATAAACACAAAATACAATGAAGGTACATATTGTCCAATTTTAATGTATATGCACAAATTTTATCAATAGGTAATACACTTGGTTATTTCAACTATTCCTTTATTCTCATACAATTTTCTATATGAAATTGGAATATTTTAAGTTACAAAATTTATTCCAAAGAAATGAAAATTTTAAAATACAGCTTTTAAACACGACCGCTTTAACTGGGTTATATTGGACAACGAATTTAAAATATATTCGATTAAAATGTTAAAAAACTGCAGTGCTGTACTACTTAATTGTTAATGAATTTTCAACTCCACTAGTTTTCATTGTGACCATTTTATTGGTAATACTAGTTTTATTTAACAATTTGACACGTTTTTATTTATGATTTATTTTCTTATTTATATGTATTTACATATATTAAAAAGATCAACTTAGCATTGACGTCGTCATGGCGCAGTGGCGCAGCGTCTGACTTTGAACCGGTTGTGGGTCCAATCCCACTCGTGGGAACGAATTATTCTTATATCCTCACTCTGGTAACAATACAAACCGCTGGGTATACCCAGCACTTTGTAGTGTTCTGCAACACAATAAGGAATGTCTAGAATTCTAGTGGAAACGGAGAACACAGTGACTGTAGAGAGAACTAGAGTGATACAGAACTAAATTCTTAATACTTTCCCCATGTGCGAAAAATATGTGAAGCAAAAAGTACTCATCACATACAAAAAGGTTTGAACAAAAGTATCAAAATTAATTACGAAATTAATTAATACAGACTACTAACAGAAATCTCGAATTCGTATTATCTATTACTACGATAATACCTATACGAGTACTGAAGCTCTCATCGTCATCCGGATACCAAATCCTCAAACATAATTAGGCACGATCAAAATCGATGTCAAAGAATAATGTGATAGTTGCATCACTAATGGTAGTTTAAATATCTTTGATTTGGAAGCCTTTGCTCAGTTGGCTGCTAGCTCGATTCACATCACTACTGATGTTGCCATATCTTTTGATTTGCAATTTAAATTCATTTTATATAATCGGAACAGTGAAAATAGTTTAGTGATAGTTAGTTTGTTTGTTTGTACTCAAGTTTGTGAAATTATAGATTGGCGAATGGAAGGAAAGTGAAAAACATTGTGATGTATGTATGTTTGCCTTGACACCAGAGCGAAGAAATAAAAATATTAAATATTTAATTTCCTCCAGTAGGAATCGAATCCACTACACATCGTGTTTATAGTCACACGTTTGTGCCGGGAGTGGAGTCTCTAAACACTAGGCTGTCTCTGCCTACCCTCCTATATGCCAGACATAGCGAAGATATAGTGAAGCTAAAAAAACCAATGAAATTCCCAGGCTTAAAAGTACAGAACTCGAATTAAAAGTTTCTGATGAGACTTACATAAGCGGTATCCCGGTTACCTTGACCAACTTTGCCTCATTACCCAGGATACGAAGTAAAGTGCCTTATCATTGTACAGGAGAGATTAGATAGGATGAAAATTAAAAAATAATCTTACTATTAGCAGTTTTTGATTAAGAGATAAATATTTTTTGGAAACATAGTAGATTACAGGCTTATAAATACGATTAAAATAAACAAAAAAACTTTGTTTGATACCTTTATTGTAATCTTACACTATATAAATGTCTTATAATGCCATGTCATTATAAATCAGACTTTAATTTTAACTTAAAAAATATTTAACGACTAATATTGGTATTTCAAAAATAATTAATGAGATTAAGCGCACTCAAGGAGTTCTATAAAAATTTCAGCTCGAGGCCAAATGAATGGTTCCAGCTAAAGCTAGATGAAAATAGCGTTTCATATTTGATTCAGTTCAGTAGCTTCACGTTTTTTCACCGAATAAAAAGAGAAAAAGAAATAATAAAAAAATATGTCTGTCCGTCCTTCTGTTAGTCTAGGCTAATCTCCAGAACAGCTGAACTGGTTTTTATGGCACTTTCGTAGACATTCTTTGAATATTTTATACTTTAAATGAATAGAATATATAGATATAGAACATCAATATTTTTTTACACTATGGACATTTGTTATTCTTTTTTTACCCAACTAAAACTTGCGTGTAAGCAAGTCGATGATTAATCATAATAATTCACTCGTTTAAGTAGGAATCGAACCCACAACCACAAATTAACAGACGTTCGTTTTAAATGCACAAATTAACTTTGAAGGAGATAGTAATTATTTATATGCGAATACGTAAAGTTTAGAATTTCGGTTAAAGCTACGGTATAAGTGGAGATGGTGTGCTTATATAAAGTTTTCTAACTACATTCAAAACTAACGACTTATATACTAAACTAGAAACTAGACGACTCTTGACTGAATTTGTTTGATATTACGCTCCACCTAGACTAGTATGTACTTTAGAAAATATTTAAATTTCTAGAGTATTAGGAGGACATATTAGAATTTGTGGTAAACTTATAAAATACTGGATGCCTGTATAATTCCTTATTTAAAAGAAACATACAATATTTAAATAAATTCATATGACAGCCTCGATTGGCATTTTAAATTTCAATAATAATGATTCAATTGACAATTGAGAACATGTTCTAATCCAAGAATATTTTTAATTCACTGGTCTGGTGAGTTAATGAGCGGGGTTAAGTACCGCTATTTGACAGGCACTTCTTACTTCTAAATTGCTGAAAGTAAAAAATTGTTAAGTGCCGAATTAAGTTCTAAATGTATGGCAAAAGGTGCCACCAAAGGAGACACAGTAAATTCCCTTTTAGATTTACTGTATGTAAGGCGAGAATGGCTCAATCATTAAATTGAACTAAACTGTGGCTATATATCGCTTTAAAGAATAAAAACCCCCCGAGAATAATTTTATACCAAAATCAAAGAGTGACCCACTTACTCTATGCTATGGTGACGTTAGCAACGATGGACTTATTTCTCAGCTTTAAATTTCCAAATTGAAAAACCAATTTAGTTAGATTTAAATTTAAAAAACTGAGCAAATCTTAAAATTTTAAACTTGCTAAATTATTCTGTAACTTTAAATGAACTTGACACTAAACTTTGCAGTTTTATATTTTCGTTTAAATGATACTATGTTTTAATTTCTAACTAAAATGTATAAGAAAAGTTTATATTATAATAAGAATGAAATATATTAATATGTATAAATTATTAATGAAATAATATAATAAAAGATAGAAGAAATTTATTTTGAACTTCAATCTTTCTCGTAAAATTCGAAAGCTTAATAGCTCAGTAAAGCCAATAAGCTCAGTATGAACGTATGCTATCAAAAAATAAAACCGGTCAAGTGCGAGTCGGAAATGCTCAATGAGGGCTCCGCAGCAATTTCAGGATTGTAGATCAACAGGAAATATAAATTATAAAAGTTGGCAACTTAAGTTTGCAGGAGTGTGCACTCATTTTACATGAAATGAACTAGATATATCAGTTTATAATATATTTTTCTGTAATATTACTTCACACGGGCAAAGTAAAATAAAGAAAAAAAAGCTTCTCCCTATAGCTTATTATCCTTTTTGTATATAAATATCTCAATTATCTCTTGCTATATAACTATTTTGCTTGTAGCTTGGCACTCCTTACCGTACCATACAGGATGTAATGTGGGATGTTCCGTATATTTTTATAATAAAAAGCAACATTTCCCGAACGTAACGATCCCGCCGTGTAGATTGTAATTGTACATCAAAACAAACGATCTGCCGTTCTCAAGAGTTTGGAAGAGGTCCAGAATACCACTGGAAACGTTTAAAAATCTTATTTACACGCCATATTTTATATTTTTATGCTATGTTCATTGTAGATATGTTTAAATTTTAAATGCTTAAATGATTCTTGCTTTTACATTGTATACCTTTATTTTTTTCCTTAGCAGGGTAGGCAGAGGGAACTTGGTGATAAGACATTCTGTTTCGAAGTTTCTGCCCAATTTTCTTTATATTTCGTGTTGAGTGGCTCAACACCACGTTATGTCATTTGGTAAAAGAACCTAATAAAACTCGTCATTTTACAAATGGAATCAAACCCGCACCCGCATGCCCTAGCGCCATGATGGTCTCATACGATTTATATGAATAATAAAAAAAAAAAACAATAAATAAACGACTTATTTGTTAAAATATATTTCACTGTCCTCTTAAAAGTATAATTATCATATAGTAATAATTGCCATTTTGCTGAGAATATTCTTTAAGTAATTAATATTTATGCTAGGGAATGAACTGACTAGACTAGACTGCTTCCCTCTATGACATGAATTTTGTTACTTATTTCTCTCCGCAAATTTTTATAGAGATCTTGTAAATTGTCGGTTCGGTTATGTTTATTTATATATTGTTTATAATGTATCAAAATCTTAATGTGAAACTGTTATAAATTGTTTCAGGAGTGCAGCTATAAATTCTACAAAGGAAATTGAGCAATCAGCCAGAAAACTATAGCTAAAAGTTCAAAGTTTCCGAAAATGAACATCCAATGTAATCCTAATATCATATGGAAATGATTATTAGCGAAGAAATGAGTAGATGAAGAGTGAACAATGATCAAAATGACACTGCTACTTCAAGCCCTGGTGGTATGCATGACCTGCATCAGCTTACAGTTTATTGGTAAGTACTTTATGATTTTTGATATTTTCTTATAAACTTTACCGGAATATCAGGGTCAGTAAACGATAAAAATCAGTAATAAGATACTTCCTTTTCCTCTCGTGCTGCCCAACTTTCGAGATATTGCGTTTTGAAATTGATCATGGGATTCAACGCCGCATTTTGCCGTATTATCAAAGCGGAGAAAAATTAAAATAATTCCCGGAGTTAGAATCGAACAAACAACCCTCGCATTTACAGTCATACATTGTGAAACTACACCACAAAGGACACACAACGTTAATTCATATTTAACGTCATAAATTTACTTCAAAAGCAATATACAAATCAATCTTATAAAGACTAAAATATACATAACGACTTTTAAATAATCACTATAATATAGTAAGTAGCTACTGTTAATAGCAAAAGTGAAATTCCAAACGTTAATAACACAACTGCTTAGTATTCAAAGTTGGTAAAGTGGGGCGATTAAGTCACGCGTCATAGGTGATTTGCGTACCAAAAGTGGTGCGAGGCCTCGACGATAAGTAAAACGCTTCCCCCTTTTATCTTAAGCTGAGATGTTTATTTCTAATTTTTGTTTATTTTAGACTTGTTTATCTTTTTTTGAAAAATAACTAAATGAAGCGACAAGTGTGTGGCTATGAACGTGACAGGTTCGATCCCAATCAAGGAAAAGAAAAAAATATTTATGTTTATATTTTCATTTCTTCGCTCTAGTATCGAGGCAAAGGGCGGCGTTGAGCTCCGCCATTTAACACCTAATGCCTCCAGAATTCGGCGGAAAGGAACTGATTGTCTTATTGTAGTAGGGCATTTAAATTGATTTCATTACTCCGCTTTGGTAAAACAAGTGCGGTGTTAAACTAACGCCTTAAAAATTTGGCAAAAAGTGGGGAGGAAGCATTTTAATGAGGACGAAGTTTCTTAGCACTAGGATCACAGGTTCCCTTTGCCTACTTTCCTTGTGACCCTAACCAACCACTAGCCTCATATTTTTTCAGAATTCTTACCATAAACTTAATTTCTTCGAAGTAAATTATCTACACGTAATCGATAGATATGTGTTATAATATGTAATTTTAGTATTCATCATGCACAAATGCATAGTATATTGTACGCGTAACTGAATGTATGGGAACTAAATCAAACCGATTGTTTCAGTATCAAAATGATTTACTAGATAGATATAATCTAGAATAGTACAGTTGTATTGTATTACTATCAAGGTATCTATTAAGAGGCCTTCGTGATATGAAATAGCTTTTGATCGTATGGGAGGGTGTGGGTTCGATTCACATTCGGGGGATAAATTGTTTTCATATCCACGGTCTGATAGCAAGACAACGCGCAGCGTTGACATCCACCGCCCAAAACGGAATGTCTCGAAAATTGGGAGAAATTTAAAAAACGGAGTACTCTAGCTCTCTAGCTCTATCTTTTCTTAAGAGAAATGTTGATATACGAATTTTGATTCCAACATTTTTAATAATAGCATTAATTTCATCTTTAAGCTTTATCTCATTTATAACAAGATAGTAGGCAGAGCTTAGTGTTCGATTTCTCTACTTTCTATTCGAGTCACTGCGTGTTGTGTGGCGGAAATTAAAAACGCACCATCTCTTATTACATTGTCAAATGAAAATAATTCAATCGAGTGGGGATCGAATTCACAATCATCGCGTCTATGCAGATACTCCCACTGTGCAATAATGGCCACAAAAAATTATATCATATAATAAACTTAATGTACTCAAGTACTGGAATAAGTTGAGAACTTACTTTTCCTCATTTTGTTGTGAGACAGAAAAAGATGAATCAAAAGGTAGTTTTACTATGAGCAAAGTTAAGCATTCGTAAGCTTAGTTTCAAAGCTTTTTACGACTGTCAATTTCTTACTCGACTGCGAAAAACTAAGAACTGGCAGTTGTTCCGAGTTAGTTATTTTGTTTAAAATTTATGTTTTATCATATTTTTAAATATTTTATTTACTAACTGAAAAAATAAAGAAACCTAAATGGTGGTTTAAAACCACTATCGTAAATTGTGTATGTATTTTTATTTTATAATTTTTATTATATATTCAAGAAATTTTTAAAATATCTTTGTATAAGCTATTTTGATGATTATTATTACTTATCAGGGACTTATAACTTCTTTACTAAGGCTATATATATCTAAAATTCTGAGCGCGATATATATTTAAAATTCCATATTAATATAAAAAAGTTGATGATTTTGTTTTGTTGAGCGCGCTAATCTCAGAAACTAGTTTTTAAATGTTGAATTATCCATTTATCGAGAAAGCTTATAAGGCTATATTCACTTATAAATGTAATTGAAGAAGAATAACAATAAGAAATGTATGAAAAACGACCGAGCACCAGAAATTTCTTAGCTTATTGCATACACTTAGCTATTTCCATCATATTCTAAGCTGTAAGGAAAAGCTATTTCAATATAAAATACCATATACGGCAAACCACACTTGTACGACCGCAAAATTCTTCCCATATCGGGATTAAATCTAAAACCTCCGGCACACCACAACTCTCGCCACGTTGCGACAGCTGTCAATCAACTTAAGCCTTAATTTATCAACGAAAGGGGGAATCCCCTTTGTAACGTAAATAGTTATTTTTTGTAAACAAATTTTGACATATTTCTCGAGCATTTTCCGTAATTTTGTATGACATATTGATATATAATATAATCTTTTAGCTTTGTGAGGAACTAAACTATAGTCAGTTTTTCCAGACAGTAGCTGTCCTTCATTTACTTTAAATTTTTCGCTAGAATTATAGACATTTAGCATATTAAATTAAATTAAATTTGACGACGCACTTTGTGTTATCAAATTTCCCTACTCTGTCAATCAAATAAATCAGATTAAATAAATACAATCATTTCACCAAGCGAGAACCGAACCCATAACCACGTTTACAATGAGACCAAAAGAAAATCTCAAATGGTATTAAAAAAAATCTATAAAATTTTATGTCAAAGCTGTCTACATCCACAAGCTTTACCAAAAAGCGTTTCAAATCCAAAATAAAACGAAACATATCAATGG
The DNA here is from genome assembly GCA_000313835.2 of Heliconius melpomene melpomene. Taxonomy (NCBI): domain Eukaryota; kingdom Metazoa; phylum Arthropoda; class Insecta; order Lepidoptera; family Nymphalidae; genus Heliconius; species Heliconius melpomene. The sequence continues at coordinate 265,054 of HE671108.1, read as the reverse complement.
ACAAACCTAAGCTAGTGCCGGTACAAAAGTGTAAAGGGAAAAACCATTTCATATTCCGGATGCAGGAGTTCACGTGCCGCCACCGAGCGAAAATTCACCGTCCCCGAAAATAGAAATAATAATGAAATAGACTGTCGTAGCTCAATGGTCGCCTTTGACGGCAAAAACGATGGTTGTTAGTTCACAGCCCGATTGGGAAAGTGTCCGCTTTGATAAGACATACCGCGGATAAGAATATGTTATACAGTAGGTTCCGTAAGGGAACTTAACGTTAACCTTGCTATATGTGAGATACAATGTGGACCTGAAAAAAAATAATAAATTTAAATTATTATAATCTTTCCGCTTTGGTAAGACATAGCACGGCGTTAAGTTCCACCATTTTATAATATCTTGCAATCAATGGGAAAGCGTAAGTTATAAAGGAAAAAAAATCCACAATTCCACACAAAAATGTACGTAACCCAACATTGTTAGCATTGCAAGATCAAACGTCATTACCGTATGAGCGCTTGTAGTACCCTTATTTGTAGTTCGTTCGGTTAAACGAATCGTTTACAAGAGGATTATTTCGCTGAATATGTTTTTTTTATTGCGAATTTATTTGTAGATGGAGACCGAAGGAATACGTAGAGTTTTGTTTTTGGAAATTTGTTTCATTAAATTTTCTTTTAAGTATGAGAGGGAGAGATGAGAGCGAGAGAGTGACATGTATTATAGCTATTAATTATATAAAAAAAAAACAAGTTGCAGGAGAGTGGAGACACTACTTAAATATCTTTGTATATAATATCTGTACAAAAAGCATATATATAATTTTATTACACTATTTCATTTGATATTTCATAGCGCCGTTGACGTGACATTAACTAAAGTAAATATTATTACGAAAATAAAATTCTTATAGCAAGTAGCCGGATTACGAGTATGAGACGGCACTCAATTTTATGGGCATATTTATAAAAATCTTTACTGTAAGCTATTTGGACATGTAAGAATTACTAAGTTTTTTAAGAATGTTAGAATTACTAAGTGTTTTAATTATTAAGTTTTTATCATTCATGTTGTAACTCAAATAAAAGAAAAAATTAAAAAATATTTTTTAGTAAATATTTCATTTCCTCGACTGGGGATTGAACCCACAACCACTTGTGTTTACAGTCACTTGTGGCCGCCGCCACGACTGGCCTCAATCCCCCTCATATAAGAAAATGTTCCAGAATTAGAAAAAACGCTTATCGGGGGAATAATAATTTTATCGTCGCAAGAATATTTTCTCTTGTATTTAAGAGCCGGGCTTTCTACTTAATAAGACAAGCAAAGGCATTTGTAGGCAATGTTTTTATTTTATATACTTTCATGTCAGAAGATAAATTGTATTACTTGTATATATTTTTTTCTTTGCCTCGACACTAGAGCGATATTTACTCGAATGGTAATCGAACCCACAACCTATCATGTTTATAGTCACACAAGAATTGTATTGAAGCACCTTCCATTAAGATAAAAACTTAATTAAGTTAGAAAACAAGAGGTAAAAGCGTGGAGTAAAGTTCCGCCACTTTTAATACAATATATTTATTTGGCGTTCCCTATGTCAACCTAATTAATTAAAACTAGAATAACTTCGTAAATCCGTAATTTTGTCAAGTTAACGCCATCGTCAAGGTAATTTGTACTCAAATAGCATAATATTGAAAAATTAATTAAAGTGACATAACATAATTAAGCATAAAATTCCTTTAGTTTTCACTGTGTATCCCTCATATAGCAGAGAAAGCAGAGACAACCTAGTGTTAAGTCACTCTGTTATTCACATTTTTTTAAACATCGTGTGTAGGGTATCAGGTCCCAATGATTTTTTTTTTAAATTTTAGTTATCCTTTAAAGAGTTATATACTTTCATAATTACAACGACCCATAATAAAAATAAAAACTAAGAAAACGAATCAAACATAAACATCACAGTCGTTAGACTCTAATAAAACCGTAGTCACACTCAATTACATTAAGCAGGTAAATAAAAGAGTGTCTATAACGACCCACCATTTACGATTTATTATGCCTTCAGAATTTAGTGTCTTATTATTAGTACAATAAAGGAGGAAGGAGCAATGTCTTTGCGGACTCACGGAATATAATAAAAGGAATGGTAGATATTTTTGTTTTAGTTTTAGTTTTATTTGCGCTGTTATTTACCTCGCTTCGCTTCGCTTCGTATTTAAGCTTTGATGAGAAATTGTTTGGTAAATTTTATGTTGTTGATAATTTTTATTTACTATTTAAAAGTACTTTAAGGAGGCCGCGATTTTTGTAGATTCGATTCCCATTCGGGAGTTTTAATTTATTTCATTTAGTCGCTCTTATAGAAAAAAATGCGCCGTTGAACTCAGCTACTAAACATGCTATGTCTTGAATTCGAACAGAAAGCGGAGAATGAAGGGTTTTGTCACTATGTTTCCTCTTTTTATCATTGTCTTTATACGTTAAATATTTTCTAAGTAAAATCTATTTGTATATACTTAATTTATATTGGACAGTGAATTTGCCTCCAGAATTCAGCGGAAAATGGAGAACGGAGTATCTTAACACTAAGTTTCCTGTGCCTACCTTACTGTGTGCGAGATACAGCGTGCAGCTGATTTTTTAAATTAACTCCAACAACGTCACAAACTAAGGCTAAGGCAATTAAAAATATGAAACGTACAAAATTAGCCTTACTTTTTCAACTTATTACGACTATTTAAATAAACCTTCAAGTATAATATTATGAACTGTTTTAAGCTCAGTATTATTAAACAAGAAAGTAGTTAAAGTACCAATTTGCTGTTTAAAAGTTTCCAAGCGATGCTACTTTTGCATTTTTTGTTGGATTTTTGTCACGGACGACCTTTTATTTGGGGTAATTGGGTAGATTAGATTATGCTTTTATTTTCTGATGCCGATGAATTACCATTTTAAGTGTGGACATGCATTTTGGGAATTTTAATGTCCAATTAAAAATGTGAATGGGTAAGAGTTTTTTATTATTTTTTTCTTCAGCTTTACTCTGTATCCCGCATATAGTAGGGAGTACAGTCTAGTGTTAATACACTCTGCTCTCTGTTACTGCCGAATTCTGAAGGCATTGCTTGTCGAGTGTCGGAACTCACCGCCGCGCTTTTTATCTCGATACCAGAGCGGTGAAATGAAAATATAAATACTTCATTTCTTCGAGTGGGAATCGTACCCACATCTGTCGCACTTACCACTGCCCCTGCGTTATGATCTGGCCTTACTGGATTTTTTTATATATTCATTTATTTTTAAATTGAAAAATAAATAGAGGCCTTTCTATGAATCGTATAATAAATTTTAAAATGATGAATTTCAAATAATTTATTTCTATCTCTCATTACGTTTTCAATAAAAAATCTCTTTAGAATATTAAAAATACTATGCAGTATTTTATTACGCTTATAACATACAAATTTTTTATTTATTTTTTGCTCAATAGAGTAAAGACTAGAGTTAAACTAATAACTAAAGTATTCTTTAGTTTCTATTCTATATAGTCTATATTCTATATAGTCTTTAGTATTTGATAATTGCTTTAGTCTTTCTATAATAAATATTTAATTTCCTCTAGAGCGAAACGAACCCATAGCCTGTTGTGTTTACAGTCGCATGATACTCTTCAATTATTACTAAATTATTATTACCTCAAAGGGCAACAAAGTTATCTTATGGGTTCCTTTTTTCCTTAAAAGGTATGAAACCTTAAAAAAGTACAATATTAATGCAAAAAAAAACTAACATTTTAGCATAAGCGCAATCAGAGCTAACCGCCTATTACTACATAACTACAGAAAGACTATAAAAGCTTTTTAAAAAACCTTTTGCAGTGGAAAAGTAACGGTTGCAGTAACGTTATATCATTCATTAGTAATCAATATCGTCGAGCGGTTGTTGAACGAGGAACGCGCTTTTCATAAAACTCATAAATTACAACCTCCCCCTATACTATGTGCTCTCACTAAAGGCGTTGCTTGCATTAATCAATCAAATATTGTTTTTGCGTACATTTTGCGACTGTAATGTGTTTTTGGTATATTTAGTATTAAATGGACTAAAGGCCGTCGTGGTTCAGCACTACTATGTGGCTGTAAATGTGATGGTTGAGGGTTCGATTCCCACTCAGAATTAATTATTATTTATTAATATTTTAATTTTTTCGCTCTGGTACTAAGAGTTGAAACTGTGGCGTTCACTTCCACCACTTAATACGCAATGCCTCAAAAAATTCAACGGAAAGTGGGAAAAGGAGTAGGCAGAGGGAACCTAGTGTTAGGTTCCCCCTGCCTCCTCTGCTATATGTGGGATACAGCGTGAAGCTGATTTAATTTTTATTTTTTTTACAATTATGCCTATGTCCAATGACATAATGGATGTAAAGAATCAATTTTACGCGGAAGGAAGTAACCTAATGTTAAGTCGCTCCGTTTACTCCGTATCCTTCTCTTAATTAGTAAGATATATGAGTTTCATCATACATCACGTATTCTTGGCATTCTCGTAATATACTGAGAGAAGAATGGTGAATAACGATGAAGATAATTCAATTTACAAATGAGTCTATATATAAATATATTAAGTGAGAAGAAACGCCCTCCCACTTTTCTTCCTTTTTGTAATTTAGCTGATAATAGAATGAGGTAATTTTTATGGAAATATATATATATTATAAATTTTTTACAAGGTAGACTGAAAAAATCTGGTATTATGTACTAAATTACGGACCCCATCACCTCGTTTAGGCTTGTTACCAGAGCGAGTTCATGAAAAAAAATCCTCCGAGTGAGAATCAAACCCACATCCATCAATTTGTCAGATACTGTGCCGCTGCGCTACTACGGCTCATCTGAAATATATTTTTCACCAATTGTCTACGCTATTGTGGCCACTATAGCCTAAGCTCGAGTGGTAGCTTTTCAAAGCTCACATAAATTATGACTTCTCGCTACACATTCCCGTTAAAGGCGCTGCGTACATCAATCAATCAAACGTCTGTCGATACACACGGCCAACGAAAATGTTATTTTTTCAATGTTTTTTTGGGAGTTAAGTAATATTTTATTTGTCATATTGTATTTGGATTATAATTTATTATATTTGCTTAGTCTATATATAGTTACGTTTTTTATATTTTATTTCATTATGTATGTATGTAGATTTGATTCTGTTTGAGAGATGTTAGTATTTAATATAAAAATAATAATAATAAATTAATTAATTAATTTAAATATTAATACACAAAATTATTAATATTTTTTCTTCTGCATTTTTTTGTTTCACGTTGCTATTTTGCCAACTCTGTGTAGGCAGAGGGAAGCTAGTGCTAAGTTACTCCACTCTCTACTCCGCTTTGTTTTGTTACCAGAACAAGAAATTAAAAAAATATATTTTTGCAGAGTGCTATTCGAACCCCATTACAGTCAATCGCTACACTACGACTGCCTTGTATTATAATAAAATTTAATATAATTTTATTTCTATCCACAGAAAACAGTATAAAAGTGAACATAAAAATGGAAATAAACGTTAAATGTACGCAAATTTCATGCCAATTGGATAATTGAGCGTCCGATAAAAACTCCAATAGCAATAAATTAGAGAAAAAAAATAAGCATACAAAAGCGAATTGCCCAAGTTTGGCAAAACTCGAAACAAAACTATGAAAATGGAATAATATTATAGCGATTATACAATTATAAGTATATCCTTAAGTTACCAAACAATAAATAGTTAAGAAAAAGTCTTTGTTTTTCTAAAAGTAAAACTTATGTTAACAATAAACATTTAAGTAGAGTAGCTTTATTAAAACTATTAACACAATATCCCAATATATTTAAAGCATTGCCAATAATTTATTAAAAATGAAAAAAATCTTAAACATACATTATCCTATCCTATATCTTATAAAACAAAGTCGCTTTTCGTGTCTGTCTGAACTTTCTAACTCTTCTTCTTCTAAACCACCCAACGGATTTTTATGCGGTTTCCACCATTAGGTCGAATATTTCTCAGGGAAGGTTTATATATAGTTTATTATTTGTACATTCTTATGTAAATTAACATAAATACGATAAATGTGTCTAAAGTCCTACCCATTGAGACACTTTCGCGCATGCGCTGCTTTAATGGTAAGTACTACATGAAAATAATGTACTGGAGTATTGTTCCTCTTAATAAGATCTACAAAAAAGTCCGCGAGAGCATATTTTTAGCTTTTAAGGATAACGTGTAGTGATCATATTTCTGTCTAAAAATAGTAATTTCAATATATTTTTTTTTGTGAGGGATATTTTTCCATAATGGTATTAATCCTTATCCTTTAAAATACTTTATTAAATTTCTACGTTAAACGAAGATAAAATTTGCTTTTTAAACTATTTCGAAATTGCGAACAGTTTTAGAGAAAAACGCATTTAATTGTTGACACATCACGCCGTTGACTCATCAGCTGTGCCGACTTAAGTTTTACTTATCCCTTACTCTCAGCATATAAATAAGTATATTAGTTACGTTGGCCATTTAATGTAGATCAAAATTGTCTTTTACTGTTTTTTCATTTTAATAAGTACTTTAGAAGTTGTTACAATATCAAAAATCCTTGCTGCGAAACGCGCCCCGCGACGTTTTGCTTATACAAGCGCGTCATGAGCAGTCATCGGTGGTTCCGTGGTAGAATGCTCGCCTGCCACGCGGGCCCGGGTTCGATTCCCGGCCAATGCATTCTATTTAATTTCCTCACAGGCAGCCACGTAGTGTTTGCTTTTCATCAGGGACAGAATACCCTCTTCAGCATTAACCACAAGACTCGAAAAAAACCCGACCCGCTATAGAGGCATAGCAACGAAGATTTAGATGCGTTTGCACGTATTGGATAATTGGAGTTGAATGTATTATTTCAGCGCGATATATTTGGTTTCATATTTTTTTGTAGTAGTTATTAGTAGGAAGGCTTTTGTTTATAATTTCTTCCGTTTAAAAATAGTCATTTAAATATATTTTAATAAGTACTTGAAAAGATTAGTAGCACAGATTTAAAATTACGATACCTACTAAAAAATCCTTGCCGAGTAAAACAATTGGAAAATCCTTATTGGAACTACGACAATGCGGGTTGCATTAGAGTTTAATTAGTTTTCACATTATCATAAGTGCTTTGCAAACATACATTATATGAATAATCCAGTAGTAAAAGCGGGCGAAGCCGCAAGGGGGTCGCTAGTACAATTATAAAGTACGTTACGGGTTAAGGAAGCTGTAGGCTATAATTATATAGATTAGTTTGCGTGGACTTTAAAATGCTGAACTTTCCCCTATGAATTTCGAGAAATCCGTTTTTACTTGCCTTGTAGGTAATAGATTTTCAAGACTATAGCTATCTAGTGATCTAGAGATCTATACTAGTGATTTTCTACTGTGTAAGCTTAGAATATTAAGGGATCTGTCCCATAATAACTGTGTCAAAAGAGAATATTGAGAATTAATTTGAGAAATTAAATATTTAATATTTTCATTTCTTCGTTCCGTGTGGCGTTGAGTTATGCCACTTAAAACCTAATGCCTCCAGAATTCGGTGGAAAATGTGGAGCAAAGTGCTTCACGTTTTCCTTAAGCCCCCCATTAGTGACCGAACCTACAACCATTGCTTTTATAATAAAACGCCACTCGGTCACGGCAATTAAAAAAATATCCAAACAAAATATTTTTAGGCGATCGTATACACATCATGTATCAAGAATACGTCATATATTATTTTATTTTTATTTTTAGTAACAAGACAAACCGCAGCGTGAAGTTCTACCACTTAACATGCAATAACTGCGAAACAGAGTCTTATCTTGACACTAATTTCTTTCTACCCGACCAACCTACCTCTGCCTCCTTACTATACGTAAAAAAAATATATAGATATCTCACAAATTTACATACAATTCGAGTTTCAATTACCGTATGTCACAAAATCTCCCATCTATTTGCGTGTGTTTCTTGACTTCAGAAACGTTTTATTGCAACATTTTCCACGATAAATCTTTTCTTCGCTCCTTGTCATTTGTCAATCTCAATTTGCCGATAAAAGTGTTTATATCACGTTGTTTATAGGTCATGGGATTTTCTGGCGGCCATTACGTACGATATTTGTTTATAATTTAAATCGACTGCTTTGTTTTTAATATATTTTTTACATTTCTAAAGTAAAAAATAATATTATATCTATCAATATAATATGAGAGTAAAAAATAATATTATTTCTATTGTAAATCACGTTTAATATATTTTTAGATTGAAATACATAACATCTTCATGCAAGGCAGTGAGTTTGATCTAATCGCGGCGTTAAATTCCGACACATAAAGTTAAGATCTTATATAGATATTTACTTTAAAAGTTTTGCCTAATCTTTCTTTTTGAGACCGTAAGTCAAACAAACATATTTACTAATACCTAAATTTATTTAGTAAAAAGAATCCAATAAACACCTGTCTAGAACAGAATGGAACAAACTTTTATAGTGTGAACACAAATAACTTTCATACACGAGTTAAAATAGTACACCAGGAACTTTATCGATGGTATATTAAAAACATACAACAATTATATAACATTTTAGAAATCCAAAAAAATAGAAAAAAGTTCACTGTATCTTGCATATAGCAGCCATTTCTCAAATACCGCCAAACATTCCTTATTGAGATGCGAAACTCAACGCCGCCTTCGTTTTGTCTTGTAACCAGAGCGAGGAAATGATAAAAATAAATATTTCTTTGGTCCGAGTGGAAATCGATCCCACAACCGTCGTGTTTACAGTATTTTTTTTTGGATTCATCATAAACCTTCTCCCCATAATTAAAGATAGCACCACAAATTGCTGGATGTCTCAACATTGTCTCGGATGAAAATATTAAATACTTTTTCCCCTGAGTGGGAATCGAATTCACAACCGCGTCTATAGTATAGTCGCCTTTACAAATTCATCATAAACTTCCCCTCCATAATATTATATTCTGTGATTCTATATCGGAAATACGATCGTTACAATCTATTAGATAGCACCACAAATCGCTGCATGTCTCACCATTGTCTTTGTAATTTAAGATCGCTATACTTTACTTACAGTTTATTACAGGACGAACATAAACATTACAACAAAGGAGGTTACTTAGAAATAAAAGTAAGTTTTCTTCGGAAGGGGAAAACTTATATTCACCAAGAATTCCCATTATTTTACCTAAGACTAGATGGAATTACAAATGGTAAAGTTATATATGCCTGTTTTTTTTCTTTGGGTGTTTTATTAGTAGTAATTTGTTATATGGTTTTTTATTTATTACTACTATCGCTTTATAAAAAAAGTAATTCGGTCTATGTTCATATATCGAATTAATTTTTATAAAGTAAACATTTAAGAAAAATCTCATTTATTTGTTCTGGTAACACAAAGCGATGATTTCCTATACTCAATACGCAAAGTATTTGGTATTTAGGCCAATTGGAAGAAAAGAAAGAATTCTCTCATGTCGTATACTAATAGTAACAATAACATTTGAACAGTATTTAAAATGCGATACCTGTTAAAGCTATACTTTTACAGCGAATCGCAGTGAAATTGGTAGACATCACATGGGATGGACGTCATAGTTCGGTATAAAAAGTAGCTTATTTTACTATCTGCTTCACTATATATCTCTCATACAGCGGGATACGCCGAGGGAACCTAGTGTTAAAACACTCCGTTCTCCGCCTCATTATCTACCGAATTCTCGAGACATTTTTCACTGCGGAATTCAACGCTGCACTTTGTCTCGACATCAGATCGAAGAATGAAAACAAAAATACATATACCATTAACCGTAAAGCACTTCCACCCACTCTTACTCTATACATAACGTGTGCGAAGGTAAACAGGGTTGCCATTTATACAAAAGTTTTCCTAAATAAGAGTACCTACATTATTGTAAGAAAGTTCGCATCTTTACAATTTCGCATGATAAATTGAATGTTCCTTTGTTAGCTCCAAAATTTAAGAAGTCGTGGAACTTTAACACATGGATGCTTGAAATATTTTCGTTGTTATTTCAAAATGTGTGTTTTTTTAATTTAGTGTTGGTTAGCATTATAATATATTTGTACCAATTATTTTATTTTTATCTATAATATTATCTATTATTACCTTAATCTATACTTTCATTGTAAATCTCAAATGTTTGTTTAATTAATCGCACTTTACTCCAGAACTACTGATCTCGCTGTATGTCGCTGTAGGCAGAGGAAACTTAGTGTTAAGACATTCTATTCTCCATTTTTCGCCGAATTCTAGAGGCCGCGCTTTGCCTCAACACCAGAGCGAAGAAATGAAGATATTGAATATTTCATTTCCTCGAGCGAGAATCGAAACCTCAACATGTTGCTTTTAGAGTAACACGTTTGTGCCCCTGCGCCACGACTGACTTCAACAGAAAACAGGTTTTTATTCAAAATAATTAGTTACAAGAACTATGAAATAAAACAATTGAAAATTTAGCTGAACACGAACTTCAAAGCTAACAAAAACACGATTCCACTTAACAAATTTCAGAAAAATTAATTGTATATACAAAAACAGGCATCGTTGCTTCTCTATTATGTACGTAGGCATGCTTGAAATGTTTCAGCCTATAATTAAAAAGGATGAGTGGCGAAAGTTAGTTAAAATTGTTTATGTTGCCAGACTGAGATAAAATGAGGTGAACTTTAATATAACCAAAGATTTTTTTATGTTTAAAAAAATACATAGAATTATAAAAGAAAACCTGTTACTTCTGTAATAATTTTTTAGTGTCACTCTGTACTCTCAGTGAGAGCAGGGTAGGCAGGAGAAACCTGAGAATTTACCATTATTCCAATGCCATCAAGACCGTTTCGTATCTCATTTTCGATCCAAATAAGTAAAAAATCAGTACGATTTGGTAAAAGACAGAAAAAATACACAACCAATAGAAAACCAAAAAGATTGATTTGTGCCATATACTTTTGAACAAAAGACCAGGATCTATCTATAAATAGACAGTAAAATCCGCTGACAAAATAGCCAAACATATTTCTTACAAAACATAAATCGCTGCTCTGTTAGATTAGCTTAGCGGTAACATTTGTGGGGCCATTACTCTTTCGAGTTGACTACGGTCTACAGTGGACGATAAATAATACACGTTTTATGGCGGTTTTTATTATTATTGGATTGTGTTGAGGACTCCCTTTTTGATGTCGGTTATTTTTCTTCTTAATAGAAAACTTGTTTGTCGCAGTCGATAGGTGATTGTTAGTTATAGGTATTTCTACATACATTAATATATACTTTTTATAAAATTACACTACGTGATCTCTGCCAAACCTGCTATAATACGTATGAACTTACTCCTTTCATGAAATTTGAAATAATTCGCTTTAGATATGTTTATATGTTGTCTTATATTGTTATGATAATCAAGTTACGTAAAGTTTTTATTTATCTTTAGAATCTGAATTACAAAGGATTCTGGTTGGCATTGATGTTTTTGCAGAATATTTTTCACTGCTTGAAAGTAGAATATAAATAAATAAGAAAGAAATATAGTACATCAGTAAGAAATATAGTACATCAGTAAGAAATATAGTCAGTTAAGTAATATACAAACAAATGTTTGTTTATCTTTGTATATTTTTAAAATAATCTAGAAAATATTTTTTGTGAAATGGAGAGACTCATTCTAATATCACAGAATCCAGCTTTACGCTGTATCCCACACACAACAAGGTATGTAGAGGGAACCTAGTTTAACCTAGTTACAAGTCAACCTCCGTTTTCCACCAAATTATGGAAATGTTGGTTTCGCAATATTATAAAAGGTATTTCATTTTATTTTCTTGTTGAAGCTTTTCCATGGGAAATTAAACTGAAGAGGTTGTTTGGTAAATTTCTATACAAATATCAAGAAATCAACGATCAAAGTGCAATAATACAAAAAAAAATATTTGATTTTGAAAAAATATAGAAGAGAAAGCTCCTTAGTTAAATAAAAAAAATGGTGTAAACTTTGTTTCCTCCTAGCAAAAGGGTCAAAATTATTATTATATTTCCTGTTATATCTACTAAGTGTAAACAAAGCCCGAGGGTGTAATCCATTATCTTTGAAACGGCAATGTTAAATAAAATCATTTTAATAAAATATATGCCTACTTCCTTGTTGCTTACGTAACGACTGAAATTACGCTATGGTTATAGGGTAACATTTCACAATTTATTACAAAAAGCGGGATGCTTATCCCGCTTATCCCGCGAAGAAAAAAATATCCAGATACTTCTCCATTTTCCGTTTGTCTTACCACACTAGGAAATGACAACAATTGTGGAAATCGAACTCATGATAATTCTCTTTCGGCGTGTCCGAACCACATGAGCGCGTTCTTCATTCTTCATACAAAAATATTTTCAAAATTTACCATTTTCTTGTGTGGGAATCGAACTTAGGACCTTTTTTAAAAGTATTTTGTACAGTTAGCTACTTAGCAACTCCATCATAAAAAAAGCAGAGAGTATAAAATCAGCAAATATTTTACGAGCCGATAAGCCATAAACTTTTCAGTATTAATATTGTACAGCCCGCAACCGCAAGTGTCGTGGATGAAAGTTAATGTGATTTTCATTATATGTTGTATCTCGTTCACACCTTCACCAAATTATATGAGAGAGACAAAGACAGTAAATAATATTTCTAGAACACATTAGTGCACCCTCGTTTGGTTTGTAAAGTGATAGCAATTGAAATGCAATTTTTAGTAATTTATTTCGTTTTATTGTATCTTAATATGCATAAATCCTGCTTAATGTATTTTTTGTCATACATAATATCTCAAGTATTTAAATATAAAAAGAAGTAGGCCATGGCACATATTTATTTTCTTTTTTTTGGCTGCACGCTGAATCTCGACCATAGCATAGTAGGTAGAGGTAACCTTGGAACCTGGTGTCAAGAACTTCCTTCCCGTTAAGATATTTATTTTTGCCACTTCCCGTCGTATCATTGAGTGTTGAGTGGCGAAACTCATCGCCGCGTTTGCCTCGTTACCAGAGCGAGAAAATTCGCTGCCACAATGACCTCATAACACACCATTCACGCTATTAAATAAACCCATTACCTTTCTTTGTATTCTGCAGTCGGACAAATATGTATATAATATAACTCTATTGTATTAACTCAATTCTGTCTATATACTCCTTATCCACTTTAAAAACCATATTGTCCTTATATAAAAGTATAATAGAGACCTTTAACCCAAGTGCTAGGCTTCAATAAAGTAGATTCTTTTCAATTTGAATACCTGATGCCTTCAATGTAGCCGCAGACAAATCACCTCATTAATTCCGCGGCACGACCCCGCTACGTTTTCTCCTTAATCTAAAACCTCAAAAATAACGCTTTTTTGATATAACGTAATAGAATGTTGACTTTAAAAACTAAGCCAAATTCAATGAATAAATTTTATAGTAGCCTGATTAGTTTTTATTTGGTTTATTATATTCTTGCGTTGGGTCCTCTCGGTTGCTAATGTTATGAATTTAGACGGAAGGTGGAGAAGTCAGTATATGCAAATATTTTTAGTAGGTTTGTATGAAAAAAATCTTAAAGTTGCGTACTTCAAAAGAACAAACAGAACCTTTCTAGGATCATTTTGTTGTCCGTTTGTCTGTCAAGATCATTTTGGAGGGAACAAGATGAAATTAATATTAAATATCCAAATTTACAGCTATTTGTAACAGAAAAAAATAAGACACTTAATTTTCCGTTTTTCATGCATTGAGGCATAAGTGTGTATTCGCCACTCAACACGCAATTCCTCGAAAATTTAGTGGGAAGTGGAGAACGAAATATCTTAACACTAGGTTCCCCATGCCTACTGAACAGGATACACCATGAATCCGAAAAAAAAAGAAATCTATACTTAAAAAAGTATTTCACAAACCTTTACCTACAAAACAGATCGTTCATTACTAAACGATTCACAAAACCTTTTGTTCTGTTCAGTTTTTATTCCGCTACATAATTTAGCCGACACTTCAACCTCAGGCGATTCTTTTAAATAAGAATTGCATCTTCTATCGGGATCATTTTTCTCGTCTTCAGTGATTTTTATTCTTTTGTTCGTCTTTAAAGATAGTGGCCTGATTGGAATCCGTGCTTTGAACTCTGAGGCAACTGTACATACAATAGACGGTTTATTGAAAATTAAAACTCATTGGATTTCTTTCTTTAATAAATTGCAAGATTTAATCGATTGACTGGTTATAGGTCAATCGGAACTTATAAATATTTTTATTACATATAAGTAAATTTCGTTTATTTAGTTCCGCTACTTAACGCGTAGAAAATTCGGCGGAAAGTGTGGGACGGAGTGTGTTAACACTAGGTTTATAAGTTCAAAAGTAAAAATGAAATCCCTATGGGATCACTTTGTTTCCACTTCCACTTCCGTTACTCATTTTCTGCCGAAGGAGGAGGAGGAGGTATTGCCTATTGATTGGGGGAGCTCAAGGGAGAATTTTGCCTCGTTACCAGAACAAAGAAACGAATAAAAATAAATAATTAAATATTGTCCTCGATTGGAAATTGAACCCAGAATTGTCGCGTTTACAGGAGCACCTTTGTGTCACTGCGTCACGACGGCTTTTAAATTATAATTTATATAAAAAAGTATTACAGTAATAATGTAGAACTTATTCAAATTATATAACAAAATTGGTTTATTTAGCTATGGTTTTAGAGAATCTTGTTTTGTATAATTGGGTACGAGGCAATTAAGTTACTTCCATCGTGAAATGGTAATACCTACAGCGTTTATATTTAATTATGATATTATTAGCGAAATTTTAACTTTACGTACATACCAGAGTAAGTCGAGGGAATCTGGGAACCTAAAATTCTGGAGGCATTTCATGTTGATTGGAGTAAGTCAACGCCGCTCTTTGTATAGTTACAAGGGCATAGAAATGAAAATATTAAATATTTCATTTCCTCCAGTGAGAATCGAACCCACGAACTGTCGTTACAGTCGCACGCTTGTGCCTTTGCGCCACCAATGGCCTCGTAAACTATATCACTAACAAGTTAACAACATATACTTAGTTCATGCTTAAAAGTTTCGTTCCGGATAATTTTACTTTGGCATATAATAAAAGGTTCTGCGTCAAAAAGCGCTCGACCGCTCGCGAAACCGCTGTGTTGCAAATGCTTTGCTTAAAAAATAATGAGGCACGGACCTCACTTGAGGTTGGTAACAATGTATGGAGTGCCGACGGACGGACGGCTGAAAGGCAGTCTTGGGGTTTCAGCTCTTGAATTTATGTAATTCTATCTAAAAGTTTAGATTATTTTTTAAGATTTTGATTTCTTGCAGGGTAGACAAAAGTAGTGTTATGTTATTCTGTTACGTAAGTAAAAGTCCTTTCGATTTACGAGATATTGCCTGGTTAGTGACGGAACTTAACGCCGCTCTTTATCTTTATTAGAGTGAGGATTTGAATATAACACATTCTTCTGAGTGGAAATCGAACCCACTATGATCATATTTGCAGTTATACGCTATGTCGCTCGACGGCTTTAATATTCGATTGAAGCTCATATTGTGATTATGAAATAAATTACTAAATTTTAATAGTATAATGAACAAATTATAATGAATGAATATTTTGTAGTTAACGTATTTTATGGAATCAATTCAATTATTTTAATTGCCTATTTACTTTGTAAAGAGCAAATGGCATACCATATTTTTGTTCGTTTCAATTATAAACAATTAAAAGATAAATATAAATGATCTATTTCTATCCGCGTGCATTATAGATTGCGCTAGGTTATTTTTTTAAATTTTTTTGCTATACATCTATAAAAAATTACATAAAATTAAAAGTAACTTATCTTATTTTAATTTCAGAAAATTATAAAAATATACAAAAAAAATAAAGACTTAATCACTCACACAAGTCCCCCCAAAGTCATAACGGAATATTCCAAAACATCTACGACTAAAACAGAACGTGAAACAAAATTAATTGGCCGCCCGAGCCCCGTTACTTTGTTGTAAAGTGGGGACAGCTTAACTCGTCTCAATTTAGTAATTGTCTGTTTGTCCTCTAGTGTGTTTTACCATTAATCCATTATCTTGGATATCTGATTAAAAACATGATGGGTATAGGTTCAATTCCCAGGAATAAATTACTTTTATTTCCTATTCAGATAACAAGACAAAACTATACATGGTGCGATACCATGGGCGGATAAGTTTCTAAAATTTGGCGGTGCGTGGAGTGGTGGTGGACTTGGTTCCCACTGCCTATCCTGCTGTACAGAAAAACCTGAAGTCTCTTTTATTGAAACTCCTTCACGAAGCCACAGGATATTTTTTTCGCGAGAAAATATTAAACTACATTTTACTACTAACAAGGCTAATAATTAAAACGTGTAAACGGAAATAACTGGAGTCTTCAACTCGTACACAAATGATTTAGCGGAGCTTGACCTGGATATTCTGTTGAGTTATGAGTTAATTTATATGCGGAAAATATGGTGTGGATATGGACGGGTGGATAGCGTTTGGCAATTTTTCTCTACGGATTATGTTGATTTTGTTGGAGTACCTCTTGAGAGTCAGCCTGCATTAAATCTCTTATACAATTGTGGCTTACTTGTGTACTGAATTTACGCGTTCAGCGAAAAAATAAGGTTCTTTCGTTAAAAATAGCCTTTTTTATGCTAATGGATTTTAGTGACAGATCTCTCTATGGTCCTCTTGAAAATAGACAATATTGTGGATTGGGTTGCGAAATTAATTACATGCATTTATCATGGGGAGTGTTCTGGAGAAATTTTTGACATGTTACCTGCCGCCATCACAAGCCCAAATACCATCCACATTATCTGTATACGTGGCACTCCACTACTGTGCAATTTCAAAGGAACTTCCTTACACGCGCCAAGCAACTGTGAAATGGTCTACCTGCGACAGTGTTTCCAGGTCAATACGACCTGGGTACCTTCGAAAAGCGCGTCTTTCTCCACTTAAACGCCGGAAACACACCAGTAGCTCACCTGTAGATCACTTATGATCAGGTGATCCGTACGCTCGTTTTCCTTGTCTTTTTCCATAAAAAATAATAAAAAAACATCTTACTTACATTACAAAACCAATTAAATGAATTTAAGTTAGTATAGTAGTTACACAGAAAATTGTACACTTATAATATATTTTTGAACCATTTAAAAGAAATACAATACTCGCTAGTCGCTCTAAGCATTAAAAGCCTAACCCTAGTACAATAGTATTATGAGAGATATACGTCCATCGTGCACAATAGAACCGGAAACTGATTTGCATTTTAACGCAGTCTGTTTCTCCCTAAATAGTGTCCTATATAATTGATGCAGTGTTGATTTCTGCGTAATCAGCCATCCCTTTGTTCGGAATACCAGAGTTTAGTGAATGTTGGTGGAAGATAATCATATTAAACGTGATGAGAGTTTACTCCATGCATTCCTATCCTTTTGTAATGCTGTTGAATGGAAATTATGTATTTGTATATAGGTTATGTTTAGAAATAATCTATTAGTTTAATTGTGCCTGATTGGAAATTATAGGAATGTCAGTATTTATATTTTGTTTATGCTATTACTAGTGGACCCGAACGCGGCTACGCCCGCTTGAACTATTAGCAACGGTCGTATAACGACGGTTGTTATTAACATGGCAGAATAAATTACATGTCAAATTAATAAGTATTTTAATATATTGGTATATATCGATAATATTACAAATATGAGAAAAAAAAGTATCCTATGTTCATCCTGAGACCCTCAAGTATCCTTATATGAGTATTTTATCACAATTAAATTAGCGGTTTGGCCCTGATTGCGTAAAAGACAGACAGACAGGCAGAGTTACTTTCGAATTTATAATATAGGTATGGATATAATGTTACTCCTAGCTCACTTTTGTAGTAAATTTGATCTTATCCTTTTCTTTACATGTTATAACAATACTAACCGTTGAACGCCATATACATCTTTTCAGTTATTTTTTGCCTTCAGATAAGATAGATAGATAGATAGAGGAAAGTGGGAAACGGAGTGTCTTAACACTAGACTCCCTCTACCTACTCCGCTATAGCTGATAGGCAGAATACAGCGTTTCTACAACCATTGAACCACAATCCACAATTTTTTCTCCATTTCTGTTATTTATGCGAATATTTTCCAATACGTATTTTCCATAGCAAATGCAACGGGCAATCAGCATCAAAGCTAAAATCCAGGCGCATTGTGCTTAGACTGTACGAGTAATTCCATTCACCTTTCACCGATGATGAACTTTTTTGAACCTCGCTAGGAATCCATTACAGTAATATCTTCATTCGAAAAGGCTTCACTCTATTGGTTGCGGAGATATTTCATCTCGTTTTTTAATGCAACGCTAACGGAATGAACGCGTTTGTACTACTATGCATTTACTTACTGCATTTTTTCATTTTTATTTTTAGTTTTAGATTGGTGCTTTTAATTATTTCATTTTGATTAGTATTTGCTATTAGATAATGAGGGAATCTATCTAATCTATTTAATCTATTTAATCTATGAATAAAGAAGTTTTTATATTTTGTTTATACTTTTTTATGATGACTTTTTTAATGATTACTAGATAAAGGAACTTGAGGGCGGGATTTGAACTTTGGACTTGAGACAGTGCCGCAGGAGCACACGGGTGTGACTGTAACGTGACGGTTGTGGGTTCGATCCTCACTCGAGGGAATGGCTTATTATTTTATTCGCTCTGGCAACAAGGCAAGAGCCCGGCGTTGATGCCTCCAGAAAGTTGAGGATCGCGGTGTTTATGTCCAGTCCCCCATTTGACAGAAAGTGGGGAACGGTGTCTTAACACTAGGTTCCATCTGCCTACCCTGCTTTGTGCGGGATATGGCGTGAAGCTGATTTAATTTTACTTAATTTTAATTTAACTCCTGTGACGAGACAAGAGAGCGTTTGAGTACCGCTACTCAACACGAAAAGTCGGGAACGGAATGTCAACACTAGCTGCCTATATACGGAGTGTATCTAAAATAAATATTTAAATAAACAATATTATATAAATAACGATGTAAAAAAAATTAAATCTTTAAAGGAATAAGTACTGCAATATAATTACTTTCTACTTTGAACAGTTAGGGAAGCTGCATTGATATAACGCCTAATCTTTAACTCGGGCGTCGACGGTGCATACAAATTACACTTAATTGGGTGAATAGAATCAACCGTGTACTAGAATGTACAAGTAACTGAATTCACGGCTTAACTTGTTTTATTTTACCAAAGCACTTAATTAATATATATACAGGGTGTCCCAGAAATCAACGATAAGCCTAAAACGGGTGATAGAAGTCGTGACAATAAGAGATTCTTTGTCATGTATTTTTCATATTGATTTAAATAAATATCGGAAAAACTGACTTTCTGTGATGATCTTTCAAGTCGTAAGAACTACAAATATTACTCTTTCCTATTTTTTTTTCTGTAATGTAATCATGAATAACCCTTCTGTAAATTACGGTTTAAGATTGAAACATACCTGCATCAGTTTTCAATAAAATGTTATTTTTGCCAAACATTAAATTCAAAATCATCACTACACCCAATTTTAACCGACTGTTTTACCAAGTAATTTTAAAAAAATGCACATTTAATTTCCCGTAATGGTACGATACTTGCTGGGTTGCTTCCTTTTTGAAGGAAAAAAAATCGAATCGATAATCCAGATGACGCGGACGGTCAGCGTTTTGGTATCTCTCCCGATACATTCTAGCTGCTATATATATTCTAAGTCAACGCAATCAAAGATTTATGTACATCGTTTTGTTGCATTTTATATGAAATTCGCCGCGTAATCAAAATCTATTAAGGATACTTCCCCTGTAGACCTATAGCTGAAATTGAAATTTAAGATGAAATTAAACTCTTCTTGTCATAGTAAAAAAACCTTTTAAAATATTCGGATATGCGACGCTTCTGACGTAGGCGAGACTTGTGGAACCACAGCAACCGCACGCGTCGGTATTGGTTAAATTTATACAGAATTTCCTACTATATATATAAAACGTGTTTTAAGTTCGAAATGGTACTACTCGGAGAAATATTATTATATAAAGTATTTTAAAGTCTCTAGTCCAGTGAGACAAGATGTGGCGTTCAGTTCCGCAATTTATCGTGTGAAAACAGGGTCAAATACAAAAAATATATATACTATAATATTATAATATTATTACATATACATTACATAATAATTAACTAATTTAATTAAAAATATTATAAATTGTAAAATAAATATACTCTTTAAATAAATCCACTTCCTTTCATTATCAGGTTTCAACGTCAATTCGAGTATACTCGTGTAAAGTGTCGATTAACGCGGTATCATGAATTTATATGCTGAATCAGATTCTTTATATTAAATCTCGATGAGGATATTTTTTCAGCTTCACGCTGTATCCTGCATGTAAGTAGAGGGGCCCAGTGTTCAAACACTCCGCTCCTCACTTTTTATTTTGCAAATCCGTTGCGTAATTTGGATTTTAATTGATAGTAATTTAAAATGATACAAAGTTAATAAATATTTATTTTCCGATTTAATAATCTACTAAAAGATTTATTATATCTAAGTCAACGCATCTAAATTAGTTTAATCTTAATTGAATATTATCCACAGAGGAATTCCTGAATGTGCTCTTCCACCCCACTTCATGATTAGGTCAGTTCGATTGCACTTTAGATGCTATCGCCGTCGAAACCATATACCCACCTTTGAAATTATAGCTTTGTTAAATTATTATGTTACAAGGCCACTCATTAACTTAGCTTCACGCAAATGTAATATATTGGTAAAAACCTTTCTTAATTAAACATTCTCCTATAAATAAGAAATTATCCAAACTCATCCAAATATGAACGATTTCCTTTAACTAATATCTAGAAAATTCAATACACGGACTTAATTCGTTAAAATATCTCAAATAACTGAACGGTATTTACGTAAAAATATCCATTTACCAACTAACTAACATTGTTTCAACAATTCCCGATAAGCCAAAGCCTTTCGAACTCACCTAACTTCGCCTATTAGTCCAGATTGTTAGGAAGATACCACTGGGATTAAATTCATGACTGATACTATATAAATGAACCAAAAAAACTTTAAACTACCCACTTGAATCCCGTCCAAATATTTTTCTTGTAACATTTGCTTGTAACAAAAAAAAGGCAGATTTAGTATTCCAATTTACACTCTCAAATGTAGTCTGGGTGTTAATGTTCATTTAGAATTATTACAGCACTTTCAAATTCTAATGGTTTTGTTAAAATACTCGGGTTTATTTCGTTTTATTTTATTTTTTCTTATAAAATTTTATGAATATTTTTGTTTGTAATTTCTATTAATAAAACATCTAGTGACATATAAAAATTATTTCTATAATTTCTGATGTAGTTGCCCAGGAATAAAGAAAAAATATTTAAGTGAACTATGGTCTGCCATTTCTACCTGAATTCGAGATTCTGCGTATTAGTGGTGGAATTTAAGCCCGCACTGTGCTCATTAAATTGAGGAAAAGAAAAAGGGTATGACTGTAACGTGATGATTATGGATACGATTCCCACTCGGGGAAATGAATTATTATTTATTAGTATTTTCATTTTTTCACTCTGGCACCAAGGAAAAAGCGCGACGTTAAGTTTCACCATTCAACACGCAATGCTTCGAAAATTCGGGGGAAGGTGGGGAACGGAGTGTATTGACACTACGTTCCCTCTGCCTGCCTATACAGCGTGAAGCTGAAAAAAAAACCACGAAATGAGCAGGGATTGGTAATACAGAAAAACATACAGTAACAGTAACCCCAACGGCCCAGCTCTCTGCCAAATTAAATATGAGGAAACTTCCTACACTTGCGGTCATGAATTGGCACACTTTAGCAACTTTGGCAATTTACTAAAGCATACTTAGTCATAGCGGAATGTGTTTGGGGAATTCTACGGTTTTTTTGTTTGACACTTATTTTTTTTGGTATTACTTTAAAACTGATGATTACCAACTGACTTTTTTATATTACAAAAAAAATACAATGATTATAATAAAAAAGTTTAAATATTTTTTTACATTTTATAGCGTTTATCTGAAAATATATATATTGAAAATATATATATTGTTAGAAATTGGAAGTGGTTAACGTTGGTAATAATTGCTATAAGTGATAAGTATCACACAATAACATTACTTCACACCAGTTTCCTTCCAATAAAGGCCTTTGCTAGTAGCAACTGCCTCCGATTGTCCTAATTTTATTGTTTTTATATTCTTTTTCACCTTAACTACCTTCTTTTACACGAGTTTGCTAACAATATTAATATACTATAATAATATTGTTCTATGATTTTTCTTGTATTATAAAAATACTATAATTTTTTTTACTTCTATGTCAAAAAAATAGATTTCTAAATACACTACATAAATTACTTAAAACATTTTTCAATTGACATAAATACGCACTAGTCGATCGTTTCTCTGCTCATTCAATCTACAGCAGTAAAACGTTAACTATACACAGTATTAAACTTTGCAATCAGTCTGTCCACACATCGGTTCCTTTCCTTTGACAATCTATTGTGCCCGGATTATCCCGTGCAGTAAACACTGTTGAGCGAGCAAGCACATCTTCAAACTTCTAACAAAGTGTCTATGGCCATTGTCGTAGTTTCTATACGGTATTGTTAATTTAAATTAGTTTTTAATGTGTTAATAGGCGATTTCGATATTCAACACGTAATGCCTTCAGAACTCGGTGGAAAATGGGGAACGGAGTGTCTTAACCCTAGGTTAGCTCTGCCTGACTTGCTATGTGCGGGTAATACCGTGAAGCTAAAAAAAACATATGTACTTACACGTGTATAAATGTTAGTAGGCACATCTAACTCGTTTGTACGAGTACAAATATCACACATTTATGACGAAATCGTAAAAAACAATGTTGAATTTTGTCTAAATTATACAAATTCTGATAATACGCGGGAATGGCGGTTGTTTATGGAGTCTTGACAGAGGCTTAGCGTGTTTTATGGGTGCCTGTAATCCGGGATAAGGAGTAACGCAATACTCGTTTGCACTTAGTTCTTGTTCAAAAAAATTTCAATAAGGAATATGGGGTCTTGAGTAGGTATTTTGTTTTAATTTAGTTTTTTATGGGGTGTTTAGCTTCGGTTTTTTATTCTGTGCTTATCTTGCAATCTTATATATAATCTACATAATATAGTCCTAAAATTTTATTCTCCTAGAGAAAATAAATACGAACTCTCGAGTCTATGAATTCTCAGTGAAATTGTATAAAGGTTTTACTGAGTCTCTCGAGCATAATACTTACATATTTGCTTTTTACCTTTGACTCTACGTTCTATTAACCTTCACCAACTGAAGGGTAAGTCAACTAAATAGTATGTATGGAAAAGAAATCAAGAACGACTTTGACTTCCGATGACAAATAGTTTTTTTAAAATAAAAAAAAAAATTATCAAGTATAAGTAATATAAGTGAACGTGCAAAGTTCAATTACATACAAAAAGCCACAGCATAATCTTTACCTTTAAATCACGGATAATTTTCCACGCTGCCAACGATACCTTTTGAAACTTTCAATTAATGATAAAAAATGACCGCAATATCACGAAACCCGCATAATTGCGTGTTAATAAATTAATTATCGAATAACGTCCATAATTTTAAAATACTCGATTTCGTGAATAAAATGGTTTTATTTGTATTTCATTTAGAATATCGTAGATAAGAGAGAAAAAAAGAGAGAAAAGAAATATCACACTTTATCCCACACACAGCAGAGTAGGCAGAGGGAACCTAAGTGTTAAGATACTCCGTTCCCCTTTTTCCAATGAATTCTGGAGGCATTGCGTGTTGATTGGTAAATTAGTAAATTTTGAAATATACACATAGATTATAAACGCTTGTTTTACTTCCGTCCCACTGAAGAACTCTCGCCATCCTCCTTCGTCACAGTATCGACGGACACAAAAAAAAGGTTGTCAAATAAATACAAAATCATTTTTTAGTAAAAAATAACTCAATAAAAAACACCATTACTATCAATAACATAATAATATAAAAATAATATTCAGTAAAATTTACCTCCTACGTACCCAGAGTATATAATAAGGTAGGATTTGAGAGTATTATGTATGTAGCAAGTCACTTTTATGCGCCAGCTTTTAACCTACTTCGATGAAAGCGCATACGCTAACTCTGTGTATTATTTACGAGCTGGGATAGCTCTTACAAAAGCTTAAGGAGATGTCTCTTACAAAAGCTTAAAAATGTGTGTCATTCCGTCTGTTCATCCATATTGGTTTCGTATTTATGAAAAGGTGAAAAGTTATGTTGAGAAATATAAACTTAAGTAATCTTTTATATATGAATTTATTTAATTTATTATTTAAATTAATTTAATTAAGAGATTTTTAAAACGTTATTATATATTTTATATTTTTTTATTATATAGCACATTTTTTTTAAATGTAGAGTAGGTTCACTAGTAAGGCCAAGGTACACTAGTAAGTATAGAATGATAATTATGATACTAAACCTATTTGTAGAAATCGACCAATCAAAATATTTGTGGACGACAACAGTAAGATAATAATTTATATCTTACTAATCGTCTCTGTTTATTTTTGAGGAACTTTTTCTATTTTTCTTTTCAGAAAAATTGAGAATTCCTTTATTCATTAATGAGAAGTTTTAGCTTTCTAAGTCCAGTAGTTTCGTCTGTTCGTTTTCGGTCATACACTCAGTAACAGAAGATAATTAAAATTTAATTTTTAAGTCATCATTAATTGATATCTATAGAGAAACAATAAACATTTGCACAATGAAACTACCTGAAATACAGATACATACATTCGAAATATTGCTAGTTGTAAGAAGAAAACAGGAAAAAAAATCACTAGGTTATATTTTTCATGAAAACTAGGTCAGCCAATACGGTCTCGGAATATTACGAATCAATTAGCTTATGACGTACTTCGTTATGACGTAGGTACATATGAAATGAAAAATTTATTTCGGGGAATATTCATGTAAGTTTATTTTACCTAATCGAATATTTCAACTATGATGATATTTAAGGGTTGGAGACACATAATATGTTAGTCTTTTTTTAGCTACAATAATTGGTTGTGTGCAGCGAGGCAGACAAAGCCCAATGCCATAAATTCCTATAAAATTCCAAGTAAAATTTGAACTTAACTTCACGCTTAGTCCTTAGCGGAGTAGTCAGCGAGAACGGAGCACAAACGCTACGGTCTCTA
The DNA here is from genome assembly GCA_000313835.2 of Heliconius melpomene melpomene. Taxonomy (NCBI): domain Eukaryota; kingdom Metazoa; phylum Arthropoda; class Insecta; order Lepidoptera; family Nymphalidae; genus Heliconius; species Heliconius melpomene. Next base: position 239,585 of record HE671108.1, on the reverse strand, counting down.
CATACCTCTTTCGCCTCCTCCGCTGTCATCAACCTCTTCATACATGCTCTCAGGGGGGTCCTCATGCTTTTCGTGACCTTCCTCCAGTATCTTCGATACTTTCGTTTTCGAAGGTCAACCAAGGTCTCCCCCACCTCTTTTACCACACACTTTTTCTTCATAAAACATTTATATTTATTTCTATTCCCTGATTAGCAATTTCTTATAGACAACGTTAGGCTTACGAAATATGAAAAACTGTAAAAACGGGACTGTATTTAGCTATTGCTGTTAAACAAATATAAATATTTTTCAAATTCAAATTCAAAATATTCTTTATTCAAATAAACTTATAATAAGCACTTTTTAATGGTCGAATGAACATATGAACAAAAAGCTACCACCGCACCGGTTCGGAAGGCAGTTCTGCTGAGAAGAGCCGGCAAGAAACTCAACAGTTGCTCTTTTCAAAATCAATGGTCAAGGTCATCAAGCAAAATCTTGTAAATGAGGATAAATTGGTGAAGAAGAATTGTGTCAACCGGCAGTTCGTTATATTATAAGAGTAGGTGTATATACATATTTATATACCTACTTCTATAAGGTTACAGAACGGGTCAGTAATATATAACAATGTCAGAAAATGCTATCAAAATACCCGTCCAATATTACCGTTTGTGCCATGTAAATTAAGCGTCGCACGTTCGTATGTCACTTTGCATATTCATCACCGCTTAAACGTAGCCTGAAGGCTAAATTCACTTTTGTGGACGACTGTACCCTGGCTCTCGTTGGTCGATTTGAATTGATTATTTCGGTATGTTTAATTGTTTTTTTCGTTGCTTTTTAACAAACATGTTAATTTTGCCACAAAAACATTATAATTTTTTTATCTCCGTATAATTCGCTATGGAAGCACTCTTTACCTATTTTTCCTCTTTTCCATCTAAATTATTCATTATAAATTACCATTACCATCATTTTTCATTATAAATTACCAAATAGGTGGTAAAACTTAACGTCACACTTTGTCTAAGTAAGCTGGGGAAACGACGAGTTCTCCAAATATTGGTTACAAATAATGAAATAATGTGCTTCTATTTAATTATCTTCAATTATTTTTTTCATCCATGTAGGCCTTACAACACATTGCTGGACGTAGGTTCTCCCAAGGAACTCGTCAACGATAGATTCCGGTGCAGCCTGGTTCTATTTATAGATTGATTAAAATCCGTTAAAAATACCATATCAAGAATAACATAACGGTGGTGGCGGTGGTGGTAATATATTTTTTGTTTGCTACCACGAAACCCTTCACGAGCGAGTCCGACTCGCTCTTAGCCAGTTTTTTGTATACCTAACAAAAAGAAAAGATTCCACATTATAAATACAAAATATATGAATCTTCATTAAATTTCAAACTTAGCTAACCCACATAATACAAAAAAAAAAAGCTGTAAAGTAATTGAAATTAAAAATAGCTTTGAAAGTAACATAGTAACATAGGAGTGAGTTCTATAATACTTGTATGGTGTCAGTGTCTATACGCTAACCGGGTCGCCTCTCACGCTCCATTTATTTGCATTATGCTTAATGAATGCGTTAATATTTTAACATATGATTAATATAAAACACCTAGATATAGTGTTTTTATATATATATTTTACCCTCGCTTGTCCATGGCCGTCTCATGAAATCTAATAATATAAATGGCCATGAGTTTGATTCCCGCTCGGTAGAATTATTGTTTTTTAATTATTTTCATAATATTATGGAATCTGGGGGCTTAGTGTTGAAACACTTCCGTTCTCTACTTTCCGCTGAATTCAGGAGGCTTTGCGTATTGTGGTGTGTGTGTAGCGGTGAAACTCAACGCCGTGGGTTGCCTTGCTACTAGAGCAAGGAAAGGAAAATACTAAATATTTTATTTCATCGAGAGGGAATCGAACCCAAACATGTCGCAATTACAGGCACGCTCGTGTTCCTGCGACACGACTGGCCTCATAAACATTTACTTCAAACGAGAATCAAACTGAATATCACCGAAATATCGAGCACAACCCCAAAGTCCGATAACGAAGAGTATTATGCAAATAACTGTCAAAAAGAAAGGATTAACTGTTATACACAAACTCATAGCACTTATCTTGATTTCAAATTGCTCTCGTACTAAATTTATGTGACACTTTTGGCTCTTGACTTTTCCTCCAACCCTCAGATGAAACAAATTATTCTTGAGATATATTTAACTAAATTATGGGCCTATTAACGTCTCATTAGTGTAAAAAGGTTTAGATTATTTCATTTTATGAAATGATAAAATTGGGGTTGCTGCGTTTTGTCCATAATTGGCGTATTAGTATTATTAAACTGACTGTATAGTCTTCTTTTATATATTATGTATATGTAAATAAATTGTAGCAAAATTTGTATTAATTTGTAAAGAGCGGAGTGTATTGAGACTAAGTTTTGACACTAACTCTCTCTTGCTATAGTGTAAAGCTAAAAGAAAAACATATTATATTTTAATACAAATATTTTTATAGCATCAAAGATCTACTCAAGTAGTCTCAGAATCAATTCAAAGTTCATTCATTCCTTGGAAGAGAGTCTTGAAGTACAATAGGCTTACCTATTGATAATGATGACAATATGATTTAGTAATTTGGGATCTTAGATATAAAATAACTTAAGCTACTTAATACTAGACATTATTTTTTTTTTCATTCATTTTAATTTCATTCTTTTCTCAATTTCATTGAGAAGAGAATGAAATTAAAATTTCAATTTAATTTTAATACATATAACCGAAATAAAACACAGGCCCTTTACTTATATAACGCGCGGCGCTGAGTTCCGCCACTCTTTCCCTCTGCTACAAACGTGCTGTAGAAAATTAAATAAAAGATAAAGCAGATAATGATATTAATGTTATTCCTTATCTAAATTTTATGCTAGTATTAATTAGCATTATCCAAGCCTTATAAAAATGTGAATAAATATAAAAAATTTTATAGACCATATTATATATTTAAAACTAAAAATCAAATGTATTTCTCATGTATAGAAGATAACAAATCGACAGGAGAGAAGTGTTAACAAACAAGTACGAGTAACTGGCGAACTTCGTATATACTCTTAGAAGGACGCTATAAATTCCGTAGAATGGCAAGCTTTAGTCGAATACATTCAAAGAGTTACTAAAGTATTGTCAATTGAGTACAAAGTGATACAAAATTTATTGAAATTTGCTGGATTGAGAATGGTATTATATTTGTTGTTTGCTATATAAGATTTCTGTGGTGGGTTTGGTAGATTATAGTAATCTGGTGGTAATGGGTTCATTATAGTCTCTTTTTTTAAGTTTTTAATCATGTAAATCGCTTGCTTTGTATATAAATTATTACTTTTTAAATATTCTTCATATTCTTCTTTTCTATATTTGTTTAATGTACATAATTGAATCGATGTCTAATAAAAATAACTTACAAGAAGATAAATATTTAAACATGAAATGAACAAAGCTTTGAGTAATTAAAAAGAAAATAAAAATTTAACTCGCTGATAACGAGTTTCTGGAGTACATTTTTCAAAGTTTCTTCTTAAAGTATGGTTGATGTAGATTGTTTCTTTTTATTTTACACTATAGTTATTTTACATATTTAACGAAATTTACCTTACTTATTATTATCTATTTAAAATCTACTATTTTTGGCGTTACCTTATCTAGTGAAAAAATATCCAATTAAACTTAAAACATTCTGTTTCTTGAAATCGGTTAAAATATTTTCTAGTGGCGTTGTATCCCGCACACAGCAGGTTAGGTAGAGGAAACTTAGTGTTAAGACACTCCGTTGTCCATATCCACCCAATTTTGAGTTTTGGAACCCCGCAACTACCATACCAACACCGCGGTTTGACTCGACATGATGACTCTAGCGGGAATCGAACCTGTTGCCTCTACATTGCCACGACTGATCGTAATAAAAATAAAATCAAATAATCCCTTTATTTTTATCAGTTTAAATTTTAAACACAAAAGTAGCAGTTAAAATTTACACTTGAAATATAGATAGATTCACGTGAATCGTAATAATTTATTATTGTATCGGAACCAATTTATCCATTTCGAAATACTGCAGAGGAAGTTCGTTATAAAACTGGAATATTGAATTACTTATATATACTGTGTAATATGGAAAAAATATTTGCTGATGTTTAACCGACTTTAACGCAAAATATTAATTTTGTAATAACGGAAGTGTCTTAATCGGAACAGAGTGTTAACACTACGTTCCCAGGTCCTCTTTGCCTACACTGCTATATGCAATATACATCAAAAAATTAACTATAACTAAAACATTTATATAATCTGTTACAATGAAAGTTTTATTAATAAAAAATATTTTTTTAAATGTGTCGAATAACTCCTCAGAGAGGTAAAAAAACTAATAAAGTATTTAAAAATAGCTTTTGCACCCAACCGAAGCCGAAGCATATCGCTGAAATAATGAAAGATGAAATAAGGTTTTTTTTAACTTTACTTATTTTGTGTAGTTTACGGAGATAGACAAATTAGTGAAAAGTCACTCTGTTGTTATCGTTGTTTATTTACGCCGTTGGGAAAATTTTGCCTGTCGGTTTCCGATTTTCGATTTTTAATAACATTTCAAATATTTACTGCGGAGTTGAGCTCTGCCATTCACCACGTAATAAGTCGATAATTTGGAGAAAAGTGGAGAAATAAGGGTTTAAATGGGAACTGAACTGGGGAATCTATTGACATTCGGTCAGTATTTGTTGTGACGTCGACCTCAACTTGAAAGAAAATCCATTTTAACAATAAATGCTACTATAATTGTTATGAATAGAATTCATATTGAAAATGAAAAACGAGGTGTCTTCCCAAGAATATTTTTCTCCCTTCCCTAATATATGCAGGATAAGGCACAAAACATGAAATTGACAGAGAGATTGACAGAGATTTATTGCTCAATAAATTGCATGTAAATTACATGTTTTGCAACTGCACTAGAACAGTGACGTGTTGGTATGACGTAAATTACTCTTACAGTACAGCAATTAAGGGAACAAAAGGCTAAAAACCTCTAATGTGCAGGAATAATTTATATGTTAATTTTGCTTCAAGTATTTATTATATTAATTGCATTTATTCATTCTGGGAAAATACCTTAATTTGTGTTTCCTAGGCAAAGTGCAGCGTTTAGTTCCGCACCCAAAAAATCCCTTAAATAACGGAATAATATGTCACATCTGTGTAACCAACTGCTATTTAAGTTGGTATACATTGAGATAAAAAATGAGGTAAAAATGAAATCAGAGTTACTTATAATAATAAAATATTCGTATTCGTATTTTTTTTAGTTTATCGCCCTATTACCTGTTAAGATACTCCGTTTATCGCCGAGTTATCGAGGCATTGGATATTGAATGACGGAACTAAACGCCGTTATCAAAGCAAAACATTCGACACACTAAATAAATAATTACTTCCATATAAGCACATACTTGTAACAATATTAATTAAGATATATCAGCCTTAATTTCTCATAAATCTAGTCTATGTATAGAAAATTATAAGGCAAGAGCACATTGAAATTAAGTTTGACGTAAATGAGGTCTTTAACAGGAGTGATTAAGGAAACAAAGACGTCGCGGTAAATTTCTAATGTTGGTTAACTACGCTTATTCAGCTAAATATTCCCATCGGTCTTCAAATAAGTTCTTGTATAACTAATTATGATACAAATTGTTGTTTTAGAGAGTGATATGTTAATGGGAAATGGAGTGTCCTAACACTACCTACGTTCCCTTTGCCGACCCTGCTATGTGCGGGATACAGCGTGCAGCTGTTTTTTTTTATAAAGTATAAAATACCGCTATACAATGTAGAATACCATATGAAACTAAAAATTGTAGGTGTATAATTATTTAATTCGAATTTAAATCGAAAAAATAAGAATATGTACTAATTTTAGTTAGTAAATAGGTTTTGTTTTTTTTTATATTTTATTTTTAAGTGGTCTTCATCCACATTCGTTTAACGTTCATTTTTGTTTCTGCTTATTATAAAATCATTATATATTTTAAGCAAAAGCTTATATTTAGCTTATTATTAAAACTAATTAAAGGACTGCGTACTTTACATATTAAATATCCTATTTTCGTAACAGATTTACCAGGAACTCTTAACTATTATAAAAACATTCACGTCAATATTATAATTCTTTGGCGTAAAAAATAAACGAAATACTATCCCATGATTTCGTGGAAAATATTTTAATAAACTTACTAGGTACAACACAAGTAAAAATAAAAAAATTACTTTTTTTACACATACCACAAATTGCAGGCGGAAGCTCCAAAAAAAAATGAGCTTTACAAGTGACATTATATGAAAAAAATGCTCCACAAAAGGAAACAACAAACTGGATTACGTAATCTACGGTTGAATCGTAAATTTTATAACTTCCATTCGTTTTGGCGAATAAAATTTTGAAGTTCTTTACAACATCCATCAAAATGTCAAGTGCAAAGATTTTGAATAATAAAAAGCCGGGCCTGAGGCGTGCGCGCCTCGCGACGTGTACCTTTGTTACTCACTTACGGTTTATTACTAAGAAAATTAAATTTCTAACAATTATCAAAATGTTTCAAGTTGTTACGAATTTTGCCTTTCTAGAATTTCTTTTTGTTAAACAACGGCTTCCTTGCTAGGTACTTGTTTCTCACTGTGTTTTTGTGTATAATTTAATATAATATGTCGAAAATTTGCGTACCTATTCAAATTGAAGTAATTTTATTCAAAATAAGAAGTCATATGCTGAAGCATTTCTTGAACGTCAAATAATTTACCACCAGTTCACTAAAGTATTGTAAAAATAACTTCTAAGATACATGCAATATATAAATATAAATTAAATTATATCCCCGTTTTTGTTCATTCGCGCAGTATTCTGAAGGCATTGCGTGTTGAACGGTGGAACTCAACGCCGCGCTTTGCCTTCTTACCAGAGCAAAGAAACAAAAATATCAAATTTTTAATATCCTCGAGTGGGCAGCTAGCCCACAACCTCTACACTCGCACGCTTGTGACAACCTCACAAAACATGTATATTACTAAAACATATTTGTCGATAACAAGAAACTTATAAAGTTCTCAAATTGTTCGTACAAATTGGATCACATAAGCCATATATAATTTTATAGAGAAAGTAAATTTAAAGTTCCGTAGGTAAGACTATATCGGAAACTTAAGTGATTAACTATTGTTTGTAGTTACGGAACGGAATGGGGCAGAAGTTTGTAGATTCACATATTTCGGGACGCTAATGTGGTTTCACTTAAGGAATTTTAGTTTAAAATACCGTTCACGAGGCTTAAGTTGAGCTTTGAATTTGTACTCATCACTCCAAGTAGAGTCAGGAAAAAAACTTAAAATATAAAAATTATTATTAAATATTAAACATATTTTGTTTTCTACATCGAACTTGCATCCTCATCATTTTCACTGTTGTGAACGTTCACGTTTTTTTCTTCTCTTACTTTTTTACATTTTTTGTACAATAATCGTGCCCTTACTTTAGTAACTTTTCTTTTACTTTTAATAAATCAAACAAAAAAATTAAATATTAAGAATTAAACACGTGACGTTGCCACCATGACAAGAGGTGTTACGATAGTTACATTAAGTAAGGGATGCGCCATGCCTCAGACTGGTAGGCATAAAGCAGTATAAACCGGTTTAAACGATGCTAGGGATGCTCCACCTTTTATGTCTACCAGTGAACACTCACACAAATGCAAAGCTTAGCTTACGCCTCGCGGATTGTACATCTATTTTACACTAGAAAGACAGTTGAATTAATTTACATACATATTGCACTTTTTTCGCCTTTTCGTGCATGGTGGGGTAGACTCCGTCCTTTCACGCTTGTAACGCTATAAACTAAGAAGAGACCAGAACAGAGCAGCAATTTATTTTTCAGTAGACAAACTCAATTCCACGGAAGTAAGCCTACAAGACAAAATGAGTGTCTTAACGACTAAAGAAACATAAGTAATGCATATAAAATATCTTTGTTATATATATATAAAATACGACGCATCTCTGAATGAAATAAATATCCATATATAAACTTTAAACCGAACTAATTTTCGATGGTACACTCAATTCTTTTTAACAAAATTTCCCGTCGTTTAAACGTTCGAGGTTAATGGTGCGGATCATTTTTGGTGAATTTCAGCAACCGAAGTGGAAGATAGATAAATTATATTTCGATGAGGTAATTTTTAAATGTTATATAGTAAAAGCCTTAAATCGTGTTAGTTAGGGAACCTTGAATCTGACTTTTTGAAAAGTAGCAAAGGGGATTCAAATACTTCTCAAATAAATAAGTAGTTTTTTGTAATAATATGTTTTATGGAAATATTGTTGTAACTGTTTTTCTTTAATTTGTAGTTGTTTTAATAAATTAAAAAAAAGATAAAATAGATGAAGAATATAATAACGTTAATAACCCGTATTATTCTGTAGAATTCGACGTCAACTCTACTTATTGTCCCAAAAATGCGTAAATCTTTTACACAAGAAAAGAAATAATCCATGTTTTTTACAGCTTCAAGTTTTCCCCCATAGGCAAAAGAAACCTAGTGTTAAGATAGACAGCACCGTCCATCCAGAAAAAAACGCGATCTCGAGATAAATGATAGATGGACAAGAGAGTGATCTTATAAAGGATCAGTTTTTACCTTTTGAGGTACGGAACCCTAAAAATGGAGAAGCTAATATAAATAAGTCTCAGTAATTTATGTTAACTTTGAATAACACAAAAAGTTTCACCAAAAACAACCAACAGACAATGTACGCGAATTACTTTCAGTACTAATCAGGGGAACTCCGAGCGTAGTTTATCACAACTTTCTCATACAATTTTTTGCGACACCGTTCATATCGGGTCATAGAGTGTTGTTATTGCAGAGACCTAATTACAATAGCAATAAGGTCTGTTTTCTTATACATTTTGGCTATATTAATAATTTTGTTATTATTTAATTGTAATGTGAAAATAATTGGGAGTTGGACTGAAAGCGCCATGGTTGTGGATTCAATCTCCATTCGGAATGATTAAATGTCATTTATTTATTTTTTCTCGCGGCGTTAAGTTGTGCACTTGGTAAACAATGTCTTGAAAGTTTTCGTGGTAACGAGGCAAGGCGAGCGGGAACCTTAGCGCAGTAGGGCAACATGGGTTCGATTTCCTCTCAGAGGATCGATGGAAATTAGTTATTTTTAACTCTATCGTCTTGACACGAGACACTATCACTACCTATTCTGCTATATACGTGATAGAGTATAAAGTTACAAATATTTATTACACTTGATATGTTCCCAGTATTCTTAAATAATTATAACAACCAGATTTTTATTTTAAAACGATGATGAACGTGACTTAAACAACAGCACAGATATTACACGATTTTTTAAAATAGAAGCTCAGAATTTTGTAAGCAAAATGCTATATTTTTTCATAAAATACAAAAAAAAGTTATTAAAATATACCTGTAACAGCACTCTATCAAGCTCTAGTTTTTGCTAGGTTGGTGTTGATGTGTTTTAATAAAGTTTAGAAATAACAGCTTTTTTATTAAGCTTCGTGGCGTATTTGGTACGTTATTGACTAACGTATTCCGGCACGGTTATTGGTTCAAATCTACGTTAGGTTGGGTTGGGTAATTGTTAAGGTTAAATAAATTTAAAGCAATGTTTTACCGACGGCTTTGTTCCCGTGGATTACACCATTTTGTGTGAATAAGGGTATAAAAATAAGTTTTTGACGACAAATATTTTTTTTCTCGGTTTGGCTCCTACCTCTACCATCATTATATATTGTACTTTTTTACTGAAAATTTTATTTAATTTACCTAAATTTTCTTTTTGAATTTATTTTGGACGTAAAATGTTGGGTAGCGTAACTTAACGCCGTAATTTGTCTCACTTCAACTCAAAGGATAAATAAAAAAAATATTTTAAGATATATTAAGAGTCGTGTTATAAAATTTTAAGTTACTAAGCTATTGTTTCAAGATATACTAATAATAATAAAAAAATCTACCATTAAAAGTATTTGTTTAAGTAAAGTAGATTTTGTAGCCAAGTTCATTATACTTAGTGACATCTACGCTGCTACAGTTTGCTACACGAATAAACTGTGACAAGACTGACATAAGCTACTTTAAATTCTGTGTGAACAAACTAAAGAAAGTATTTTTATTTAAAGAAACAGTTCTGTTTTCTTAGTTCAGTAATTAGTTACCAGTAATGTCTTTGAATTACTATAAAAACCAGTATTAGATCGTGTATGTAACCTGTCGTAAACAATAAGAAAAGTGTGTCTGCGTTAAGTTCCACCAAACATTCAATGTCTCGAAATTGAGCGAAAAGTGGAGAGTAGTGTTTTAATATAAGGTTCTCTCTGCCTAATCTGCTACACGTCCAAAAAACATGAATTTAAATATTTTATTCGAAAAAATATTTAAAAACACAGCCTAATAGATATAGCAGCTATTTGTTTTATGAAGACCTTGTCAGTTCACGCGATGATTAATGGCGCCCTTAACTTTTGTCGCTTTGAGGGATCAGTTTTTAATGCTCTTTAGAATTTGATGAAACTCTCTTATTTAAAGTTATTACGTTATATTTGTGTGTTATACTTTTGTTTTGTTTTGACTTTTGATACTCAGTTTGGACATTCATCATTTTATTTATATGATATTTCTATAATACAATATATTATTGAAAAATTCTAAAAAATGGTATAGTGGATTCGATTCTTATGTAGACAAATTTTAAAAATGCGCAAATATGTTTAAGGTCGTTTTTAAAGATTTCGAACATTATTATTAATTCAACGTGAAAGCGCAATGGTTGTAGCTTGTCGTATTGTCTGGAAAATTGGGTCCCTCTGCCTCTTCTGCTATATGAAAAATGAAAGGCTGCTAAATGAAGATTGTAAAATAATAAAGATATTTTTAAAAAAAAAACTATATATTTCTATTAGCGTGAAGGTAAAAAAGAGAACAACCTACCGATGCTACTTAGTTTTTGAGTACAAATCAGAAGTTTTGTAGTAAAAACGAAAAAACTCTCTTTCTTTTCTCTCTTACTTTCTTTCTTTTTTGTCAAGAATCTATAATTCTTGACAAAAATACGGAAGTGACATTTGGAAATACTATCGTAAAGTAATTTATCTCAACGAACAATCGTCCACTCGACATTCGCTGACACTCGCGTCGGAATAAAATGGACGGTAACCGTCGAAAGTGGAAAACCAATTTCACGTCGATACCATCAATGGTTGAAGACGTATGTTTTAAATAAAACTAACATTTCTGGTGAAGCATTTATTATGCATTTTTCATTTCCTACTGCAACAAAGGTGGTTGTATTCTAAAATAAAAAAACTTTATTTTTTTATTCGTATTATTTTAGCTTAGTTAATTATGTTGTTTAGCTTCAAATTAATACTACATAATAAATAGGCAGAGGGCACCTAGGTAAGGACCAAAATTCAAAGAATCTACTTTATTTTTATACGCTTTGAAATTAAAAAATTCGTGATAACGAGTTTGATTTTTGAATAAAATTTCTAAAACGCTTAAATCGGGTCAGACAAAGTGCGGCGTTAAGTTGCGCCATTAAACATGCAATATTTTTTAAAATAGACGGACGTTGGATAACGAAGTGACGTATCCAGTAATCTATTATAACTTTGTTCGTATCCTAGCAAAAACACTTGAACGTAAAATAGTAAATTTGTAGCAGATGCCGAACGAACCTAATCGCCATATCACTTAAGACATTACTTTTGAGTCATTATTATCTAACTAATAGCTCTTTTCTACAGTTGAGGCCATCGAAGGCAGCTTACAGCGTTTGACTGTGAATACAATAATTGTGGGTTCGATTCTCTGTCAAAGAGATAAATCACGGCGTTAATTTCAGCCACTCAACACGCAACGTCTTGGCGGAAACTTTGGCGGAAACAGGAGATCCGCAGGAGGCGTATTTAGCACTAGGTTCCCTCTGCCTACCCCACTACATTGAAACTAACAAAATTATAACCTTGTTTTATTAAACTTCAACAATTAATATATATTAAATAATAATAAGAAATATAGTTCTGAAATCTTATTGCCGAAAAGTTGGCAATTTTAAAAATGCGGTAAATGCGTCAATTTAAAAAAAAATTCGCCATATTTTTTAAAACGAAGCCAAACAGAATATTTGATTGCCTTAATCTAGATTACCAGCATTTTGATTGTCGGTTATTCGAATGTCATTTTGTTTTCCGTTGCTATCAACAGTTTATGGGCATCGGTGGACGCTGTAAAGTTGTATCGATTTATTTCTTTTCACGTATTAACACATTGGTCACACGCGGGCGGGTTGACTGATGAATACTGGTTGTATTTGTATTTAAATATACAAGTTTCGGCTGTGGTGTTGCTCAATTATTATTTTCTTTTTCCGCTATAGTCTTCATATAGAAAGACGGGAAAAGCTAGCTGAATAGGCTAGGAAGCTAGTTTAAAATATCGTAATTAATATATTCAAATATTGTAGTGTTTGATCCGAAATTATTGTGTTTTTTTTATTGTTTATCGACAGAGTTATTCTATTTTCTGAATAGGATAGAAAGGCAACCACAGCCGTTCTGTATATTACATACTGAAGAAATGAAAATATTAATAAATAACAAATTCATCCCCTCAAGTGGACATTGAACCTACTACCGAAACAGTCACACACTTGTGGCCCTGCGCTACGACGTCCTTATTTAATAGTTATATCAAATATAATATCATACATATATATACTAGTAAATCGATATATTCAAAATCGCATTTGCCTAGCAGTATCACGGCAAATAACGCAAGCAAGAGATAAAAGCTTTTTAAATCTCCAAATTTATGGTTTGTTTGTGCAAACCGAATACTATTTGATATAAGCTGGCCTGATATTATTTTAATATGGAACGAATGGGGAAGCTTTATGCAAACTCACGTGTATTATTACTAAGTTTCGTATGGAATAAGGCAGAGAGCGTAAGGCTTAGATGGATACATTTCAAGTTGTGATATGAACTTTTTAAGCATCTCGTCTAAAAGTGTGGGTTCTATGTTGATTTGGGGTACCTAAATATATTTTTTAAATATACAGCTTTCTTTTTACAGCTTCTTTTCTAGTAGGGTAGGCAGAGGGAACCTAGACAGACTTGTGCCCCTGCGCGACGGCCTCAATTTTTTCATTATTAATATTGAAATATTGTGTATATTTTCATATAATATAAACAAAGTGTTAGATAAAACTAGCAAGCAGATAGCACCCGTCAATATTTCACTATGATGGCTGAGACTTCCTCTTATCGGCGTCGGTTTGAAAAACTGTTATGTTTTGGCATACGATATCGGTATCGCATCATTCCGTTGAGCACGTTCCATATATACGATTTTAGTTTTCCGTTACGTCGATACACATTTTATTGCCAAACCAAATTTGGTTATTCACATTCATTTTATTTGAAATGTTATTGTAAATAGAATTCGGCCATATATCTTGACTAACGCGTAGAAAAATTTAAATTCTGTAAATTCTAAACAACGTAAAACCTATTTTTTTACTGTAAAGTTTAACGAGTTTTCGACGAAATTTCCATACAAATATACATACGTACTATATTGCGATATTTTTTTACGTCCACGATCTTTTGGTAACGTATACGGTCGAGAACATTTTAGAAAACTTTCAACCCTTTTCAATAGCTGTGTGGGGCTTTTAACAAAATGAAAAATATTCGCTTACACAAGCTATATATAAATCTAAATTAGTTAAATAGATGGAAAAGCTAAGCCTTTTGCCCGTGTTATAAAATAAAATATCGTCCGTTTTACCTTTTATCTTTATAAAATGGTTCTGTTTCGCGTTGGAATATTAATTAGTCCTAGAGAGTTATGTGGTTTTATGGGACTAGAACGCATTTGTACGGTTGACTATAAGTATGTTTGTAGATAGTGATTTTAACAACGTATTTTTTTAGCTTCACAGTGTATTCCATCTACAGCAGGGTAGGAAGAGGGAACCTGGTGTCAATATACTCTATTTCCATGAAAACACTCAGATTCCCCATTTTCCCCTAAATCTTGGATGCATTGCGTCTTTGACTTGAGTGGCGGAACTAAACGCCGCAATTTATCTCGACACAGAGCAAAGAAATGAAAATATTAAACATTTCATTTACTCAAGTGGGAATCGAACCCACAACGTACCGCGTTTACAGTCACGTGCTTATTTTCCTGTGCCAATTTATTTTTAGTATTTCTAGTATTTTTTGATGGTTAGGTTCAGTTCAGACAGTAGAAGCGAGCGTAAATGCGCATTTTTAAGGGGCCCCTTAAGTCTACACTTGAGTCGCGAGTCCCAGGCACTGCCCTGAGCTTCTCACTCTCCAATGCAAAACACTCGCATGGTGAATCCATGGAATGCTAAGAATTTCCTTCTATATGGTGTTCGAACATTCACAATAATTTATGTTTTATTTGTAGAAAGATTTTCTTGTGAACCGCTATGGGATTAGGTAAGTCTAATGTGTAAAAATATTTGTACAAGAATCTGTACTTTTAATTTACACTGTATTTTGCTTCACGCGTTATCCCGCATATATCCAAAGTCTGTCGAATCATCCTGTAGTTCTTACTCGTCACTAGCTACATATTGGGCGACAGAGCACAACTCCGTGCTTTATCTTGTTACCAGAAAGATTAAATAAAATAATTGATTCCCCTAGTGGGATTTGGAACAAACATAATGTGTAGTGATTTTCTATTTCCAAATATAAAATAATTAATTAGATTTGCAAACATTAATAACATTTACGTAGATACTGTATACGTATAGTAAAATTCACCACATGCAATCTTTCTCGCTAGGTAATACTAATTAATTAATTCAATTATAAGCCATTTTATTATTGAGTGTCATATAAATTTTGAAATTATTATCGTACAGCTCGTACAGTCTATTCTCAAAGGTATTACGTGACGTACTTAATAATAAATATATAATTACAATGAACATTTTCATATTAGATTTAAAAAATTGAAAATAATATTATTTTAGCTTATATATTTAGATTCAAGTTTTATGTTTAAAATAGGATAGCAGAGATAACCTAGCCTTAAGAGAATTAGTACATTGCTTTGAAAGTTAAAATGAAAATAACTTTAATGTAATCATTTCGTCACGCCCCACTTCCACTCAACAGCGTGTTGAGTGGCGGAACACCGCGTTTGTCATTACCAGAGCAATAAAATGAAAAAAAAAATATTTCAATCCCCCGAGGATTAGAACCCACAACCTGTAGCGTTTACAGTCGCACAATTGCCTATGCTACGACTGGGTCCTATGAATATACTCGTAATTCCAACCACTTGTTCCTGAGATTAGCGCGTATATATGTACAATTAAAAAGTACTGGGGCTTTATTTTCTAAAATTTTTTGTTGCTAAATACAAAAATAATACTAACCTAATAACTTTAATAGCTTTAGTTAAAAAATAACTAATTTAATTCGAAGGTTCGAAAATTCAGGCAGACTATAATAAAAAATTTTGTACGTTGCATTCCAAATCAATTCAATAGAAACAAAGCTATATCCATCGTGCTCAATGATGCGTTCACCGTTCTTATCTCTTAGAGGAATAAATCCGTAAAGGAAAATACTTCGTAGAACCGAAATTGCTTAAAATAGCGTAAAGAGTGCGGAATGTACCAGAATTTATATTCCGCTGTTCTAAATAATTAAATTTAGCCTTAGAAAAGTAATTGGGGTTCAATGTACTTTTTATATATTTCTCTATTTTGCTTGTGATCTTTATCTGTTGTTTAGAGCTTAAAGGTTAAAGTTGAAGAAGTAAGTGTAATTAATTGGAAATATTCTTTATTATATTATATATGGAGGCAGTAGAGCTGGTTCATAAGCCTCAGACTGACACAGACAAGCGAGTTCAACTTGAAATTATACTGGAAAAATAGAAAAAAAAACACAAAAAACTAATTCACTTCTATAATTTTATTGGGCCTATTACAAAACAAAACAAGGCGAGGAGTGCTATCAAAGGCAATAACAGGTAGAAGTATTAACTTGAAGATTTCAGCAAAAAGTGGCGATAACAACTCTGTCGTTTAACGTTATGACCTAACTTCTAACGAGGTGCCATAAACTGGATATTTACTTTCTTCACCTTCGACGTAGCCAGTGCTAGGGCTCGTCGTAAAATCTTATCTGGACATCAAAATTGTTACATGGATTTAGTATTTTGTGAGTTATATTAGTATGTACATGCTTACACTGTTTTATTCCGAAGTAATGGGTAGTTAGTTTGTCCTTGAATTTAAATTATATTAATTTTAAGATATTATATAACGATATAAAACTCGCCCCTTATCGGGTCTCTGATCTGGGGGAGTGTTGGAGAGCCCTAAGAGAGAAATTCACGAAATCTCTTTT
Source organism: Heliconius melpomene melpomene (assembly GCA_000313835.2). Taxonomy (NCBI): domain Eukaryota; kingdom Metazoa; phylum Arthropoda; class Insecta; order Lepidoptera; family Nymphalidae; genus Heliconius; species Heliconius melpomene. The sequence continues at coordinate 223,017 of HE671108.1, read as the reverse complement.
AGTCCATGCATAATAGTTATAACTACAGGCTGAAAAGTGCTATATATGATTTTAAAATAACCATGGTTTTCAAGTGCATAATGTAGTTATTTACATATACTAGAACTATATGATACTAGAACTGAAACCAACAATGTTAAAAATGTCCGTCAGTATGTCTATTTGTCCTGTCTTATCTCCGGAACAGCTAAATTATTTTTTATGGTGAATACATATAAAATCAAGAGTCGTCTCCAAAAGTGGGTGATTTTTATTTATTTTTATTAAAAAAAATCCATTATAATGAAAATTCGTAGAACAATACGCATTCATTTCTGTTAGACTTTTATACCGATTCACTTAATAATTAGAAAGAAGATATTGATAAATAGGTTTTTAAAACACACACACTGTTATTTTGTTAATCTGTAAGGATTAAATTCACAAAGTACTTTCTACGTAATCGGCGTTCCTATAACAATAACGAAGTGTTCGCAAAAACGGAAATCGGGATTGATTCGTATCATTTCGTTTTAACAAACAATGTGAAATTAATGGGTATGTGTTATTATTTCCTTTTAAAAGTTGACTGTATTTTATTAATTTTAGCATTTTTCTCTCATTCTCTCTCTTTTATTACTTTTATTATTTCTTATTTTATTTGTGATATTCAAAACTCTTAGGTATTTTACTCAGATAGTTACTTTACGTCAGATCATCTAAAAACAGATAGCTTTTATTTTCTATGCGCAACCAAAATCGATTAACTGAAGTAAACCTAAATACACAATAGACTATTGATTGCACACTGTTATTTGTACTTCGATTGCTTGTTTACAGGTAGTGTAAATACACTCAAGTCTCTTCAGATTCACGTGTCTAAGGCAGTGCTCAGTTGAGATACTTCTCTACTAATATTACTTTGTAATATTAAAAGAAACTCTTCAGCTTTTAGATTAAATCTTAAGAGTACGTTTGGAGGAACGTGCTAATCTCAGAAACTGTTGATTCGAATTGAAAAAAATATTTTTGGATTATTGTCGATAAAAGTATTTTTGTGTATTATCGAACATAATTATAGAAGTTTTTTTTTAATTATTCTTTTAATATTATAATAGTACAGACACTTGGTCCGTACCCTTTTTATTTTATTATTATTTATATTTAATAGTTTAGGGTAATATTTTATTTTATTTTAACTATGCTACTAACACAGTAGTTTTAAAAATCCACTTTCAACCCGAATTTTGACCCGTTTGAGTTTTGACCACAAAATAAGAAATAATTAGAACAATATTCCCCTAACAATAAACAACACAAAACAATTAAATAACAACATCGATAACTATTATTTGTATTCCTTGTCTACAGGTACAGTAAACACACTGAAGTCTCTCCAGATCCACGTACCCAAGGCGGTGCTCACCGGTAGGAACGCGAAGCTAATGTGTTCATACGAGCTGGAAGGAGCCCAGCTGTACTCTATTCGCTGGTACCGAAATATGATTGAATTCTATAGATATGTGCCCAAGGAGTCTCCAGCTACGAAGGTGTTTCCTGTTGCCGAAATTAAAGTTGATGTAAGTGCTGAGTTTTTTGTTTAGTTAATAATTAAAGAAAAAATATACTAAAATACAGTACCTTTATAAAATATTTTTCATTTCTACCTTTCTACATGTATATAATTAAAGGGTGTATAATTTTTAATCAGGTAGCGGCATCAGATCAAAACCGAGTGGTGCTGACAGAAGTCGACAGAACGTTGACAGGGGAGTATCAGTGCGAGGTGTCGGCTGACGCACCTTTGTTTCACACTGACATCAAGTCGGCCGAAATGGTTGTAGTCGGTAAGGCAGTTTAAACATTTTTTAATTCATATATAGTTAGAAATACTTTGTAAAGGTATTTTGTTTAGGAAAATCTCATCTTTACAGAATTATTGTTCTTATTTTTTGAATGCTTCAACTGACTATGAAACTCTCATATCTGAGTGTAACTCCGATAGACGAGTTCTACTAAAATAAAAGACGGCGTTAGGTTCTGCCACTCATCATATTACAATACATATTTTGAGTTTTCTCTCATCTCACTACTATATGTAGTGGAGATTGATGCAGCTTAAAAATATATTTAAAATTCAACTCCCTAAAGCGATTACCAGTAAATCTATGTAAAAAAAAGTACAAATATTAAAACTACCAACAAGAGAAGCGGATTCCAGCAATCCAATAAACTTGCGAGGATTAAATTAGTCTTGTGCAAGTCTATTTTTAGTTATAATCCGCTATACGTGCCACCATTGCCTGATACAAGTTTTAATCTGCAATGGCGAAATCTCATTTAGATATTTTATCTAAAGCATTCATAAAATTTGTTTCATAAATAAAAAAGTATATTGTATTGTTTAAATATGGAGTTGTTTTGGTGATATTAGTAGATCCATTGAAGTGTATGTCATCGTATAAAATATGTTATATGTACATGTACATATTTTTTTATTTCACGCTGTATCCCGCACATAGTAAGGTAGTCAGAGGGAACCTGGGAACTTAGTTTTAACACACATCGTAGCCACTCCATTTCCCACTTCCCCCCGATTTTGGATGGAACTTAACCCCGCGCTTTGCTTCGTTGCGAACAGAGCGAGCAAATGAAAATATTTAATATGTCATTTCCCTGAGTGGTAAAGACGATTATTTTGAGTTTGAATTTCACTCGGGGGGAATAAATTAATTCCATTTTGAATGATTGGAGTGTATTGACATTAGGTTCCCTTTGCCTACCCTCCTATACTGAATAAGGCGTGAAGGCTATCTGTATTGAATTCATTTAACATGTTTATCTGAAGTGTTTTATCCGAATTGAATGTCGTCTCCCAAATTGTTTCGCTTATAACATAGAAACCCTGCTATATGATAGGTACTTACTGTATCAGCCCGAGTGGAAACATCTGCCTTCTTTCCTACCCTTTCAACAGAATCCTTTATTAGGAGAGATAAATATTGCATATTTCAGGCACAAACAGTTTGCCGAAGTGTTTAGTAAATAATGAAATGGTTATAATTCTTTTATGTTTTTATTTCGTTCAGAGTTTTTAGGTTTTTTTGTGGTGTTTATTATGATAAAGAAGTTTTACTTAAAGATGTATGAGAAATAAATAAGAAATCGTAAGATTTTTTTAGTTTGGTGTTTAATTCAAATTTAGTAAATTTAAATTGTGTCTAGCTCAGAAAACTAAATGTATATAATATGTAGATATGTAAAAATATTCGGCATATGTAATACTTCATAGTTTGACAGATTTTTAAAATAAATATTGGAAAAATTTTAAGCAAGCAAAAAAAAAATCTTAAAAACAAAGTCTAACATCACTTCAATCATTTTATATACAAAAAAAGAAGACGGAAAGAATTAAATATTTTCTGAAAAAAATAAACTCGAGAAATCATTTTTACTACAATGGTAACATTGTTTGCATATTTACAAATTGAAAAAAGGTCGAGGGTCATTCGCACTATATTCCATGGACCATGGAATAAAGACCGCTGGCCTTGTTCACTTGGAGCAGTCTATTAAGGCTAAAAGCTTTATTTTGTCCTAAGATATTTTTTTTGCAGAAATATTTTAGGGTTTGGTATTCAAAACAAGTTTTATTTTCATTCTATCAAGTATTATGATAGATTTTATATTATGGATATCTTATAAGTAAAACATTCGCAATATTTTTTTATAGTGTTGGGCTATTATCTTATAGCTTAAAGATTGATTGGTTGCGATAGGACAGAGTCAGGCTGCAAGAGTAATGGTCGTGGGTTCGATTCCCGCACGAGAAATGTTGAAAATGGAGAACGGAGGGGCTTAACATTAAGTTCTCTCTGTCTAAGGTTGTAAATATCTATTACAACCTTATAACTTAACCTTGTAAATATATGATATTTGCTACATTAAATGAATCGATTGATGTAAGTGAGTGAATCCGTTAGATCTCTGTAATGTCATATACGAGCATACCTGTACATAAATGAGCTGATATACCTACATATCCTCCGCCTATCCTGTTATTTGCGGGATACAGCGTGAAATTAAAACAGAAAAATATATTAAAATATGAAAAAAACGTTTACAATTTATAAAAACTAAACAATAGGAATAAATTTGCAGTTTATTCGAACAAAACATTTGTTTCTGCACAATACAATTTTCTAACCAAATTACATATAATTTAAGGCCATTCAAAAACCACCTTTTATACTTGACAACACGACATACGACACAAAAGTACTGAATAAATCATTAAAATGACTGCTTTAACACAGATTCTATCATTAACAGGCCATAACCGTAAACAAACGTGACGTTGGCAATAATGAGACCATGTGTTATTATATTAGCGGAAAATAAAATGGTTTCACAATATTCGCATAATTGCAATTTCAGTTTTGTTAATGAATATTTAAATGATTTTAATGATTCAAGTTTTAAACAAGCCTTTTGTTATGGTTTTCCTTATTAGCTTCACGCTGTGTTCCGCGCATATCAAGGTGGGCAGAGGGAACCTGGGAACCTGGAGATAAGACACTCTGTTCCCATTAAGACACTTCCGTTTCCCACTTTCCACCGAATCTTCGAGGCGGAGGAATATCTATCACATGTTTGGTAGTCGCCGTTTTTTTTTTCATTATAATATTGTGTCTTATGTATAGCCGTCGACCGTCTTTGTCTTCAATTTTTTTAACGTTTTTCAATTTTTGGCCCTTCTAGAAAAAAAGTTAACGGCGCAACCTAACGCCGCATACTTCATAAAAAAATTATACCTAATTAATTATACTCCATGAAAAAATTACTTCATCAAAGTGCACATTTGCTACATTATTACATGTTAAATTGTGAAATTACTTGTTGTATAGCGTGCTTATTTGCATTTCTTGCGATGGCAAAGTTTCACGTCATACTTCATGATTTATTATAGTAGCATTAGTTTATACCTAGTTATTACGGAATGTTAAAATAACCCTAGAACCTAGCTGAAATTGAAATCGATTAAAAAAAATTATAAAAGTTTAAATAACATAGCTTCACACACCGTCCTATTTTTATGGCATGAAATGCGGAAAGCAGAGAACGGTAGTGTCTTAAAGAGACCAGAGAGTGAGAGTGTCTTAATATCGGGATACAACGTAAAGCTAAAAAGATATAGGTAATTCCTTAATTGTATTTACCGTAATATCTTTGCTATAACAATCATATAAACAAACACTGTAACTAAATACGTATATTATAGCAAATATTTATTCTTTCAGAGCCACCGCTCTTGAGTCCAAATGTGACATCAGATCGTATGACATATATAGGGGGTGACCATATAAGGGCGAACTGTACTTCACCCCCGTCGCTCCCCGCAGCTAACATCACGTGGTACGTCAACGAGCAAATGGTGAGTAAATAATAAACTAATAATCTAATATAATATATTTCTATATTATTTTTTTAAGCTAAAAGATTAAGCTGTTGAGATATTTAATAATTTCATTTTTTCGCTCTGGTAATGGGGTAAAATGCGGCGTTGAGTTCCGTCACGCAATTCCCACTACAGATTCTAAACTCACAAAATTTAAAAAAATATTTATGAAATTATTACGTGTAAATTTGTCGTATAACAGGAATATAAGGAGCGCAAAAAGGAAACGTAAGAAGAGTGTGAAATATTTATAATGAATGAGGGATTAGTCGTTCTTAGTAAATGTAAGGTCGAACGTAAAAATAATATTTTAGTAAAAAAAAATAATTTTTGTAAAAAAAAACTTTTTTTCTAAATAATTTACTATAACAAACAGAAACTTAATAAAATTGTGCAGATAAAAACCTTAACTGCGGTAATACGGCGTTGTCAGGACGAATCTGGCCAACGCTAACCATAATTTCGGATCGTGGTAACGGCCAATTTGATCTGGATGCTATAAAACCGACCTGCGGCAAAAGGCAATTTGTCAAAATGCGACAACCACCTCTTGGAAAAGATCGACTGTTTTATGTTATACTTCATATAATAAATATGATATTATTTATTTATCTTTTTAATTATACCTAATTATAAAATTCATTGGAATATGAGAAAGGCAGTGTCTTGTAACATTAGGTTACCTTTACCAATTCTACTTTATGCAGAGTATTACGTGATGCTGCAAAGTCATTACCAAGAAAATTTGTTTATTTTAGAATCCAAGACAAAATTTTTGCAAGCGTACATATAATATCCTACAGGTGTGATTATAATTATGAATAATTCAGTTCAGTTTGTTTCATATTTCAAGGTATTCGTTGAAAATGTCAGAAGTAATAGGTATATGTAGGCTCTTTGTACGCCAAATTACTTTCAAAGTTTACCCTCATACGTCTTATACCAACTTTAAGATTTTTGATAAGTTCTCCTTCCATGAGAGTGTGTCAACTTTCTTGTTATAATTATTTAACTTTATAATATATTAAAATTTATAAATACTGAAAGTGTGTTGCTTGTACTCGCTTTATTACGCCGTGGCATTCTTTGATTATCATCTTTAAAAATTAATATTAAAATATGATTTACATCCTGTTAAATACTACCTTGGTGGAATGGAATGGAAGAAATTTACAATTAAAAAATAAGAGCCGTGAGTTCGATGCTTGCTAGGGAAGCTATTTCGTAAAATATTTTTATTTCTTCAATCTAAAGAAAAAACGTTCGGCGTTGTGTTTCACGATTCAATCCACAATATAAAATGGCTGAAACATCTACCATTTTACATTTCACTACTTCTCTCTCTGTTTACTCTCATTTTATACAAAAAATGAGATGAATGAAAAAGTCATAAAAATAAAAACAAATATATTACAAATCCTCTATTCTTTCTATCTCGGTTCTTTCTATCTTTCTAAAATCGACAAACTAAACTAACTCTATAACAAAGTTATTGGCATTTACATTAAGGCGCACCTCAAGTCGACGAGTAGTTTTATCGCCAGTTTTATACTTGTAGTTCGTGTATTGAGTTTGTTATAAAAACTTTATATTGTTACAGGTCCCCAGCTTTACGGCGAATCATGTGTTGAATTTCAGCAACGGTTACGCGTCCAGTCTGTCCACATTAGAATTGGAAGCGGCTGTCCTATCACCTGTACCTACTTTAATGATACGGTAGGTTGCAAGTTTTGAGAAACTCCTTTATATTAATTAATCTCCTTAATTATTATAAATAGGAAAATATTATAAATAAAAAAATATTATACAAGTAAAATTAAAATTATTATCACATCATCATAATATCTTTATGAAGTTTGTTTGAAAAAAAAATTTTAGGATCCCGCGCTAAGTTACTACATTGTTTGTACATTATGCTTCTATCACCAGGCCGTATCTTAACTATAATAGACAGTTGAAAATTTCACAGGTGCTGCATTTCTGTTGCGCCTATAGGCAAAAAGACCCTAGTGCTAAAACACTCCATTCTCTAATTTCTGGTGAATTTTCAAGACATTACAAGTTGAGTGGTGGAACTCAACGCCGCGTTTAAAGAATATTTGAAATAATGTAATAATGTTATTACAAACACATATTTAGTTTATATTCAAACACGATTGTTTTTCAGTTATCAGGAAAGAAAAACACATAGGTAGTATAAAGGGCTCTTATTTTATTTGTATCCCAAGTTTTCTATATCTTAGAAACCTTTTATGTATGTATACGATATTTTGTACGTAGAAAATGGGATCTAACTCGCTTCTGAATATTCTTGGGGCTTACAAACATAAGTCAGTACCTACATTTTCATAAACTATAATATTTTCAATGTACGCTAGTGTGTTATTTATTTAAAATGTATATAAGTATAGAAATTTCATAGAGACCCCTGTGGTACAGTTTCATAGTTTATACAGAATTCTATATTTTCAGTCTCTAAATAACTATTATGAAAGATACTTATCTATTGATTAGAAAAGAACAGTTATAACAGAACAGGGTTTGTACTTATTTTTTATAACAAATTGAGGTCGTCGTTCCGCAAGGGCTCAAGAATGTGACTGTAATACGACGTTTGTGGGTTCGATCCCCACTAGAGGGAATGAATTATTATTTATTAATATTTTCATTTCTTTGCTTTGGCATCAAGGCAGTTCTCCGTTGAATTCCGCCACTCAAATCGCAATGAATGGAAATATTCGGCTAAAAGTGGGGAACCGAGTGTCTACCCTGCTGTATGCGGGATACAGCGTGAATTTATTTTTTTTATTGTATATTTAGATATCTCATACGTATTATAATACTTTTTCTATAAATACTTCGCAGATAATTAGATTCTATTAATAAGTCTTTCCGTTTTCCTCTTCCCACTCATTAACTTCTCACAGTCTTATAGAAATAATATATTTCTGCTATATTTTGGTTAACTTATAAAGTAATAAGCGTAATAAACAGTAAATAATATACTTGATATCAAAATACTAATTAGTGTTGTTGTTATGTTTAACTTAATAGTCAGATGAAACCAAAAACCTATAGCATAAATAAAAATACGTTTTTTTAATATATTAAACAGTGTTAGTGCTAAATAACAGTGAATAATATTTTTTTATTACCTCAGCCATCGCTATCAGTTCAAATCCCTTTTTAAAAATGTTATAAACTGTAGTAGGTACGTTTTATTATAACAATTATTTAGTATATTAACAAAGCTATTTATTTGGGCTCTCCACACACAAAAACCGAAGAAAAACTGTTTTTAAAATAATTTTCTAATCTGACATAATTATTTTACTATGAATATATCTTTTATGCGAGAAGCCCAACACCGGGATGGTTGGCGCTTGATGAGGGAGGCCTACGTTCAGTAGTGGACGGCGATAGGTTGACGAAATAATATATTTTATGTATACTTAACTTGCAATATTTTTCGATAAGTTAGCTAGAACTACCCTATCTTATGTGGATGGAACCCCTATGTTTTATAGGAACAAAGTTTTTTTTTTCTTACTTATATTTTAAAAATTTTAAATATATGTAGGTAATAAGAGTTTTTAAGACATCGTTTTCTTTCAGATGTGAGGCATCTATATACGACGTTTGGAAAGCAACAAGCAACACAATAGTACTGCGGGAACGCAGCGCCAACCCGGCTTCCGCTTTGGGAAGAAGTTTTACAGGTAATAAAAATGACACATACATATACTCGTAACTACGAAAAATTTTACTTCCAAAATTTTATACCATAATATTTTTTTGTTTCAAAACCACACTTCACGCTGTTATCGCACATAGCATAGTAGATAGAAATAATCTAGTGTCACTTATTGAGACATTAATTGATGAATCATCCGATATTGCGGTTTTTTGTAGCGGAACCCAACTCCGCAGTCTGTCTTATTACCGGAGCGATTTGATAGTGGGTCGTATTCCTTGAATGGGAATCGAACCCATAACCGCTACTATTACGAAGCGATTATCGCAAATTAGTCACAGAGCCACGACAACCTTAAATTCTATAACTTGATTTTTGATGATTTTTCTATAACTTGTCTAGTAAAAAACACTAAAAATTTAGGTCACTATTAGTTATAATATTTCTTTTTCAGGAGGAGCCACAGAAACGTGCATACCTACTATACTGGTCGTTCTACTGCAATTATTTTTACAGTTTACATTAGGAAGTTACACTGAAACATCGATAAGATAGCTGATTTTCAATAATTGAATTAATATTCGGAATCTGTAACTGGTGTGTTATTGAAAATTGTAGTAAGTCAGGGTTTTAAGAGTTGTTTTAGTAAATTTTAAGGACAATACTATTATTTTGAACTTGTAGCGATATTAATAAGTATTGTTAAATTGAATGTGTAAAAATAATTATATTTCTTAGGCTAAATAAGTAGTCAGTTTCAAGGTCAATGTGTATGGCCTAATAACTTCAACTAAGTTCTAATAATTTCATTCCCCCAACTTCAATACTGTCATTCGTTTAATTAAATACAGAAACTAAATGTAATACTTATTAAATGTAAATTTTAAATGTTTTAGAAACTTAAAATTAAATGAACAAATGCATAAATTATATAATGTCAATAATAATTACTGATCTAACAGTACACAATTAAATTATTGTTTTAAACATTAAAATTTTTGTCACCTAGGCCAAGTGAGTAACATTAGTTACTTAACGATTATCTTGTTTTAAATATACAATCCGGGACGTTCTAATAGAGTTTTTCTGGTTCTCTTTTATAATTGCTTACATACACGCAAAGGTCAGTTTAAATCTCTAGAGTTGTACATTGTTTATGTAATATAAGAAATTTAATTCAGCTTAATAGTTTTCAGTATTGTAAAACTAAGAAAAAAGATTTAAATAATTAAAATATTATCTTAATATACTCGTATGATGTCATCATGTAATTCCACTTTATGTATAATTTAATAGTTTCGATTTCGATATAAATTAAAATTAGACAAAGCTTAAATGATTTTATAACATCTTGTTTCGCCCAATTGTATTATTAAAATAGACTGATTATATAATATTAATTTACATGTATATAACGAATTGTAATTAACTAGTGTATATATTATGTATAATTTATGATAATATGGATTAAGGTTAACAATGCTAAATTCCTATTAATCTTAACTTAAAAATCTTTTTTTAGAAATATATTATTCAGGAAACGCATAAAAATTTTACCGTATCGACAGTTTCCTTAGATGAATTTCAAGAGGCCCGGCTTCAAATCCTTCCACGTTCAAATTTTTATACGTTTTCTAATATTAAAATATTTTGTTGTCTTAAATTGTCTTTTTGTTATGACATGGACATTTCTATTTAGTGTAAATGTTTTCTCTTTTTCGCTAATATAGAAATGTTGTAAAATAATTAAAGAAAGAAAAAATAAACAAATTTTTTGCGAGTTCACAGCATGTTTTCAACAGAATATGTGAAATATTAGTTTATCTATTTACCTTTGAAATATCGCCGACATTTTGGATAGGTAGGCTCTCAAAGGACCTTTCGCAAGCTCCCCAAACAAAGGGAATTTGAAGTTTGCATTTCCGAACCCAATATTTACTTGAGTGAAACTTTAAACTACACTACTGTAAAGCAAGTTTTTAAATGGAACTAAAATAATTAAAAGAAATAAAATAATTATATTATTTGTTATTAATTTATTAAGTTATATTGCTAAAAACTTACTAAAAATTAATGTGCGCGAACGTTACCAATATACTTAGTTAGTATAAGAAAAATGTAAAGTAAAATTTTCATAAGTATTAACATCTCTGAAAATGTAGTTAGTCCCTTTTCATCTGTAATTACATACTGAAAAGGTCAAGCCTCATAAATTATTAAATAATATTAAACAAATTAAATATTGTGAACTCTTAGACTATATTAATATATCTATATATTTATGTATTTTAATTATTTGTAAGTAGGTAATACGGCTGTGTGTTTTTTATTAAGTAAAAAACGGAATTTTTGTTTTTGCTTATTAGTATTGAAATATTTTCTTTGGAAACTAAAGCCTGTCGTTCTTTTTAAGACTCTTATGTCTTTTTAATACGTGTCCTTGGAGACAGAATATGGTAAAAACAACGTACAAACGAATTATTTTAGGTAATGAAAGAATAAAAATAATATAACCAATTTAAGATTTAAGTTCAGAAGGTAGAGCAGTTAAGCGAATCTAGTTTCGAGTCCTTTTGTTCTCCGTTTTCCTACCGATTTCGAGAGTACACGTTGAGTGGCGAAACTCAACGCCGTATTTTTTTGTTATTAGCGCGAGGAAATGAAAATGATTCTTTCCCAGACTCGAACCTACAACCAACGCGATCACAGACACTGCTCCTACTGCTATAGCACGATGGCATCTAAAGTAATTTTTAAACTATTTAATTTGTTTTACATTATTGCTACTATACTATAGATATTATAATTTTAATTTCTTGCTTATTAAATAAAGAATATGATGGTGCGTTATAATAAAATTTCGAATATACTTATTATATAAACTTATTATAATATATTTAATTTAATATAAGTATTAAGAATCCAGCATGGTAACCATGAAATGTACATAATTATAGGGATTAGGTTAAATATGTTTTTAGAAAATAAATAAAAGTTTAATATGGAAATTGTTTTATTCATAATCTCCTTTAGCAGCTATAAGTTTATGCTCGTACAAATCAGAGTAAGTAAATGGAATCCACTGCTAGAGGTAATATAAAAAATAATTATTTTAATATAAATATCATTCCCACGATATATCGCGCACAAGACATTCTCATTAACAGTCTTCCGTTATCGCAGAATTCTTAAAGGTATTGCGTATATATTGCGTATCTGACTAACTTACTAACTTTACCTCGTTACCAGAGCGAGGAAATGAAAATATTAAATATTTAAACTCCTCCATTGAGAATGGAACCCTTACCCAGTCACGTTTACATGTCAGTACATGCACGCTTGTACCCCTGCGCCTTCCCAGGGTGTTAACAGCCAAAGTTATCACACTACTCATTGGTCGCTGCTTGTCGGTCGCAGTACTTGGCACCAGTACTTGCGACCCAACTCCTGCTGCTTTAACTCCCTTTCTGCAACGTGATGGGCTCTCCATCTTTCTGGATGATGAGATCCCTACGGTGAATCAATGGAATGCTATGATTTCTTTTTTAATTTCCTTTTCTATACGAAAATTAACTTTTTTCATATTATCATCACCACCGTGATTAGTTAGTTTAAAACATAACTTTTCAAGAAGAAACTATTTTACATAGTTTTCTGTATCAAGTCCACTACTATTCCTACGAAGTAGCGAGGTAATTAAAATAAACTCGCTGTTGAAGTTGCTAAGATAGATTGCTTACAGTTTAGGTATTTACTGAGGGTTTCTGATTTTTTTGTTAAACCTGCGAATAATTAGAAACCTGATTATTTAGAGAAATTAAGATATTTTAGTATAATTTGGTAAAATTATTACTTTAAACTTACGTTTGGTTTCATAGAAAAAACATTACATTAGTCATTCTGTACTTCAATTTATGTTAATTTAAAGTTATTATCTATAAAATAAATGATAATAATAATATTAATGTCACATTCAATCTCACCAGAGTGTGGATACTCTATTGTTTAAATTCTAAATCTAATTGGTCTATTAATTTGTTCCGGAATGTAACATAAAAAACGCACACATGTTAATGAAACCAGTCGTGGCGCAGGGACGCAAAGTGTGACTGCGTCATTTAAAGAAATATAATACTGGTTGCGGGTTCGATCCCCACTCGAGGAAATTAAATATTTATTTAAATTTATATTTTCATTTCTTCGCTCTAGTGTCGAGGGCAAAGCGTTGAGGTCCGCCACTCAACTCGCAATGCTTCCAGAATGCGGCAGTGCGGGGACGGAGTGATTTAACAATAGGTTACCTCTGCCTACCCTGCTGAAGTGGACAAAAATTATATTATTATCACGAATTCTCACCAGCAATAATCTAATTAAAATTCAACAAATGAACTTATAAAAATAACATTCCTTTTTATTATATCCACGACAAAATAAACTAATCTACTCTATAAACGACAGATGAGCTCGTAGTTCCTGTTATACAGAAACAGGGTCCCATTTCTACGGTTGTAAACTTGTACGCACGTCAGACCGTACTCTGGACATAAAGTACGCAACATAAACCTTTTTGTGCAACCATTCGTCAACGTCCTCGTCCATACACTCTGAGGTACCTTTTTTTACCTTCACGCTGTATCCCGCATATAGCAGAGTAGGCTGAGGGAGGGCTACTATTAAGACATTGTGGCTCTCGCTTTCTGCATAATTATTGAGACATTCTGTATGACGAGTTGCGGAACTCAGCGTCGCGCTCTGTCTTGTTACCAGAGCAATGAGAGCGAGAATCGAATTCGCAACCGTCGCGTACAAACACTGTGCTATTATATCACGACAGCTAATAGGCAATAACAATAAACCCGAAATCCCAAAAAAAAGGTACAAAAAAACGAAACAAACAAAAATCAAAGCCATTTTGAATTATTCATAACTCATGTGAGCAATAATAGCAGGTGAATATTTTTCTTTTGTGTTCGCTGAGTGAATCGCCCTGGAGCCTGCGACCGAGTGATAATAATTCATCGATTGTTTACTACCTACTACCTACTACCTAAATGGGGGGTGTCTGTAAATCCGTTGTAGATTTTTTAAGCTCGGTGGCTTATGAGAGAACGTTCTCTTTGAAGCGTGTTTCGTTAAAAGTTGGCAGATTTACTACTTTTTTTGCAAAATTTGCTGTATATATTTGCAAATATAATAAAAATTGTAATGTTAAAATATTTTTATACAGAAACAGATTTTTTTAATAAATTTATAGGTAAGGTGACTATTAATGAGTGAGTTAATAACATATTAGATGAATTACTATACAAATAGACCTGAATTGTTTTAAAAACGTTAGATATTTTGAGAAAGATTTTTTAAAAATATGAAATAATGTTAAGCTAACAATTCCATAGTATTTTAAGTAAGTTAAGTAAGTAAGTAAGTTTTGAATAATATTGACAAAAATTTAGTTTTATTTATCTTTGAAACATATTTAAATATTATAATCAAATTTAAACCAATCTACATATTGGTAACATGTTTTTTATTTAAATTAGCTTATTTTATATATAATTAACTAGCGGCCCGCTCGCGGTTTCACCCGCATGAACTATGTTATTATTAATTTCTGTCTCCATGACTACGTCCTAGTGACGTTTATGCAAAATTTGAGACTCCTAGCATTTGTAGTAACGAAGTTTCATATAAACTTTCGACCCCAAAAACAACCCCTTAGAAATCGAATATTGCAAATTCCCGTCTTAGCGAGCACCTACGTCCTATAAGTAACTCTTATGCAAAATTTGAGATTCCTAGCACTTGTAGTTTCTGAGATTTCGTGATGAGTGAGTGACCTTTCGATTTTATATATATAGATTAAGAAAATTAACAATAAAATCAAAATATTCTTTACAATGTGATATAGAGAAGTAAATTTGCGGTCCTGGTTCCTAACTGTATACGAGATAGCGCATCCGGGTCGGCCTTAGATTTATCGTTGTTACCCCACCGTTCTACGTCAAGTGGTAGTCCCAACTCCCACCATTTAGCAATTTTGATGAAGGATTATCACTAGATTATAGCGGTAATGATAACTTTATTACAGTTTATTATAATCGTGTAAGCCTATCTAGCTTCAAGGAAATTGGTTTCATGTTTTGATTTATGTAATATTATTCGAAATATTTAAAAGTTCCGCTATCTCAATCGGAATGCTTGGAGAATTCGGCGGAGAGTGAGAAACGGACGTGCCCTAAGGAGAACGGAGTGTCTTACCACTATATTCTTAGCTCCCCTCTATCTACCCTACTATGTGCTGAATGCAACGTTAAGCCTGACAAATTATAATGATCTTATGAGTGTTCTGATTTTAGACCCGCCTTAACAACCAGTCTCCTAAAAATGCGTGTACCATGAAGATGTTATAATTTTTGACAAATATGCATGGACTTCACATGTAAAAAAATCTCATTTATTTCTTAATACATTTATTAATAATTTGAAAAAACACATTTTTTTATTATATACGAAAACTTCATGTAAATAACTCAATAGAATATTTTCAAAACACATTAAAAACCCATCAATTTATCAGGAACAACTTCCAAATGGTCAAACATCGATAACTACTAAAGTAAACACCAGCACAGCAGTTCTATATCCCTAGTTGATCTACTTTTGTTGCGAACACCACTAAAATATGCTCAAAGCTGCTATTTCAGAAGTAATCCTGCCCGCTTCGGTTAACGGTCGTTCTAAATCATCACGGAATCTGGATGAAAATTTTAATCGACTCACTACATTAAGATAAATAATGCTGGCTTAGTATGGCGAGGCGTTGGAAAATTTTAAACTGAATAAGAAAATAATTGAACAATTATTTTATGTAAAGATTGCTTTTAATAAGGTATTTGATTTTCGCGATTAATTCGATTTTTTTTTGGCTTCATACTGTATGGTCCAGGTGGCTAGTCATATTAATTAAAATATTATATAAACTAAGTTTGCTTCTCTTCTCAGCTTTCAGCTTCATAATTTACAAAAATTAAATAAATAACTATGGTTATTTGTAAATTTAGTTGTTTAGTTGTATCCTACACATTTCTTTGTAGGCAGAAGGTACCCCAGTGTTAAGACACTCCGCCCACATTCCACCCAACTTTGAAGGTGTTGTTCTGAAGTACGTGTTGAATGGAGGAACTCTACGCTTTGCCTTGACACCGCAGCGAAGAAATGAAAATACTAAGTAATTAATTTCCTCGAGTGGAAATTGAACCCACACCCCTGCGCCACGATTGGCCTCAATTACCAAATACAATAATATAAAGAATACATAGAATAATACATGATTATTATGATAGTTACTACATTAGCACAAATGAGTTTCATATTTTTTTCTTGACACCAAAACACTAAAATGCAGACAAGTTCGCCTTGTACACCAACTACTCGTATCTCCGAAACTTCAACAGGAAGTTTATTTTAATTACCAGCCAGTCACTTTGCGAGAATAATAGTGGTATTAATATCGAAACTCTGCCGTGCAAACACTTGTTATTTACGTCTTTAGTATTAGCCTGGTGTAATTGTTTGGCGTTGGCGGTAGTTTTGAGTGTAAGACGTTTTTTTTTTCTAACTTTTGTAGTAGATTAACTTCATAATTATAGTAGCTTAAGGTAGTTGTGGCGCAGTTGGACAACATAGTACACTGTAAGCGAGGATTTGGGTTCAATTCCCACTCGTTGAAATGAATTGTTTTCATTTCTCTGCAACAGAACCTCGTTGTTAAGTTTGTGGTGTTCGATTTTTCAACATTTAGTCTCCCTCGATATGAACTAACCAACATAAAAAAAAATATTTTTATATAGGTACCAACCAATAGGTACTTCTTGAGATTAGCGCGTCCAACCAAACAAATTCCTTTCACTTTATAACAATTATAGAAATATAAATGGCATACATTAACTAAAATAGGTACAAGAATTATATTTATAGCTCTCAATTTGAAGTTGTATTAAAAAAACGGTGTCCATCTCATAGCTATTCTTTTTGATCGACATTCACCAAGCATGAAATGACGCTACATTTCATAATAAAGCTTCACTCAAACAGAATATTATAGCACCTCTCGGTAATAAGCGCGACTAGAAATATGTCACTGGCAACTGAGAAAAAATGTCTAAAATAAATAAGTATTTAGTTTAGACATTTTTTCTCACTTCTACGTTTCTACCCGAATATTTTGCTATTCGGGTAGAGAGAATCTAAAGTGGTAAAAGTATAAAACATTGTGTGTGAGCATTGAACCCAGAATTGTCACGTTTGTATGGAAAACAACACTAATGCTATACTTTTCATTTTATTCCATTTTCAATACGTTGGTTGTTATTTTAAAAATGTCCCTCTTTGAAAATTTTGGTTCTTTTTTTAAAAATCCGCAACGTGTTAAGTGCTTAAAAACAAAAAATATGTTTTTAACACGACACAAAGAAAATACTGTACAATAAAGTTTAAAACAGTAAAAAATTGGGTCAGATTAGAAATACTTGTCTGAGTGCCCTTTTCGTTGAACTGTACACAGCGTATCCCAAATATACCTTATATCTTTGTAATAAAGTTGAAAATCGAGTGAAATTTTAAAACGTAGTTTGCTATTACTGTTAGTTTTCCTTAAAACACCCTTAGCGGAACTAAAAGGCACGTTCGCACTGTTTGTATTCTGTAGCTTCTCTCACCTAAAATCCTCGATATTAACTTTTTTGACACACCATACAACATTTCAATTAAGTTTTGTTTTCTCAAGCAATTGTTTTCGCGTCGGTCTTTTGTATTTTAGTTTAAAATATATCATTATAGAAATTTAATATTATATTTAATTATATATATTGACTATATTTTTTATTTGTAGAATTATGTAACGTACCGCGTGCTTAAATTGTAATTTCGTATTTTTTATGAAATTTGATTTGAGTTACCAAATCTAAAAAGATAATGAATGTTTGATAAAGAGCGGCGTTGAATTCCGCCACTCACCATGCTTTTCTCTTTTTCCCATTTACCTCTTTTCGAGACATTGCGCGTGGTCTGGCGTAACTTAACGCCGCGTGTTCTTACCACAGCGAGGAAATGAAAATCAAACCCACAACAATCGCATTTAGGGTCCGATTTTGTATCACTGAACAACGACGACCTCAAAAACTGTTATTAAAATAATTAATTTTCACATATAAGTAGGCAGCGTGCATAAGAGACTGGCATTCCGAAAAAAAAATCAGTATTGTTATGAAACTTTAAAAAGCGTTACGGTTTTATGAATGCAAAGCCAGAGGTAAATTTTCTCTGAAATTTTCGGGGACAGAGTAAGCAAAAAATAGAATTTTGAGTATGATATCTCTTGACGTCATCACTACGTTGGAGTGTATCTGACCGAATGCGATACTACGTTGGAATATTTTTACTTAAATTGCAGATATTATCAGTAGTTTAAAACTAGCATTAAGCTTATTTATTACATAAAAAAAATGTTTTAGAAAATAACAAAGAAGATAGAGATTTTTCGTTTATTTCGTAAAGTTTCGTTGATTATGTTAATAATCAACCCTTCGAAATCATCGTGTCACATATTAACCCTCTACACCACGATAATCTTTTTCTTTCATTAACCTATTTATGTCAATTGGATATTAATAGTATTATGATAATAAAGCTTTCTTTAAAATTACAAGGATATGAAGTTATTTTACATTAGACACAATCCAATTTAAGCGCAATACTCAAACGCAGGTGACATACAGACTGCAAGAGTGACCAGCATATTATTAAACTTACACAAAGTACGAATGCAAGATGTTTATTTATCGAAACCTTTATTATAATTGGATGTCCATTTCCTTTTTGTACGTTAGCTCAATTAAGCTCAAGCTCAAAGCTCAAAGCTCAAGCTAAATATCATATTCAAACTTAATTATGTTTTATGTTCACTATCAGTACTTTTACTGTAATTTAGTTTATTAATAAAGCAATTTTCCATTGTAGTTGCAACAATATAGATGTGCTGTGTTACAAAATCCAAAACAAACAAAGGTTATTATATAAGTTTAATCAATTCATCATTTCAATTTGTTTTATCTTATAAAAAAATATCTGAAACTAACGAGACTAGTCGTGATGCAGGGGCACAAGCGTGTAAATGTAAATGCGATAGATTGTGGGTTCGATTCCCACTCGAGGAATAGAAATTATTAAATATTTCGTTAATAACGTTTCTTTACTCTGGTGCCGATGTAAAATACGGTGTAGAGTTTCACCAATCAATACGTAATGCTTCCAGAATACAGCGGAAAATGGGCAACGGCACGTCCATTTTAATGCGAATGGAGTGTCTTAACATTAGCTTCCCAGTTTCTCTCTGCCTACCCTGCTATGTGTGGATTACAACATGTAGATAAACAACAATCCGATATATTTGATAGCATTATAAATTATTAAAAAACATAACGAAACGATATAAAATTATTCAATGCATTGTCAGTTAACTATTAAAATTAGACATAAAAAAGGCCTTCCTTTGTTGTCCAACCATGTGTACATTGTACCCGGCCTGCATTTCCCAGTTCACTGCTTCCAGCTGCATCCAAAGGGTTATTTCTCAAACGGGCGGGTAATGGCTATCATTTATACCACCGATCACAGCTGTCAGTCGATACTGAAGTTAATTTTACCTCTAATATGTCAAGGTAAGTGAAATTAATGATTGCGACGAAAAGATTGAACGATATTATCTGACGGTTAAGTGATCTATTTGGTCTTAGTGTGTTTAGGGTAAGCTGGGTTAAGTTGGCTCAGTATTGAATGCATTTATTTACCTACTTTGTAAAGTATTAGTACTGTTATTGCAAATAAATTTAAAAATAGCAAAGGTTTTTTTGCTGTACTATTCTATGATTTCATAAAATTTAATTATGACAAAATTGAATCTAAGCTTAGACGAATGCTGATATTCACTTTATTCTCCAACCTAGTCTTACCTGTTGAACCGTGAATTCTCTAAAAGTTAATGAAGAATTAGAAGTGACCGTTTAACTTACTTTATATAATATGTAAGTTGATACTATACATTCCTAATTGGCAGGTTGGCATCCTACTGATATGAAAAGAAAATAAAAACTACCAAGAAATATCCATTGCACTGCCTATTTACTTTTCCAGTTAACAGATAGTCACTCATAATAACATTCGGTTCAATAATTCGATAAATTGACATTTCTTATTATATCACAAATCACTGAACTTGATAAGGGCTCGTTCTAATCTTCCTCTACAAATAAAATTATTCAATTATCACATCAGATTTCATTCGTCTGATATAATGCTACGAGTAGTTTAGTTATAAACTGATAACAAAATTTTTCTTCACTACCTTTTACTAATGCTTCGCCCGCGTGGTCTTTCGGTCACCGTGGTAACTCTGGCCGTACATTGTAGATAGATATATAGAGTACTCATAAGGAGTACTGTTCTCATTTCTGGACTAGTGATAAAATGATCTGTGAAAGGCTTCAATACTTTGGCTTTGCGTAGAGACGTCTCCTCGCTGTGCATTCTCTACCCCATTTATCATGGGGAGTGTTCTGGAGAACTTTTTGACCTGTTAATTGCCGCCGAATTCTTTAACTGCACAGTATGTCACGAACACAAATACCCAATACTCTGCTGTTTCGTAGGAACTTCCTTCCACGCGCCACGCAACTGTAGAATGATGTACCTGCGGCAATGTTTCCAGGTCGATTCAAAAAGAGCTTCTATATCCACCTCAAAGGCAGTCAGCTCATCTGTAGCTCCTCTGTTATTACACGGGGTCATGACAGATATAATGGTGGGTCTTAATTAAAAGTTAAACGGCGACGAATTTAGAGTTTGAACCTATAAAATTAATTTCATCACTGCACTATGTTGCTTTATTTCTAAGTTGCATATCTAAATTTTCCAAAACAAATATAATATTATATGAATATTAAAATAAATTGTACGAAATTTTACGACGTCTGTAAACAGTGACTCCAGACTAGTAATAAAGTTAACGTCATTCCCATATCTCCGAACGTTACTCTTTCAAAATATGGATTGAGTAAAAGTCGTAAAATTGACGATGAAAGATTTTAACGGCCCCCAACGCTGGCGAAGACACTGATAAACCAGATAACTGAAATCGAGTCGTACGTTCTGCTTTACCACCACTTTATATTAGAGGCGAAGATAAATTACTTTAATCGCGAACGTTTAAGTGCCAATTTATAGATATGCTCGTAATAATTTAGGTGTCATGGTTGGTTTTGCAAATAAATGGCCAATATTCTATAAAAACTTATCCTGCATAAAATAGGGAAGGCTGAGGGAACCTAGTGTTTAGACACTCCATTTACCACTTTCGCCCAATTTGCTACAAATTGTATATGTAAATATACTTAACTTAAAATTATTAGTTTTAAATAATAGATTGCTTATAAAAAAAATAAAAACATTACTTATAGCTTAACAAGTACCTGGTAAGGAGTCCCATTTCCAATAGCCAAATCTATCAGTTCTCAAATATAATGACAGGAATAAATTCGACGAAACATTTTAAAAGTAAACATAATCTTAGAGATCCTTCATTCTCCCTTTATTGCTTCATTTTACGCTTGAAAGCCCTTGGTAATGACCCTTTCTTAGGATGAAGTTCTTATTTTTTTCTATCAAATTCTTATATATTTTTTTATATTTACATTTATTAACGCTATAATATGAATCTAAAAATGATGTAGATACTTTTAAATAAATCTTTTGCCATACATTGAGAATGGGACGTATAATATACCATGTAAGTATGTATGTAATACGTGTAATACATGTATTTTAACTTTTTTTTAAAAAAATAAAATCTGCTGTATTCCGCACACACCAGGGTAGGCAGAGGGGAACCTAGTGCTAAGACACTCCGTTCCCCATATTTCTTCAAATGTAAAAAATATAAGTTAAGTTTTTTATAAACAAACTGGAGACCAGTGACCCTAACGCTCCAATATTTTAGAAATTGAACCATCAAAACCGTTCGGCATGAAGCAGGCAGCATGTCCCGCATGTGACAGTATAGGCAGAGGGAGCCTAGTGCTATATATCATTTTCAGCCATATTCTGAAAGCAATGCTCATAAAGCGGCGGAAATATACGCCGCCACACTTGTGCCCCTACGCCCTGACTGCGACAAATATATATTTTATACAAAAACACGATATTTTAAAGAAAGAAGTATCCTAAGCAGAGACGATGTCATAAATTAAACAAAAGCCTCATAAACACTTGAGCTACCTCGCGTGACGCGCGACCTGTCGTGAATTATTTAATCGGTGGGAATAGGGTAAAGCGACTTGGAATGTGGTCTTTATATCTTTAAATATGTTACTATATATCATTTTTGTATATGCAACGATTGCAAATAATTGCTTAGAATTATCGAATAGGTACTATTTATTAAATAAACTGAAAAAACTGAAAAACGTCTAGAAGTATCTTAGTACAAAATTTTCCCTGCCTATCATGCTAAATGCTGAATATACAATGAAACTAAAAAAATACAAAATCTTTAAACATTAAAAAAAATAGAAAACTAAGTGAATCACCACTTCAATACAAAATTTAAAGTAAAAAAATAAAAAATCCTCACTTTGAATATCCGGTCGCACTCTAAGCATTCAATTGCATTAGACTAGAGGCCAGAACATAAATTGCAGCAGTCGATGTCCTGCGATTTATCTGCTTGTTCTGTTCGGCCGCACAATAACGTCTTGAATAACGTTGCAACTTTATTCCTAGATATCGGTCCATCGTACTTTGTGATATTTTATTATCACTGTCAGCTGAATTGTATTGAACTCAATTGTCTATATCTATCTATATCTAGTCATATCTTTAAAATTAAAGTATCTATCTTTAAAGTATCTATCTGAAAAGATTGCATCCATTTTTAGTTATTTCAAATGAACTTAATTAATAATATTAGATTTAATGTGGTGTTACTATAAAAGTATAATATAAATGAAAAAAATCTACATAATTATAAAAAAAATATCTTATTTTCAGTCAAAATCAAACCCACAATTATTGGTTTTGTTTTTTTATAAATGGACGAATATATTTTATAAATATTTTTAGCAAACTCGAGAAAAAGAGTATAAAATAAATTAAATTGTGTCAATCGGAGCATATTGGAAGGCACCTTATTGGAAGGAAGTACTGTTATTGGGTGATACATATCCAGAACACCAGAGTGGTTGAGGTGGAGATAGATCTTCAGCTTTATAATAAAAATAATAATAATAGAATAAATCAAAAAGTCACCACAACAGAGCACTATAGATGCAGAAAGTGATCAGTGTCACGCATAGAATGAAACATAAAAAAATAAGTTGATATCGGCTCACCGACAGCGGGACGGACGTCACGCCGCGCCGTAAAACCGTTTGAACCCGAAAAATCCCAAATGGCACGTATTCCACATCCACCTATACTGGAATATAGAAAAATTTTATTGCTTTACAGCTATAACGTGATATTTTTAAATATATAGATATGGTTTTTGTATTTTAGATTTATATTTTGTATTTTATTTTTTAAGCTATCGTGCAGGATAGTCTAACTGACACTTGATAGTCATGGATACTGTTGTCAATATGTATTTTAAGTTAAGTTTGTGTAGCGGGATAGACAGAGGGAACCTAGTGTCGAGACTCTCCGTTCCCTACACCCAATGTTTCGAAACATTGTGTGTCGAGTGGCGGAACTTATCGCTACGCTTTGTTTTGTTAACAGATCGAGGAAATGACAATATACATATTATTTGCAAAATAGAGTGTAAAGCGGAACAAAAAAATAGAGAACACTGAGTCACTATTTTCTGTCGAATTCCCGTTTTTTTTATTTATGATGTAAGAAAAAGTAAGTTAATTAATCACAATACGACTGATATATGATCACGAGTTATTAAGATCTATCAATGGATAAGATGCCAAGGAAAAAGTTTTATCGATAAGTCAATTACTGGCTGAGGTTGATTTACCGTTATGGCACATGTATGGGATAGCTACTGATTTTAAACACCATAGTTATGGGTTCGGTTTCCATTTGGGGGAATATATGATTTTGTTTTTCTTGCTCTGGTAACAAAAATTGCAAAGTATTGAATTCTCACCAACTTTAATTCTTTGAAGATGTTTTTTTTTATAACTACAAATATGTGGCCGAAATGAGAAATCAAAATGTTACTTATCCTCTTATACTAGAATTTTTGAGTTTTCTCACGTGTATAGATATTATATAGACTGTGCATAAAAATATAAGGCCGTCATCTCACGACGACACAAGTGTTCGACTCGTAAGTCGTAAGTGCGACGTTCTTGGGTTCGATTGCCAATCGGGGGAATGAAATATTTTCATTTTCTCGCTCTGGTAACGTAAGCTCCGCCACTAAACACGCAATGCCTCAACTGAAGAACTGAATGGCTCACCACGAGGTTCAAAGTTCCCTCTGCCTACCCTCCTATGTACAAGAAGCTAAAAGTAAATGAAGATATAAAAAAAACGTATGTCTGTGACTAAAACGCTACTATCGCATTAATTAACAATTAAAATTTCCGAGAAACTACAGTTGAAAAAAAAGAAGAAAATTTAGTTTTAGCTCTTAGCTACACCACATGTTTAACATATTTAATGAAATTCGTGGTTGCCGGAGCTACTGAATTTTTATAGAGAAGATTTATTCTACCAACTTTAACATTATGATAAAATAAGCTTACTTTTTACTTTATTTAGATTTATTTGCGAATAATAATAAAAAAATATATGTACATTTATTACTTTACTACAAAGAAGGTTTTATTGAGATATCATTTTCTAAGCGAATAATAACTTTCTTAATTATTCAAATAACATAAAATCCACTTCAAAATATTATTATATATCTTATAAAGCACAAATTATTTTTTTATAAGGTATAATTTTTTTAGCATCATACAGAATAGACAGAAGGATCCTGAGAACCTAGAGTTAAAACACTCTGTTTCCATTAAGTTCCCCACTCTCCTTACTCGTTTTGCCTAGTACCAAAGTGAAGACAATATCAAATTACCACCACAATAACTCTCCTTTAATTTTAATTCTTATTTTTGTAAAATTTATAAATAAAAATAAAAGGAAAAATAAGTAAAATGTTTAACTGTAAATACACAATTTCAGCACAACCAAGCATTTCCAAGCATTTCTCTTACACATAATTCCTCGTTCTAAATAAAAACTAAAAAACCCACCTATACAAGGAGCTACGAACAATATAACCTAAGTGTTCGAAGTTGCCCCGCAGTTTTCCACTTCAGCAAATTGAAACGGCAAGCGCATTCTGACGTATTCAGTGTATTTGGTGAAATATATTTGTAGATCCGCTTTGGAAACGCAGAAAGGAAGCCGTGTAGTATACTCGTAGGTACCTACGTTTGGTACGAATATTTAAAATTTAAATTTTTAATATTTTGAAATATTTCAATGTTACGGATGTTTCACATCAAGTTTTGGTAGCTTTAAATCAGTAGTTTTTTTTTTTTTTTTTTGAAAGTATAATTTATTTTAAGACATAACAATATGATTATTAAAGGATGAAGGAGAGAAGAAGAAGAAGGCGAAGAAATATATACTCACTATAGAAACCTTATATAGGATAGCAAAACACGAGGTTATTTGGCACAGGCTTACGCAAATCTGTATGGTTCATGAATACATTGGCAGTCTCAGCATGCTCTCGACTGTAGGCTTATATCTAATATCTCTGGATTAAAAATGTATTTACAATTTCAACTTGCATTCAGTTTCTTCTTTAAAAAGAATTGACAAATAATTTGTTTACTACCTCCGAATCATAAATCTAAAATAAAAAATAGCTTATATCTATTATCATATTTAAAATATTTGGCTGATTTAGTTCAGACTTAGCAAAACTACCAATACAAAACTTATTAGGAAATATTTCACATAATAATGCTAAAAATTCTATACAAATGCAAAATAAATCAAGAATTCAAGTCCCAAGACAAAAATTGTTTAACCTTATAAATATGTTGGACCTCACCTAACGTCGATTTGTATTTTCCCATATAAAATATTCAGAAGGAGTTTCCAGAACAAACATAAGTGGCCGGTAAGCGACGATGTCCAGGCTTTCCTGTCACGTAATGTTTGTGGCACGCCTTACCGAATTTGTCACTTCGCCTGTTCCGTCCTAATTACAGGTCTTGAAAGTGTAAGTTTATCTTAAATATAAGACTATAAAATATAAATGCACACAGAAGAACTCTCGAAAATCTTTATTCTCCAATTTTCGAGACATTGTGCGTTGTGGAGGTCTACCGGAGACCTCAACACCGCATTATCCGCATTCATTTAGTCGTTAGTAGAAATAAATTGTTTAAACATATTACAAAACCAAATTTGTACCACTATGACGTAACATGTAAGGCTTTCTCATTTAGATGAATGCCTATCTGTACTTATATAGAACTTTTAGTAATTATAATGCCCTAAATATAAGTTCGTTTCAAAGAATACATCTACATTCACCAACTAACAGCACAATGTGGTTTTAATAAGAGTAATGGAGTCTGCGAAGCGAAAAGGCACCGCATTCATTTGAAAATGCTTAGTTCGGTTATTTTGTTCTTGTTATTTGTCTCTGATACTCTTTGAATTTTAGTCATATATAAGTCAAAATTGAAATTTAAATATACTTTTACTATTCTATTGAAATATGTTGTAAAAATAAAAAACAAGTGAGAGTCGGTCAAGTCTACTAGAGTTTTTTTATTAATTTCATGATCGTAGGTCAAAGGAAAGTACAACTTAGACAGTGGCCAATTGAAGTTGTGTAATTATTAATTTCTTGTTTTCAGATGAAAGAAAACATTATTTTATCTGTTCTGTAAGTTCTCACTTCTTGTCACATATCATAATAGTAGATCATGAGGAAGTACTGTAATTATATTAAAACAATGTGAAAAAAT
The DNA here is from genome assembly GCA_000313835.2 of Heliconius melpomene melpomene. Classification (NCBI taxonomy): domain Eukaryota; kingdom Metazoa; phylum Arthropoda; class Insecta; order Lepidoptera; family Nymphalidae; genus Heliconius; species Heliconius melpomene. The sequence goes on along the minus strand of HE671108.1, from coordinate 195,824 downwards.
GTAACATAAAAACTAATCTTTGAAAAATGGTGTTTAGAAAATCGTACTCCCGAATTAGGCTCCTTAGGGAGTATAGGAGAGAAGTAACAGAGGTTTTCCCAAAACTCCTATGGGAGCAGGAATAAGTTGAGATTTCACACAAAGGAAAATGCAGGGAGTCGTATTATTGTATACCAGCTTTGATTACGGAGCACAAGCAATTTAATACGATGCAAAATAAGTTTAATGCCAAAAACAGCTATACGTTTTAAAATAGAATCAAATTTTCCAATTATTCTATGAAATAGTATTTTGAGCTGACTAGATGGAAGTATCCAATTACTTTCACTGATGGTAACACCGATATGGATAGATTTAAAAATAGCTGACTTCGCTAAAAGGCAGCATACAGAGTCTGGGCTTGCGCCAATGTTAGCTAATATCAAATGACTAAATTGATAAGATTTGAACAATCGAGGTCGTATGCGAAACTGGAAGGATAGAAAAAAACGTTTACGTTTTTATAAAAAGTATATAATTTCGATAACATATTGAAGAAAAATCATTTGTTTTTTTTATAGTTATATGTAAAATTATTATTATGGCTGTAAGCCCGATTGTTTTGATTTTAATCCCCGGTCGGTAGAAATATATGAACATCAACACGAATTACTAACGAACAGATTTTGAATTTCTTCTGAATTCTAAAAATCATGCAGAAAATGGAAAACATTCTGCCTAACCTGCTGGAAAAAGGCATAATTATATTTAAAATATACTTTTATTCAAAACTTAAATTTATAGTATACAACATATAATTTGTGCGTACAACCCCATTGGTCAGTCATTTAGACATTTCCCAGCTGTGTCGTAATTCCGTCAGCATATATATATTAGAACTAAGAATATATTATGCCAATATATTTATTCGTATAAATTAAATAACCATTTTGTTTTGGTTTACAGTTAATGCAAAATATAGGCATTTTATGTCTGAATGTACAATGAACGTGTTCTACGCTGTTTTACTATTGCCAGAGCGAGAAAATAGGAATAATCACATCCCCTAAGCAAGGATTGAACCTACAGCCATAGGCCCCGTTTACGGTTAAAATAGTAAGTACCGTGTGGATTATATGCGATAAGTATATTAAGGTATACATACCTGCCTAAGGATTGAGAAAAGTTATGTTAAAGCAAAATATGCCTACAGTAATTAAAGTCTAAAAATTGAATAATTTTTAATACATACATAATATATAACAAATATATTTAAAAAATTGAAGATATTTTTTATATTAAATGATTAATTTCCTTATACATTAGACAAAATAATTTTATATAAAAGAGGATATACAAATTTCCCAAACAATTCCGAGCAAAGACTAATTTAAATTGCAAAACATTATTCTGTCCTCTCAGAGCGATGCACGAAAAAACTAAACACTAAAATAAAAGCTAAAAAGTTGAAAACACGACATAGATCAGTGGAAAAACTAGGAGACCCGGCTTCAGTTGAGCGGTATAATTGGTTAATAGAAGAAAAAGTGTATGTCAGATAGACTATCTTCTATTGTTTATGTTTCTGTTTCTTTTTATTTTGTACATGTATAAATTAATTACATAAATTAATTGTATTTTTTTTACCCTAATTCGAATTAATATCGAAAGTGAAGAAACGAGTGTCTCACAATGACTTATTTCTTCACATCTTTATATATCTTTCTTCTTCTTTCTTATTTTTTTCCACCTTCACGATGCATTGTGCACATAGCAGGGTAGGCAGAGGGAACCTAGTGTTAAAACATTCCGTTCCCCATTTTCCACCGAATGTAATTTTTTTGCATAAAAACAATTATTTATCATCGATAGGTAATTTTTTTTTATATACTTCATTTAATCTACATCATATAGCAATAGAATTACAATTTTCTAAATGTAGAACAGAAACGTTATTTTATACGAGTATAGCTTCACACAGTTCCATTGTATACGATAGTTCACATTAAACAAAACATCTCGGCAAACTCCATTAAGATGAAATTACCGGCAAAATTCTATCTTGGAAAGCGCACTTCTAACTAGAGACAGCCTGAGACGAGAAATAGATTTGCACGAAAATAATTCTACTGCGAACATTTTGCGTTCCAGAGTTGGTGTTCTTTAACTACTTCTACCACCGATTGTATTGTGAATTTATAATTTTAATGGTTTTCAATTTTCTTATGGTAAAATATATTTTTTGCAATTGTTTCTTTATATTTGTTTATGCTTAATTTTATTTAATAAATTATTGGCTGTAGACATGAAAGTTATGAGTTCGATTCCAACTCGGGGTAATGAGTTATTTCCATTACCCCGCTCCGGACGTAAAACATTAGTTTCCACTCTACACCCATTTTCTCGATAATTAGATGATGATGATAAGGTTCCTTCTTCCAATCCTGACATATATGGTAAAGCGACAGCGTAAAACAAAAAAAAATACTATTGAACAAATAATCAATTCAAAATATATTTTCTATTTTAAAACAACTTTATTCATCATACATTTTTTTTGCAAAAATAAAAAAAAGCTCTAGCAACATCTTTATTCAATAACCAAACGTTTTGTATGCTTTTTGGTTACGTTCAAGTGGCAATGTACAAGGCAAGCGAAAAAATAAATTCCTAGACGCCTCTCAAATTAGGAGTCCGCCAGTGTATGGTGCAAAATGCAGGCGGTTGCGGTTCGCCATACTAAAATATAATTAATGCCACTTACAATACAACAGTGGTTCCGCAATTAAATTGCTATTCATTTTCGTTGTGGTTTAGAACGTTTAATAATATATTAAATCACAGTGAACCTCGCTTTATAATGTAAATGTTTTCAACTAAAAATTATTTGTACGTATTATAATGTATGCTAATATTTTATTAGTTAAGTTTTAAGAATGAAAATTTCGTATAGATTACATCTTACTCAGTTATATATGAAGTAATAAACAGATAACGAGAATATTTATCAATTTATTTTTCTTTTTCTTCAGCTTCACGTTGCATCCCGCATGCAGCAGGATAGGCAGAGGGAGCTTAGTGTTAAAACACTCCGCACCTCACTTTCTGCCGAATTCTGAGGGTATTGCGTGTTTATATAACTTTTAAAAGGTAGCCAAAGAGAAGTAAACGTATACTTTTTTCGCTTCGTCCATTGTTATCTACTTCTTCATAAAACCCCTCTGGTCCTCATGCGTTTAATGTATTGGATCTATTATTTTTTGGCTTCTCGCTGTGTCGCGCTTATGATAACCCTATCGTTACTAGGCAGGGGGAAACTTATTTTCGTCTAAAATTATAATCGTTAAAACATACGTAGCACCCCAACTCTTATAACTTACGGCTCATGTACGTAAGTGCGATATCCCTGATACAAGGTTCAGATCCTGGCTGAAAGCCAATCCACATAAAGTGTTATTTTGTTTCATACACATACGAGTACGAGTACAGACAGAAGCGCGATAATACATTCCGTGCCGTTTTCCGGCTATTCATAAATGAAAGATATTGCATATGAATTATGAAACGTAGGCTTTCGTGACGCAGTGATATAGTAACTTTTTTGAAAGGTTAAGGTTTTGGGTTCGATACCTTGCTCTGGTAAGAGGAAATGCGGCGTTGAGTTCCGCTATTTAACACACAACGTCTTAGATTCAGGCGGAAGGTGGAGAGAGCAAGTAGGTAGGTATAAATAACGTATATTTTAAATAACTTCGTATCCCAAATGCTTGTTTACAGAAGTTAATCGTACTTATGTAATAAATTTAGGTTTGGTAATTAATTTTGTATTAATATGTGAATATTTATATAAAAATCTTTACTTCATAGTTATTTCAAAGTATTTAGATAATTTTGAAATTATAACATTATACCCACGCTACGGTTGCCCCATCTAATTATTTCATAAAGCAGATAATTTATACTAAGTACACATTAGTTGTGTACATAGTAAAATTAAAATATAGTAAAATTATAATATTTTGGAAATATTATAATTTACTCTATATGAATATTTTAAATTCAATTCTATAGTACTACTAGTCGCAATTATAGGGGTTAAAAGTTAGTAATGAAATGTTCACTCGTGTTATCCCAAAGGTTATATTCCTATTTGAGCATTGAAAATGGATCTGGCTATCGCCCTCTCTAACTAGAAATTATTAAAATGAAGGTCCATATTAGCCTATTACAGTTATTTGCATAAAGTTACGTAAATAGAGGAGGTGTAAGGTAGAATTGAATATATGTATGTATTTGTTGAAATAATAATATGTAGGATATTATAAATAAAATTATTGTTATATGAAAATATGGATGGTTTTTCGTTGTATTTTATTGTAATACGTTTAATACGTCATTCTATTAGGCAATAAAAAATATTTAGTTTATTTACGATTAAAGCGAAAGATACAAAGGTTCTGGTGTTTGAAAGAAATGAAAAAAGCACGGAATGTAAGATCAAAGTAAAAAGATATTAGTATAAGTGAATGAAGTGGTATATTTTAACATACTTTTATATTTAGTAGAGATACGATGGAAGATACGAGACGGAAAGACGTTATGCTGCCGGTAACAAGGTTAATATTGCCTTAGTTGCATTGACAGAGACAGACATGATGATACGCAATAAAGAGGTACAGAAACGTAGCACGTGGCAGGTACGAGGAAGCCATGGTGAGAATGAAGAAGAACGTGCTCCGTTGGTTTGAGCACTTCGAACGAATAAGTGATGAAGGAATGGCAAAAAAGATTTATAAAAGAAAAGTGAGCGGTAAGAGAGGTAGGTGAGACCTTGGTTGATCTTCGAAAACACAGTATCAAAGATATTGGAGAAAGCTCAAGTAAAACACATGACACCTACAGCAGGGCGTATTTGAAGAAATTGATGACAGTGAAGAGGTATGCAGAGACCACAGCGTTTCCCGCTACGTTCTCTCTGCCCACCCTGCTATGGGTATTAAATAATAATAGTTATAGTAACTTAGCATTTATGTTTTTATACACTATTTATAAGGATACTTCTGTACCTCTAGAGTGACAGCATATCACCTTAATGAACGCGTAAAATTTTCAGTTCTATAGTAAAATTGAAGCTGGCCTACACTCAACGTACCGACTTGTAGGTTGCACGTGAAAAGAATATCAGAGGGCCTGCATTAAAAATTCAACATCCTTTCAGCACATATTTCGTTCGGCTTTACAAGAAGCCTATATATGAAAGTCACAAATTTTGTCTCACCAATTTTACCTAAGGATGTTATAGTTGACCTTTTTAACTTGAAATGTCAAAAATAGTGAAATTTTTCTTATTAATGTATACTAGTTTTGGAATGTAAGACATTTTCTTTAAAAATAGATACGAATATGTAAGGTATCTGCTAAAGAAATATATTTTTTCAATAGGAAAAGCGCTTAACAACATATATAAGTACTTTTAAATAAATATATAAAGTGTTTAAACGTATAATTAGAATTAATTTAAATCTTATTCTAATACTTAATAATGTCAACGTATAATTTGAACCGTATAATAATTTCATAGTTTTAATTAATGTTCAAATTTATCTGGAATGAGTCTCCTAGTTCATATATGAATTAAAAATAATAATCAACCCAGTTTTTATATATTTTTAGTAATATAAAATCAATATTAATGTAACGTAAATATCAATATAACGTTGAAATTTGTTTGATTAAATGCACTTAGCTTAAGAACTACTTACTTGCATAATCCATATATTGATAAAGGCTGTTATGCTCGCAAATGCTGGCATCACGTTAGTGGTTCCTATGAGGGTTACATTGAAGCCTCTAACCGTACCTGCGGTCAGAATTATCTCGTGGACTTCGAAAGTGTTTATGTCATACATAACTCTTAGTTCATTTTAATTTCATTAAAAAATATATTAAATAAAGTCAATTTTCATCTTTCATTTGAACGAGGTCACCGGTAAAAGTTTGTTTATATAAAACGTGGAAAACGACCATTTATATATAGTTGAGGCAAAGGCACACCTACGCTACCTACGCTAATAATTATTAGTCATATTTATTTATAGGAAAAAAACCAATATATTAAATTGCTTTTTAGTATACAGAAAACAAACACTCTACCAGCATTTTCGACGTAATTATATACAAAAAGGCTGCACTCTTAGATGAGTCTAATGTAAGATCTTAGTATAATTCAAAACCACCTTATATCTCTCAGTGGAGATTCTCTTTTGAATAGAGCTTCCAGACTAGACGACTAAGTCTGATAAGATGCTATATTCTGAAGATTTCTATCACAGCACAAATATGTTGTAGTGGATGTAATTACTTAAAGTGTACAATTTCAAACTACAAATTTCATACTTAATTTTTAATGAACTTACTTTTTCTGTGGAAGTGAATTGCTAATAAATGAATGCATTTATTGTAGGGTTCGATTCCTATTCGTGAAAATTTAATATTTAATATTTTCATTTCTCCGCTCTGGTGTTGAGAAAAAGTGCGACATTAAATTCCAATACTCAACACACAATGCTTCCAGAATATGACCGAAAATGGGGAACGGAGTGTCTTAACACTAAGTTCCCTGCTAACACTGCTGTATTTGGGGGTACAGCGTGAAAATATTACGTTAAAATCAAAACTTCACTTATAATATGCGGCAAGCTATTACAGAGGACACTCGTATTCTACAAAGCTTCGTTTTTGGTCACCAACAATTTACATTAGTTGCAATTAAACAACTAAATATTTATTAATTGCTGCGGGTGTTTTTGCTATAACATTTTCGAACTGATGTCACAAAATTACTACTTGTACTAATTAGAAATAACAAATGATTTCGGTTTGTACATTAAATATGTAGTTCGTAATTAATAGAGGGGTTATGTTTTGAATTGTCTAATGCAAACAAAATACAAGCTGTTTATTTGTTACGTTTGTATTATATTGTGTTCATATACTTTTATACTGAAACATAAATGTTTGTAAAAATATAAAGAATACTCTTCCAAAGCTGAGACAAGGGTCCAGGGCATCGGTAGAGCTCCAGAGAGAGAAATCTCCTCACAATATTGGCTTTCTTAGGAGAAGTTATAGCGTTGGATTAACGGCTATCTCATAAGCGATTATTTCTTAAGATTCAATCCAATGTTTTGTAGTTTATCGACTTTTCCTTTCCTCCAGAGATAAATTAGTATCAAAACACCCTTTTTTCCACTTTTCGTTTGAATTCGTGCTGAGTTAGCATAACTCTACGTTTTTACCTTGCTACAGCGAGGAAATGAAAATAATCAATCCCCCAATTTAGGAAGGACGGACAATTTTTTTTATACTTAATAATTAGACTTTCTCATGGTATATTGCAATTTTACTAAAAGGTATAATATCTACAAATAATAGTAAATAAAAGATGTATAAACTTGTTAAATTTTAACCAAAATTATAACAACCAGTAAATATACATTTATTGGTGCACTTTAATTTTATAACTCAGGTGTAGCAATAACGCTAGTTAGCTGTAATGGCACAATATAACAAAAGCTGGGTCGATATTACATTGGGAAGAGAAGCGATTATATTTATATTGTACTATTATAAAACCTTTTATAAGGGTTCTATACATTGGTTTTGAAATTGGTAAAATGACGCGGCGTTGGGTTCCGCAACCCGCAAGTTTTGGAATTGAGTAAAATGGAGATCAGAGTGTATTAGCGTTAGGTACTTTCTGCCTCCAATGCAATATGTATGAGATTCATGAGACAAAGAAAGATAGTGTTGAGTGCTCACGTTATATGTAATATCTCGAGATGCAATATTTCTCAGGAAAAAAGCGGAGAATGGTTTTTTTGAAATTAAGTTATCTCAGTCTATTTTGCTATTTAAGGGGGTGAGTTTGTTAATTATATTACCGTTGCGATGAAATATTACTGAAAATGAGGAGAAGAAAGAGAAGAGAGAAAGAAGTTTCTTAAAATTACGTTCTGTTTACTCACCCTATAAAAATAATGCAGATGCGTGAATATAACAAAACAAAAACTAATTTAAACATACCATTTTAATATATGTAGTGCCGGCGTTATATTTCAAAATAGTACACTAAATTCCTCCATGAAAACTCCTGAAAACCAAAAGTTTCTAGAAACTTCACCTTTAAATAAAGTTTATAATTTTCGAAATGGAACATTCTGAGAAATGCATGTGAAGAAACTTTTACATAGAACGCAGGTTATATTAAATACATTACAGTAACGAAATAATTACGCCGCCACAGGTTTCACTCATTTTCATAAATAGTATTGTTAGCAGTGATAACAGGATAGAGAGGGAACCTTGTGTAAAAGTACAACACTCTGTTCCCCATTCTTTGCCCAATTTTCGAGACATTGGGTATTAAGTGCCGATGCATGAAAAAAAAACATACTATCATAATAACTTCCCACTGCGCAGCGATGGTTTTTTATACTGCCCATCACTTTATTCTCCGTTTTGGGAAATATTGCAAATATAAGATTGAGTTACACTAGTAAATTAAAAAAGCTTAAAAAAACAATTTTAAATAAAAATAATTTTCTACATCAAATAAATATTGCAATAAATGTAAGTTTCTATTTTATTTTATTATAACATCAAGCTATATTCCGCATATTGCTGGGTAAACAGTCCTCACTTTCTGCCGGATTTTGAGGAATTGCGTATAAATTGGCGGTACTCAACGCCGCACTTTGCAGAGAGAAGAAATGCAAATGTTTAAATTCCTCCAGTAGGAAAACGAACGAAACCAAAACCTGTCACATTTACTTAATAATTAAAGCTGAAGGCAATTTATCAAAAAGTAAATATATTTTAATTTTTCAGACGCATGTTCATCTTTACCATATTAAAAACAACTTAATTATTCTAAGTTTAAACCATCAACAAAACACATTCCCCGCTATCGCCCATAACCGTGTGTAAACCTAAAATTTTCATTCACGTTAAATATGGCATTACGAGTTTGGTAACTAAATCGCCTCATATCACGAGAGACACGCGTTATGGATGAATTGTGCGCCCATTATAACATAAGCGGTGTGATATATCGCTTAATGACATGTGGCATATCATATACTTATTATATATATTTTTATCAGCTCTCATGGTAGGCAGAGGGAACCTAGTGTTAGGACACTCCGTTCCTCATTTTCCGCCGAATTCTGGAGGCATTGCATGTTGGGAGGCGAGACTCAACGCCTTGCTCGGTCGTGAAGAAATGAAAATATGAATTATTTCATTTTTTCAAGTGGAAATCGAACCTACAACCTGTCGTAGTTACCGTGGTTACAGTCACAGTACGTGCGTGAAAAATGAATAGAAAATGATACTTATAAAAATATATTCTTTATTAATAAAATAGTTAATTTAATCTTTTTCAATTGTGAAACGTAAAGTTAATTAAAACTCTGTTTTTTAAAGAATTCACCAAGGAAAGGAATCCACTGTAGTCATGTGTAACCAAGTTCGTATCAACTAAACCGATGCGGTGTAATTATCACTAATGAAGAACAATTAAGTATTTTGCATCTCGAAGGAACTTACACAGGAAGTCAAAAATTAAGCAACTTCCAAAGCAATAAAAGCGCCAAGAACAAGCTATCTCCAACTTCCTGCTAATCGACAAGGGTTAAACTGTTCCAAGTTTTCACATTTGCAGAAATAATTAAACGAATCCCCTTTTCAGAATAAGCCTATAGAAGAAGCGCACATTGATATAGGGTTTGAGTCCCGCTACTCATAAAAACGATTTATCAAAATATTCTACCCAAGTGAGAATGGAATCCACAACCGTCGCGTTTACAGTCACATGACGTGCACTTGCGCTACGACGGTCTCAAATACTTCCTTGCCGTATAAAAAAATAGATACCTCGTTCCGTCAATTGTTACAACATGCAATATTTAGAAAGTTTGGCGTTAAGTGAGACAGTGTTTTTATTTGTTTATTTGAAATTTTATAACTCTACAGACATAAGGACTCAAAGACTACAGAAATTTTATAACTTTGCAAACATAAACAATAACTTACTCTCTTTTTCCAAACTATTTTTTTAAATTTTTAAATATTTACTCTAAACCCAAGGCTAAATGAGACCTAAACGAGTTATTACTTATCGAAGATTACGAGTTATTACTTATTTTCTTTTACTTATACAGAAAGCACCAAAAAATAATTTAATTCTTGTTACAAGTGTGCACAGTCTCTAGTGGTAGGTGAACGTGCTTGAATTTCGATCTCCCTAACTATTTACCTTTGGGCCGTTATTGAAAAACTTTAGACACACAGCCCTTCCGTATTATAAGAGAGTTACTAATTAAAACCAGAACAATCGACGTTGAGTATTTTTAATATTTTATGAAATTTTATGTTATGTAATTTCAAGTCTCAGTTTGACCTTTAACTTATAGGATTTTTGATTAATTTGTTGAAAAAAAAATATGAGAATTATTTTTACATTACATATATTGGAAATAGCTGAATAATTAAATCTTAATCTAAAGATCTTTAATTATTCACCTATTTCCTAGAATATTTTTGTTTTTTTCTCTTTTTTAGTTGCGGAACCCTAAAACAAAACTTTAAATACAAATTTAGAGAGAGGTACTTGATAAATATTATTTTAATAATGCAAATGAAAGTTAAAAAAAACTGAATTGAAGTAAAAGCGAATTAAATTAATTTTCCACTCCACAGCAGTATTTACTTTAAATATTTTATTCTGATTTTATCGTAGCGACTGTATTCGAACTAATTAATAGTCAAAGCCAATAGACGTCTAGAGATTTCTGATAGACTACAAACTTTATTAAAGCGAATGAATAAATACGTTATTATTTACTATTCTAGAAATTTGCTTTACTTTTATATTTTCAAGCACATTTCATATTTTTTGAAGTACGTCACAAAAAGTATTTAGTTTTTTTTATTTAATGTATGCAAGATACTTACGGATATATTCATCATTTTGGAGCATGATATCAATAATTGATTATTTTTTTAAATATCAATAATTACTTTTTATTTAATCAATCATCTAATTGTTATAGTGCAGCAGTTGAGTTACTGTTCCACTACTGTACAGGTAGTCTGTCAAATAGACGAAAAGTGTTATAACACTATGTTTTCTCTGCCTGTTTCAATTTTTTAAAAATATATATTATTTTCGAGCTTCTTTAGGGAAGTTGAAGATAGGAACAGTTCCCTTTCTTTATATATCAAGTAAATGTTTTATTATAATTGTTATTTTTAGCGACGGATGATGGACAAAAATAATCATAATTAGTTTATTAAAAATTTACATTCTGAATTCTGAACTGAACCCATTAACTAAAATATAAACAAAATAATATATTATAAGCTAAATTAAATATACGATGATGATACAGTATAATAAAAATATAATAAAATCTCTTATTCACGCTGTAAATTTTATATCAAAATTTTATATACAATATTTCAATGATAGTTCAAAGGAACTGAATAAAAAAGGAATGCAGTTTCTCTTGCAAAGCAAAGTAAGTCAAAGGGTATTTACGCATGTATACAGCTCATAGGATTTCCAGTTCGAATGTTCCATTTGCCTATACAGGAAATAAATATATTGAAAGCATTTTCTTTTTCGAAATTAAAATTTATTTTTCACTAGTAGTAAGAGTGCAGTATTAAAAATGTTAGTTTATAGCTCGTATATTCACGCATTCCTTAGACAGAAGATAGTGTTGAGTCCCGCCACTAATCACACAAAGAACTAGATCTTCTTTGGCTATCTTACTATAGCAATAAGAAATGAATTATAATAATTTCTTATTATATTAAGCATTAAAGTGTAAAGCTGACAAATTATAATTTTTACCAAAAAAACCGACTTCTTCAATTTAAGAACTTTCATCAAACTGTCCTTTAAGTGTATTCTATAAAATAAGAAAAGAATAATCGAAAATTGTAGTGTATAAAAATGTACTAAACAAAAAGTCTACTCACGGTTAACACTGATGTTCCACACCACTTTGAAGTACATATAGTTTGAACACAAATAGTAAATCACTATACAGTTTATACAAAAGTCAACCACGTATATATATTATAAATATAAGAAAACACAATAATTACACTAATATTAACAAATAACTGAGAAAACCATGGAACGCATATAACGCGCATCGTGGCAAGCATCGACTGTTAGTTATAAAATACGGCGTCGATAAGGTAGGTAGGTGTAAATGTTATAACTCCTTACCAATTTTAATTTTAAAATACCCACAATTAATACCTCTTGATGACTTATTACAATACAGTAACAAATACATTATTATATTATTTTTTATTAAAATAAATATAATTTTAAAGTCTATATTATATTGGCTAGGTAAAAGTACCACAGTATTAGTACATTGAAACGCAATAACGATATACTTAAAAAAATCGTATCCATAAATAACGCGGGAAGATTATTTTAAAACTACCCTCAAGCCGATAAGGTTCTGGTTTCAGAATTATTGCCGTTCTCAATACACTTTCAGCCTTAGAACACCTTTTTCAATAGTGGATGGACTGGAATATACCTACTATACTTTTTTAAGCTTATTTTTGTACTTACTGAGTTTATATTGTGAGGTTATAGTTGACTGTAAACATGAGCCGATACCCGCTCGTTGAAATGAATTATTTACATGTCCTCGCACCACACAAATTACGTCCCACACAAAATACAATTTACGTTCCCATTAAGACACTTCCATTCCCTATTTCTCGCCGAATTCTTAAGACGTTGCATGTTGAGTGGCGGAACTAAACGCCGCGTTTTGTCTCGTTAACATAGCGAGAATATTGAATATTCCATATCCTCTAATGCCAAATTTATTGTATTCTATTATTACTTTATTTTTTAAATAAACAATCTGTATAACTCCGAATACATTGTTTTAGTAAATATCGTTTATGAAAAACTATGTTGACTTTTAATATTACAAATATAGAACATAGGATTGCTGTATTGTTTACCAATAGTAATTTTGAAACGGATATCAAATAAACATTCAATATAAGTCTTGTGATTCATTGGAATGAATCTGGATGGTCACAGGTTCATTGTCCACTCGGGGTAGTTTGAAATTATTGAAGATTATTTTCTAGGTCTAGGAAGATAAAACCCGGTATTCTGTTACGACTTTCTATGTATAATGTTTTTAAATTTTTAAAACAGATTAAATTAATAAACTTGTATTTATACCTACATAAGTTTTATACCACTTCTAAGGTACATTCTAAGGCCGTTACCCTTTCTTCAATATATATACTGTCTTCAATTGGGTAGATTTCTTTTTGATTTATTGCTTGGAGCGATTTCCTGATCTCAAGGTACTGTTTAGAATTTCAGACGTGTATTTGACGTCTTTCAGTTTGGTTGTTTTATTTAAATGTTCGCATTCGTTTTATGAGAAATTGGATTTTAAATTATTGGCTGTGTTATAAAATATTAGTTTGTGTTATACTTCATTTAATATCGAATCGGGAAATACCGGGAAAACTTTAAAAGTGAAATATAGATTAAAAATATTAAAATATTTCTAAATTTAACGTTCTCATGACCTGACACCTAAAACTATAACTATGATAAATAAGTTACGTAAAAATTCTTCGTAAGATCGTTTTTAATTTTTAATGCAGTTAAAATTACCAAAATTATGGGAGAGTCTAAAATTTATAATTTAAAAGATTTTTAATGTTTTCGCATGTTAATGCATACAGTTCTTATACAGCGACTATAAAGATGCATATAAAATAATTTCACCCCGACCCAAGTATATTCCACGAGAGGAGTGCTTAAGACTTTTATGTGTTGACGCGGCTTAGATACATACTCATTTATTATGAAACGTTATATATTCACCTATTATGCATATTTTTCTTATTGCTGTGAAATAAAATGGAGTCTGTCTTGTAAAGATTAACATTAAGATAAAATTTTATTATATAGTACATGTATAATAAAATATATCATAAAATAAGTTTGTTGTACGCAGTAATTTTGTTTTTCTTTTACATTTTACAATTATTTTGGTTTATGCCATCGTATTGCATTGGTATGGTGTTATCTTGCATATAATATGGTAAGAAAACTAGAATTTCCATCGAAAATAGAGATACTACAGCCTGCCTTCTTTTTTTGGTGCCTCTTCAATCTTAAAGGTTGGCCGCTAGCTTTCTAAACTCTGTTCTGTCCAATGCTAGATGGAATAGTTGTTCCACTGATTTGATGCTACTCGGCCAGGCCTTTTTCCATCGTCCAACAAGCTTTTTGTTGTGGAAAAGACTTTATAGAGCTTTTTTTTCAGCATCACGCTGGATCCCGCGTATAGCAGGATAGGCAGAGGGAACCTAGTGTTAAAACACCCCTTTTCCCTCTTATTAGCTTATTACACTGTTCAAGAATATTTAGAGGATAAACATGTATGGAATTAATGTCTATTGAATGTCAGGCAGGATAGCTGCCAGCTAATGTAATAGTAAAATATACCATTGACTTTGAAAAGAGCAACTGTTGAGTTTCTTGCCGGCTCTTCTCAGCAGAACTGCCTTGCGAACCGGTGGTAGCTTTTTGTTGACATGTACATTCGACGATTCAAAAGTGCTTTTATAGTTTATTTGAATAAAGAATATTTTGAATTTGAATTTGAATTTGAATTTGAATTTATAAATTATCCAGAAATCATTTTCATTTCATACACGCCACGCAACATCTCGAAGATGTTATTCCCACTATATTAGCATTTAAGTCAATGAGTAAAGAAGGCGATAAAAAGTTTCTCAGTAAAAGTTACTGTTAAACTTGTCTTATCTAAGTACGTACGTACATCAATAAAACTAGTAGTTACTATATAAGATTTACGATCGAATCTTATGTATTATTTAATGTTTTAAAAATTCAGATAGATGTAAAACTTGAATGGTTATGCAAGAAATATATGTTCAATCATACCTTCGCGTCGTGGTGGTAGCAGACCATCTTTCTCCTTAGCATCACAACCTATAATAAGAATACACTTTTAGACTCACCATCAAAGCCCACTAATAATTAATTATATTAGCTTGTGAATCAATATTATATGAGCAATGTATATATATTTTCCTTTCAAAATAATCCTTTGAAAAGTCAATATTTTACATTAAAACTGAGTTGTTGTCGATCTGTTCGTTCGAATAACAATAAATAATTAACCAAGGTTTATCCTTTAAAGTTAACTAATAACCGGTGAATTTCATAATTCATTGCTTCGGGATAAAGCCCGTAGGCGCGTTTGATAAATAATTTAAGTTCACTTAGTATTAGAACTGTGTCGCGCGAGTGCTGTAGCTGTAAGTTACTGATGTTTGGTACTACCTGTTTAATACCATTAATATTTAGTAAAGTTTTTAACTTATAGTTTGTAATACTTATTTAATTAAATATTAGAAGTATTAATAATATTTTGTTCTTCCTTTTCCTTCTATTTTAAGATTTAATTAAGTTTTATTGAAAATTCGTTAAATTAACAGTTACATTTAAATTAACAGTTTATTAAATGTTTTACGGACACAGCAGGGTAGGCAGAGAGAACAAAGTGATAAGACACTCCGTCCCCCATTTAAATTTATAATTTTATTTATAATAAATTTATTTATTTATTTTTAATATTTAATTTAAAATTTCCATTATTATAAAGAATTACATTTTCTATATATATTCGAAAAACATAATTTTTCTATGTTTACATGAAAAGGAAAAACAGCATTGTATCTTATACTCGACTTAAAGTTTCATAGTCGAAAGCCAATGTTATTGACTTATCGAGCTCCGTACAAGACTACTGTAAACTTAGACCCGTAAAATTTTGAGAACTTCTGAGTGAATCGAAGTTTGTTCTACAATATTTATTGGTGCTATAAATAAAAATGATGAATTCGTTGTCCTTTTTAAAGTTCAGCGAGAAATTGAATAAATTCAAAGTAAAGTTATTTATATTGAAATTTACACTTCTATTTACACTTCTCTCCCTCGGGGGGTGACGAGGTTGGAAAACAGTTCCATTTCGTTACTGGTTCGCATCCTTATTGCACTGGAAGAGTCACATCTTCATTATTCAAACTAATACTAGAAAGGTCACTCAGATCCAATCTAATCTTTATTTGTGAGCCAGTGATAGACACCCAGCAATTATACACCGAACAGGGCAAAGCCCTATGTCAAAATATATTACTGCTTTATAAGGCTCAGGCTCCTTAAGTAGAGTGCTGTTCCCCACTATAAACAATATAAATCAACTACTTGACTCCATTCAACGTTAGTCAATTTCAATGGCCAATTTCGATAAAAAATCTTATAAAAGCCGTGATCCCACCTAATTTTTACGCCTAAATTGTAATAAGGACGTTTAGTTTTACTGTAAAAGTTATAGTAAAACTAAATCTCCGTCCTTTGTCTTGTTACCAAAGCGAGGAGGATATCAATAATCATTCCCCCAAGCAGAAATTGAACCCACAACCACCGTAATTACAGTCACATGCTTTGCCACCGCGCCACGACGTTCAATTATGACAAAACTATAAAAATTTCGATGGAACTAAAAATAAATAGATAATATAAATCTTGGGGAACGGAGTGTCTTAACACTAGGTTTCCTCTGCCTACCCCGCTGTGGGCGTGATGCAGCGTGCTAACTATAATATAATATAAGACAATATTTGTACAGCTACGATATTAAAGCGAACCATCAACCGACACTAAAATATGGCGCTTCAGAATAACACACCCAGTTTTCAAGGCATTATTGTAGACAGCTCGCTCGCAAGATGGATGCCGCGCATGAATAATGCACATTTGATATTTCGGATTTTGAACACGTGTATGGAATTTCTTCAATTGAAAGGTGATATTGTATTCTGAATTCTGATACTAAAAGTTTTTTTGTGACATGAAAAATGTAGGGACAGTCTTTGTTGTTAAAATATTGAGAATGGATTGTTTTTAGTTTAACTAAAATTTATAATATTCTTTAATTGTTAATGAAAGTACTGAAATACATGTAGAACTAAAAATCTACATAGTTATACACAAAACCAACAAGTAACTTTAGGTATTAAAAAACACATCCATATAGTGTTTGTGCTGAAATATTTCTTGTATAAAAAGAAATAAATATATCATAGTACAAACGATAATCATAAACAATAATCATTATAAACTAAACCATTAAATTATTATTATAAATGTTTTTCACTATTTCTATTTCTAACGAAACTAATATTACTACCAAAACTACCTTTAAAACACTAAAGTGTAGACAATCGTAGTAAGGCAGTCTCTTTATAAATTAAACGCCTATTCGGCCAGAAGTGTCAAAGTTGCAACAAGTTGGGCACGTGACTAATTTACATAGGATTTGTCAAGAGCTAACTTCTAGTTAAAATAGAAACTTCCCACACGTATCTAGTGGTCCTATTAAATACTTAATGTGATAATATTAAATCTTTTATTTTTTTTATAAAGGAGATAGGCAAAAAATTAATTAGTAAATGTTTGGAGAGTCATAGCAATAAATCTACCCAGGAAGCTTAATCCAAGAATGCAGGATACAGCATGAAACAAAAAAAAATATTAGTGATATCTCCCCAGTTTACTCATATTAGCAATTTAAAGGATATTATGTATTACAAGAGCGGAATTTAACGCAGTAAGCGAGTAAACTGGGTAAACGAAAGTATTTTAAAATAAAAACATATTCACAGATCGGGAGTTTATGGATAAAATAGATGCGAAAAATTGTTCTTCAATTCTAATTATGTGTTATATTGAAGTATGTATGATTAAGTATGATTTTTTTCGAGGTCTAATCGAGATTTATATAGACGCTGTCATGTCACACTTAAATGCTGGCGCCCCATGCCTTTGTAACGTTAAAATTTTTCCTACTTTTATTAATTTCCTTTTCCTTTGCCCTTCTCTCGCATATAGCAGGTTAGGAAAACGAAAACTAGTCTTAAGTTACTCTGTTATCAAATTTCCCCATACAAAGTCAAGGATTCAGGCGGTGTGCCTAAACTTTGCCTACACTGCACTTAGCTAAAGAGAAAAAAAAATAGAAAGTCTTTTATATAAAAAGAGGAGAAAGAGGTAAAGAGGCATTTATTTTTATTATCTACTTTATCTGCGTTATTTAATTAAATTGTCAAAAAACTATCAAATTTAATATAGCCCTTCGTTTATTCGTAAATTGAATGAATTGTATAAAATTAAATGGTTGAATTCAAAAAGAATTGTAAACGCTTATTGAGCCGTATTGTGAAGGGGCGTCGATTTGGAGCAATTGGTTCTTAATGTTTTTACGAACTGGATGATTTGCTGTTTACTTTTAGGATAATACAGCTTCACGCAGTATCTCGCATATGCCAGGGTACGTAGGGGAAACCTAGTGTTAAGACACTCCGTTCCCTACTTTTCGCCTTAATTTTTCGATGTATTGAAGGTTGAGTGGCGGAACTTAACGCCGTGACATTATCTGAATTTAAAGGCGACGGTTCTCTGTTTTTGAGTTCGATTCCTACTTAGGGGAATGAGTTATTTTTTTCTCGCTACGGTGACAGTGGCGAAACTCAATATCCTATTTGTTTAGCTAAAGCATCAAAATTAAACTAATTCATTCCCTGAGTAGGAATCGAATCCATAACCACCGCGTTTACATTCAGTTACCATTTTAGGTATTTAAACATAATTCTTTTAAGCTTTGCATTTAAACAAAACATTCTCTGTTAAACGTATAAATTTCGAAATGTAATAACCAACATTAAAAGACGAAATTTACTCCGGATTTCATATTTACACCGCTCTTTATTCGTATATTATGAAAAATTCTCCTTTTGCAACGACCTCCACTGGTGCAGGATAAACTTTTTTATGCAACTGATTTAGTAGGTAATATATTTTCCATATTTTCGCGGCGCGGCATACTTTAAGTTACGAGGCCGAAATAACTTTATTTTGGTTTAAACTCGGGTACAAGATTAGTAAAGAGGCAGGTTTGCTTTTTTATTCCAAGACGGGTTTTCAATTTAAATTTGTTTAAATATTTGAATTTAAAAGATGCAATCTCATTTAATCTTTTGGAAACACTTGTTTGAGGGCAGTTGTGGCGCAGGGGTCCAAGCTTGTGACTGTAAACGCAACAGATCGTGGGTTCGATGTCCATTCGGGAAAATAAATATTAAATATTTTTATTTCTTCGCTCTGGTAATGAGGCGGAGTGCGGTGTAGAATTCCGCGGAAAGTGGGAATTATTTCTGATAGGTGACTTATATTCTTTCCATCTAATTTTGCTTTATTTTTTCAGCTTCTAGAAGCGAAAAAATAACAAAATACAAAACTGTTCATTAGTGGAAATGTAATTTTATTTTATTTTAGAGGTATCCGTTCCGCCTAAGTAATACCCCCTCATTTCTCTTTCACGGTAGAAACCTCATATTAGGTTATACTGTTACAGAACATACTCGAACATCGTTTTTTAGCTTAGCTTAAGCTCAGTTTTACGCTATGGTATTCTTGAAGACAGATAGAATAAACCTAGAGTTAAGAAGCTCCATTCCTCATTTTCTACTTCATCATCATCATCAGCCTGTCCTCGTCGACTACTGGACATAGGCTTCTCCAATGGCACGCCACTGACTCAATCTTCAGCTCTTCGCAACCAGCCGTTTGCATTTTCCACTTAACTTATAAAAATAACAAGAAACAAGCTTAACTAATAAAATCGAATCTTCAAAAAAAAATCTCAACTTGAGGTTCTACAAGTTAAATTGAACATAATTTAATTTTCACACAACTGGAACACAGAGTCCATGATTGAGCATTAAAAAGAAAAAGATAGAACGAAGCAATGTATCTTATTTATTGAGTTAAAACTTTTTCAGTTCGTAGCCAATACGAGTTATTGACTCATGGACGTTTCAACTGCACTGCTGTAAAATCAACCCCGCGATATAGCAAGAGCTTTCAATTGATTCTTATTTAGAAATACACACGTCGTTTTTATTTGTAAATTTATGATGTCATTTTTTATGATTTTTGTGTCATAAAAAATACTTCAATTTACGACGGGTGTAGGGCTATTCTATTGTACGCGATGGTTCCCCATTCGATTGTCACTCAGGGATGCTTGTATTCTGAAGTTGTGTAACTATTAGGCCTTGGTTAATAATTACACAATTGTGTGTGTCCAGCTAAACCATTGTTTATCTTTTATTCTGTTCTTCCAGGTTAATCTCTGGTAATGCTCGCCAGAAATTATATTTCTAAATATTTTTTTGCTATTAAAAACAATATTAAGTGTATAACAATAGAAATATTAACAACCATACTAAAATAAACAATCAATTTTATCTAAATACAGTTATATGATATTAAATGAATATTCGTATATTTCAATAGATTTATAGAATGTGAAAACTAGTGGACCCGAACACGGCTACGCCCGCTTGAACTATACGAATATTTATTAAATATATTTACGAAATTATTTTCAATTTTCAATTTTCAATATGCGTTAAGCAAGCTCATTTTGGGTGACGTTTTCTAACAACAAACTTTGCAAATCGTTGCTTAGCAACGGCGGTTGTTATACACATGGCGGAATAAATTGCATGTCAAATTAATAAGTATTTTAATATATTGTTATATATCGGAAATATTACAAATATGAGAAAAAAAAATATGGTATGTTCATCCGGATACCCTCAAGTATCTCTATATGAGTATTTTATCACAATTAAAGTAGCGGTTTGGGCCTGATTGCGTAAAAGACAGACAGACAGATAGACAGACAGAGTTACTTTCGAATTTATAATATAGGTATGGATGAATATTCGTGTATTTCAATAGATTTATAAAATATTAATTTTTCGCCAAATGGACAACAAATCTACAACCACTGTACGTAGTCAGGCACAATACTACTGCGCCACTATAGCATCTCTATAAGTTGAATTTCAATGAGAATAAATACTTAAAATTGCTGCTTAAAACCTATACAAATATAATACTTTCTAATACGTTTTGCATTCAACCTATTACTTTTTATCTAATATAATCTACATGTCATATTTGTGTACACAGTAATTGGTCAATGTAACTAATTGCTGGGATAATTTATGCGTCCACCTCTGAGTAATCGCTCGATCCACGCCACAATCTTGCGGATTGTACCAGAATCTCATATGGGGTGTGCTAATGTAAGAAGAATATTCGTATTTATTATTTTCTTAGTATAGAAGAATAATTGCTTTCAGTATAGTTATGAGTTAAAACTTAATAATAATTTGGTTATTTATATATCACTTTAAAATGCAAGATATGCTTGTGTATGATTTCAGGAAATATATCCATTAAACTATTCTAGTCTTACAAACTTCAAATGCTGTTAGTTATTTTATGCATACAAATAATAATATCTTCCCTATTCGATATCGATGCAACGAACGCATATAAAAAACTGCAACGTATGTGAAACTATATTATCCGATAATCATCTAACTTGGAATCTCT